>JAWMRA010000079.1:544418-593249 GCA_035584735.1 Pseudotriccus pelzelni | reverse complement strand
GCCGTGCCCCGCGCCCCCCGGCGCCCTCTGGCGGGGCGGGTCATGGCTGCCAGGGGCGTGTGGGCGGCCCGGGGGGGCGGTGGCGGCGGAGGAGGAGGAGAAGGAGGAGAGCGCGGCCGTGTGAGGGGAGGGGAGGGGAGGGGAGGGGAGAGAAGGGAAGGGACGGCGGCACCGTAAGCGGAGTGACGCGGGATCGGCGAGGTTGCGGGAAGACCTCTGAGGTCGTCGAGTCCGGCCTGTTGGTCCGCCACCGCCAGAACGGGGCGCTTTTAAGCCTTGTCCTTCAGCACCTCCGGGCGCGGTGACTCCACCGCCTCTCCGGGCGGCCCGTTACAATGACTAAAGTTCCTCTCGGTGACGGGGGGGCGCAGGGAGAATTAAGGCTGACAGAGGTGGTGGTGGTGGTGGGGGAAAGCACGGAGGGAAGATTCCTCCCCGCCCAGCCTCGGAGATGGGCCGCTATGTCAGCATTTTTTGCAGCTGTGGAGCTGTTCTGATCTCTTACTGCACTTCCCTCCCCCGTAGTTCTCGGGGAATGGTTGGGGCCCGCTGGGCAAGGTTGGTGAGGGAAGCGGGGAAGGCCGTGAACACGAAGCGTTGGTGGTATAGTGGTTAGCATAGCTGCCTTCCAAGCAGTTGACCCGGGTTCGATTCCCGGCCAACGCAGCTTCGCGTTTTTTAACGCATTTCATCTTTTTTTTTTTTTTTTCCTCCCCCGTTTCTCTCGCCCATCCCGAAGCGACATCGAGACGCCACCGGCACGCGGGTGAGCCCCGCTGGTCAGTGATGGGGCACGCGGTGCCGGTACGGCTCATGTTGGGGGCCCCGAACCGTCAGAGGGGAAATAAATAAATCAGAAAGGAAAAAAAAAAAGAAGGTAAAAAAATCACCCGAAAACCGGGGAAAAATCCAAATCATACAAACACCCGCAGAATGAACCAACTGGGAAAAAAAAACACGCACCCGTGGAAAGAAAACGGGTGTTTCCGCCCGGGATCGAACCGGGGACCTTTCGCGTGTGAGGCGAACGTGATAACCGCTACACTACGGAAACCCGCTGTTTATCCCCTCTTCGGGAGTTGTCCCATGTTCGCTCTTTCCCGCCACAGCGGCTGAGGGGACGCGGGTGTCCCTCACGGCAGCCTCCAATAAAACCCTCCCCCAACACCAAGAGACGCCGCGCCGGGGCTCCAGCGATCCGCGCTAATGAGTAATTAGCGCTCCCACGGCCCCGCTCGCCTCAGGAGGTGGCAGAGCTGCGTGTCCCCCGGGCAGCGCTTCAGGGCTCCCCTCACAGAGGGCACAGCCCCGCCGGGAGGTTCCCGCTGAGGGGGCGCGGGGCTCTGCTGGAGAACTGCCTTTTTTTTTTTTTTCCCCCCTAAAGCAGCTGCCACCAGATGTCGGTAGAATAGTGGCGACAGGGAGTGGAGCTCCCCGGAGAGATGCCCGGGAGGGAGAGGATCCCCCCGGCCCAGGGGAGGGAGGCTGGGCAAGGGACAGGCCTGGTGGGCTCCTTGCTCTGGGGGGAGAAGTTTCCCCTCCCTGCAAATGAAGCTTCTCAGACTGTTCTCATCACAGAAACAGAGAATCACAGAATGGTTTCCTTCGGAAGGGACTTGACACTCCCAGTTGGTTCCAGGAATATGTTTGTTCCTCTTCTTTCACCTTGCTGCGGTGTTAACAATTTACGGCATCCATGGCAGTCCTTCTCTTTTTGGTCAGGCCTCAGCCCTTGGAATCAGCTGGTAACATGAGAATTATTTTTTTCCTGTGTTGTTTTCTTGGTTGAAGTGTGTTTTATGCTCTGCTGGCTGCAGAGAAAAGCTTAGAAGGGAGAAACGAATCATAAAACCAGAAGAAAGCAAGAAGAACCTCGCTTTTAATAACACTTGCTCTTAATAAAATCTACACTTAATTTTACAATTCAATTTTACAATTTTGTAGCTGATCTCTATTTGGGGCCAAACAGGAGGTTGTCACATGTCATTTACCTTCAGGACTTGCCAGTGTTTTATTTTGATCTGATTTATGATAAGGATTATGATGTTGCATTCAAGCCCACAACAAACCTGATGTCTTGGGGCTGGTTTGCTTCGTGTTGTTGTTGAACATCCTGGAGTGAAATTCTTTTTGCCCAGAGCAGCTAGAGCTGCAGGAGAGGACTAGCACCAACCTTTGCACTGAGCATCAGTGCTGGGGACAAACCTAATCCAGAGCTGGGGGCAAAGTCCCCTCCCTCGAGGAAGCGGAGCTGTAAGTGCCCCAAAGACCATCCGTGGAAAGATTCAAATTCGGGTTTTGTTTTCTTCCACAGGCCTCTTTCATCCCCGGAAAAGGAGCTGCAGAGCAGACAGCGCCAGGGAGGAGGCTCTTGGAAGGAACCTGTGGGAGGCAGGGGCAGGAATTCGAAGAAAGACATCGTGCCGTCAGTGTCCCTCCCCAAACCCACACAGACCCCGCGGTGCTCCCTCCTTCAGGCAGCGCTGGGCTCTGGTAACCTTGGGACACACCGTGTAGGTGGGTCGTGAGCTCTGGATCCTCCTTTGGGGGCTCACACAGAGCTCCCTCTTCCCACCAGCCGGAATGGCTCCCGGGGATATTCCTGTTTTTCCGACAAAGACCCATTGTCAGGCCCTGCTCCAACTTTGCCCGCAGGACAAAGAGCCTGGCAGCATTTCCGTCTCCCCTCCGAGCCCCTGCCTTATCCCACTCCTTCTGCTCCCAGCGCTTCCACCCCCTGTGAGTGTGGGAGCCCCCTCTGCCTCACCCCCTGCCCATGGACAGCGCCCAGAGCGCCAGAAAAGACTGTCACATAAATACCCAGGAACAGAAAAAAACCACCGGGGGACTCGTTTGGAGGTGAAGGATGGATATTCCCTTCTGTTATCACCAGCATCTGTCCTTTCCGAGCCAGGAGCCCTCCCTCGGCCCCGGCCGCGCTCGGCTTTGTTTCCCCACCACGCCGCACAGTCCCATTCTCCCCTTTTCCTCCCTCCGCTCCCCGTTCCAGGAGGGGAGCTGGAAGCACTATGTGGAGCAGGAGAGCTGACAATCAGGGCCGGGAGACAACGCTGCCTTGCACAATAACACCCCCACACACACACATACCCTTCCCAATTAGCCATTCATTTCTTCTCCCTCTGAAATGGGGAGCGCAGCCCTTGTGCTGCGAGATAAAACAAGAACGGGCTTCAATAGCGCTGATTTAAATTAGGTCAGGCTGCCTTTTGTGTGGCGGGGACCACACAATAGCAGTCACACGACGGTGGAGGGGAGCAGCACAAAGGAAAAGAGGCCAAGCAAGTGGCACAGATGCTGGGAGTTGTGGGCGCTGAGGGATGAGGGTGGTGTGTGTGTGGTGGTAGCAGAGAGGGGGCAGAGGCTCAGCCAGCACGTGATGCTGGGGCATAAAAGGGGCAACGTGGTCAGCAGGGGACAGAGAGGTCAAACACTGCCCGTGCAGAAAGAGAATCGTCAGCTTGTTGTGCCACACCACAGCCATGTGCCCTTGGAACTAGCTTTTAACCATAAGTGGTTATGAGGCGAAGGGGTGACAAGTTTTGGGCCCCTCAAGACAAGAAACACTGAGCGTGTCCAGGGAAAGGAACGGAGCTGGGGAAGGGGCTGGAGCAGCAGGAGCAGCTGAGGGAGCTGGGAAGGCTCAGCCTGGAGAAAAGGAGGCTCAGGGGGGACCTTCTCCCTCTCCACAATTCCCTGACAGGAGGGGGGAGCTGGGGGGTGTCAGGCTCTGCTCTCAGGGAACAAGGGACAGGAGGACAGGGAACGGCCTCAAGCTGTGCCAGGGGAGGGTCAGGTTGAATATTAGGAAACATTTCTTCACAGAAATGGTTGTTAAGCTCTGGAACAGGCTGTTTAGGGCAGTGCTGGAGTCACCAACCCTGCAGGCATCGGAAAAAACATGTGGATGTGGCAAGTGGGGAGACGGTTTGGCAGTGAACATGGTGATGGGTTGATTGGCTGAGTTTGATGATCTCTGCATTGTTTTCCAGTGTTAATGACCCCAGGACTCCATGATTCTAATGATCTTGTCTCATAGTACACTGCCTGAGCTCTAGCCCAAAGTTTTGTTGAACACAGGGTGAAAAGCCCAGAGATGCTGCTTCTCCTCTTGGAAAAAAAGAGGGAATTGCAGAGGGACAGTAGTTTGGGCAACACTCTCCAGCACATGGCAGGATTGTTGGGGTTGTCCTGTGCAGGGCCAGGAGTTAAACTGGTGATCCTTTTGGGCCCCTTCCCACTCGGGATATTCCACGACTCCATGACCTGGGTTGCAATCCCCAGCGTTTCCCGAGGTTTCCGATTTCTTTCCCTTTGTACGTTCACCAAAACTCCACTGCTGGCCTGAGCATCTGGTGTGCTGTGAAATCCTACACCGAGTTCTTTGTGGGTCACCGAGTTTTGGGGAAAAAACCAACGACTCCTTCGAAATGACCTCTGAACTGAAGGTTCTCAAAGCCTTCCGAGTGTCTGCCTTCAGACAGAGGGCCTGGGCAGAGTTTTCCAGGAGGATGTGAGCACTGGAGCCTCGCCCCAGTTCTCACCCCAGCTCCATTAATATCCACACTGCTGTGATTAAAATGGAAATGCAGATGTTCGTGTTTATCTGGCTGCAGGAGGACACGGGAGCAGCGTTTAATGAGCAATAAAAGCCTGCTCAGAGCTACCAACAACAGCCTGATCTTCCCAGCAAGCTGCTCTCCTGGTTCACATGAGTTTATCCAGGTAAATCCATATGCAGGTAAGTTTAAAAACAAGGCTTTGCCCCTTCAAGTCTCTCAGGCAGACACCTGTCACACAAGAACTGTCTTTTGTGCCCCAGATCGGGCTTTTACAGGTAATGCTTTGCTGCAGCTGGGCCAAAAAACTGCTGATGGGAGAAAACAGGTGGGGTGTGGAAAAGTGGAAAAACATAATCAGCCCCTTAATTCAGCCTTTTTGAAAGCTCAACTCGATACTCTTCAGCAGTTGCAAGGAAAAAAAAAAGCTGTAAACAAAGAAAAAGTGCTTAAGCAAAATGTTTGTTGTGTTACAAAGTGGTAATTTTCATGCTACAGTTACAAGCAGTATCATTCCTACTACTGAGAGTAAAAAAGTAGGTGAGCCAAAGCACTGAGTGTGCCAGCCAGTGCCAAAAAGAGAAAACTGGGTTAATCTCTGAGTTATCAGTTATTCCTACTCTCCTTCATTTGTTTGTTCACACATGAATAATTTTTTTTTTTTTTTTAAAAATCCAAGACAGTTTTGAGCCCCTCTGGGCCATCACCTGGCCCTCAATGTCCTACATAATCCCCAGGTTGATTTAAACCCACCCCTTCCTACGGGCACACGCACAGGCAGTGGGACATTCGGTGATGTTGGAAAGACAGGCACTAAAAATAAGTCCTCCTTTTTTTAACAGAAAGTGTAATTAAGCACTGAAATAGTGCCTGTTGTAGGGAGGTGGCCCTGCAGGCACCGAGCCAAAACGAGACATGTTGCTAAAAGGTATGTTCCTGTTCACCAGATGGTCAGAGCTCTGATGCCTGTGAAATTATCCACCCAGTTCCTGCAGGAAGCCCGTCTGGAGCGACCATAATAGCCCTAATTTCGCTTAAAATACAAATATATGGTTGCTAGTTTTCCCTGCTCTGCTGCTCGTGCTGTTTAACACATTTCTGTGAGAACACAAGGGAACCAACACAACTACAACGGCCCACTTTGGGTTTCACTTTTTTTTACTTCCCAAAGCCCCCGTGCTCACTGCAGAGGGGCTGGAGGTGGGCAGATAACAAAAGCAGGGTCAAAAAGGGTAAAAAAGCAGTGTAAAAAAGCACAAAAATCTGTGTTCTGTCAAGGAAGGGTTGGGATGGATCTCAGGGAAAGGTTCTTCCCCCAGAGGGTGGTGGGCACTGCCCAGGCTCTCCAGGGCAGTGGGCACGGCCCCAAGGCTGCCAGAGCTCCAGGAGGGTTTGGACAACGCTCTGAGGGATTGTTGGGGTGTCCTGGGCAGGGTCAGGAGTTGGCCTGGATGATTCTTGTGGGTCCTTTCCAGCTCAGGGTATTCCATGGTTCTATGACCGGACTTGTTCTGTGATTCATTTGCTGCTTCCTCTGGTGCCTCTCCTTGCAGAGGCAGAAGAGGCGAAGCTCCAGCACAAAACTTACAGGTGTGATGGTTGTGGGTTCCAAACAAAAAGACCAAAAAATCCAATTTAATCATGTTGGTAGCGCACCCATCCACACATACTCATAAATCACAGCTGCACAGTTGGATGTATACAGCTAGAGGTTGTCACTCTCCAGCAAATGGCATCATCTGGGATGCTCCCAAGTCGTGACTGTGTGAATCCCAGTATTCCTGAGGTGGACTCTCTAACCTGAAATTCTCATTGGAGTCCTTCAGCTCCCCAAAAACCCACTGCAGAAACTAAGATGTTTTACAGAGGCTGGTTCGTTCCCTGGGTATTTATTTGCTGGTTTGGGTTGGGGTATTTTATTATTATTATTGTTTGTTTTGTTTATTTCTTCTTCTTGTATCAGCTCCCGCTGAGACAGGAGAGGGTGGGAGGAGGGTTTTGTTCCTCTGGAGATAACAGCAGGCTGTGTCTGTGCAGCCATGGTGACAAGATCCAGGGCGCTTTCTGGCTTCCAAGCAATTTGCTCCCCAGCCCTGGCTCCCAAGGAAAAGTGGGGCAGAGAGAGAGAGAGAGAAGAGCTTTTTGTTTCTCAAGAGCTTCAGCTGTTACTACTAATTAAGCAAAGAGCTCCAGTGCCTTTCCACCTCCCAGACTGAGGAGGATGGAGCTGGGGCAAAAGGAGAGCCAAGAGGCTGAGCCGAGGTGTGGCAGCTCCCTGCTGTCCTTGGAAGGCTCCTCTTGCCAGGCTGGGTGACCTGTGCCATCCCAAAGCCTCAGATTCCCTGGCTACAGGGGGGGAAGGAACGAGAGAGCCCGAGCTCAGCGCGAGGCCAGATGGAAACCACCACCCCGCTGCTCAAGGTGTTATTATGGGTTTAATGCAATATGTTCCCGGCTTCCCAGACATGCTGACTATCAGCAGATTGCTCTTTCCTTCTCCAGCTTTCCCTGGATGTCATCCCCTTCCCTCTGAGGTGCCAGCCCCTGCCCTGAGGTCTAACAGCATTTCTGCAACCTCCCCGGCGTGCCTGGTTTTAACCCTCTCAAAAAACAGGGAACATCACTGGGAGGTGCTGGAGGAGCCAGGTGAGGTGCCACCAGCCAGGGGTGGGGCAGGTGGCCTTGGCACAGCCAGCTGGGCTTTTTGGGAGAAGGAGAGCGGGGTGGGCAGAGGGCAGGGCTGGTGGCAGGGGAACCACACAGCCCCTGCCCAGCCCTGCAGTGGGAAATGCTGCACACGTGCAAATTAATGTAGGGAATAGGAATGCTGCAGGAACCCAGCCTGGAATAAGCCTGGAATCGGGGGCTGAGCCCTGGCTCAGCTCTGCAAGGTGCCCACCAAGGACTGAAGGAGCAATCCAGGCCATGGCTGCTCCTCTGTGCCCCCTGAACTCCTTTGGGTATCTCCAGCCCGGGATCTCACAGGGAGAAATTTAGGGCCTCACTCGGAAACAGATGGTCTCCCTCTTGGGCCCCATCTGCCAGGCAACGCTGGAGCAGTTGGTCTCTGCAGTGCTGAGCAGAATCTTGTTTACTTTCCCCTCCCATCAGCAAGGTGATCTCGGGGTAACTTCAGCCCTGCTGGCACGGCCCCGATTTCCAGGAACAGCCAGGAACTCTGAGGTGCAGGAGTGTAACCCAGGAGTCAGAGAGGGGCAGGCACCAGAGGATCAACCAGCCCTGATCTCCATCAGCATCCAGCCCGGGGACAGGGCTGTGACTGCAAGAGGTCAGGATGTTTGGGAAGCACTTTGGAAGAAAGCACGTGGATGAAAGGAGCAATCCAGAGGGAATTTTCTCCAGGGAGAGGCTGCAGGAGAGGTGCCAGGAGCCTGGTCCATGATGAATCCATTGGTACCTGGACTGCTGAGGAACATGGGGTGTGTTTGGTGGAGGTGTTTGGCACTGACCTTCCCTGGAACCAAGTTTTGAGTGTGCATTGTGCTCCTGAACTGAGGGAGGGGGAACAACGAGGCAGCAGCCTGCCTTCTAAGAGTCAAAAAAGTGTGATTTTTGGGGTGTCCTGGTCATCTGGAAACAACAGCGAGCTCAGCCTGCTCATCCTCAGTGTTTCTGGCCAGGCAGAAAGGTGGTGGCTGCTCTGGAAAAGTTCAGCCTTAATGCTTGGAAATCTCTAGCAGAAATCCTTGTCAGCAGAAAGCCTGGGCCTGATCCGTCCTGTGTGCTGGACTCTTCCCCTTCAGCTTCCAGAGACGAGGCAGGAGGGGTTGCAGAGATTGGAGCTGCACCTGGCAGACGCCCCTCTTTTTCCCTGCCCAGGACACAGGCAGCCTCCATCCAGCAGGGACACAGGGAAGTGTCTCCTGACAGCATTCAGCACACACAAAAATAGCAGGTGAGGCCCTCGAGCAGCACCAGCCGAGACTGCTGAGAAAAGAGCTCCACTCCTGCCTTTCCGGGTCCTGCTGCTGCGCCGAGGACCGGGGAGGGTGTCGGCCATCCGTGCACCGGCTCGTGTTTTCCAGAGCAGGCAGGTCCTGCTCTCTCAGGTTGCCAGGTTAGGGAGGCAGCCCTCTAATGGCGCTGGGTGAGCAGAGGGCACGGAGCACCACTTTATCCCCTCCCCTGAGGGTTCCCGACCCCGGGATGCTGCCAGTGGCAGCTCGGCAGTAATCAGCCCCGAGGCAGAAGGTGGAAACTTTCTGCTTGCAGCCACTTAGTTTCATTAGAAGCATCAAAAGAGAAAACAGGGCCTCAGATGGGGCTGGGAGATGCAGGAGGTGGGGGAGAGGGGGTTTGCAGCCTGGTTTTCTGTGGCTTTTAGCAGGGCAGCTTCAACTGGGGCCGGAGGGGAGAGGAGAGAGGGGCAGGGGCAGTCTGGGGCTGGGGTCTGTCACCCCCACTGCTCAGAGCTGGCTGGAGATCAGGCAGCTCAGTAAAACCTGCTCTGTTTCATGACACCAGAAACAGCCTGAGCGGAAGGCCCGTCCCTGCCCCACACTCCCTCCTTGCCTCACTTCCCTTCTGTAAAAATTTTGTCTGAGTTTCTTTTTAGTTCCCTTGTGCGCCAGAAAATTTATCCCCTTCGCCAGCACTCTGTTCCAGGATTTATCATCCCCATCACTGCAAAGAATCCCCCCTCCTGTCCAGCCTAAGTCTTCCCTGTTCAGCACAAACATGATACTGTTCAGAGGTGGAATATTAAGAGCTGAAATTGCTGCCTAATAACGTATTGATTTCAGTGGAGCTGAGCTCGGTGAGAGGAGTCTGCCCGGCCTTCCTCCATCCCCCCGGTGCCCCAGGAGGATGTTTGGTGTGAGACTAAACACCTCTGGAAGTGCCTCTCAGCTCCCTCCTCGCTGAGAGCCGCTCTGCATGGACGCTCCGGGGCGGGCACGGCGCAGGATCAGGCCTGGAATCACATTTCCTTTTGCCAGGAGGGATTTTATCAGCCCCGGTTCTCCCCGGGTGCTGTGCACGGTGTGGCTTTAGATTCTCCTGAGAGGGGCTGACAGCCCAGCCAGGCAGGAGTTCTGCCACCAGCAGCACCACCCACCCCTCACCTCCCGCTTCATTCATGTTCTCACCCAAGAGCAGAAACAAACCCGACTGCTCACCTCTAAACCTGATTTCCCTGCTTGGATCTTTCACTAGGCCAGCTCAAATAAAGCAACACGTGCAGTTGGACTTAATGGGACCCTTCCAACTCAGATATTCCATGTTCTTGCACCCTGGTGACTTTGGGAGGGTTTTGGGAGGGGACAGAGCTGTGCACAGCTGGTGAGCAGGTAGTGCTGGGGGTTTGCTCACTGCCCAGGAGCAGCAGCTGGATCTGGAATGAGAGAAGATCCGTCGTTTGGTTCCTGTCTCTGGTTAATTCTGCCCCACATTATCTCCAGAGCTCAATCCAGCATCCAACTCCCCTTCCCCTGTGGGCAGCAGCATCTCTGCCCTTCCTTCCAGCTGGGAAAGGGATCAGAGGGAATATCAGAGGTCCTGAAGACCAACATTGGCCTCTCTAGTTCTCCCTGTGCCTGCAAGAGCTTTCCCTGAGGTGGCAAAGGAGAGTTGTGGGTTTGGTGGGGGCTGTGACACAGCAGGGCTGTTGAACCAGGATCACTTTAACAGGAGGGGTTGTAAATACTGCAGCAGCTCCTGGATCCACCAGTGACCCTGGCCAGCTCCTCTTGCCTTTCTCTTTCTCTTTGTCCTGTAGGAAAGCAGGGATCTGCAGCCAGGGAGCAGGAGCTATGGCGATAAATAAGGCAGGAAAAAGCGACCAGAGGAACAGATCCCAGATTCCTGAAGTCCCACTCGTGAAAAAGAGCATTGCCTCTTGCTCCTCTTCCGTGGACATGGATGTTCTATTATTCCCACGTGGGTGAGCAGCTGTTTTTGTGGGAGATCCTGTCAATCTTTGGTTGTTGGCCTTGGAGATTTCAGCAGGAATAACCGTGCCTGGAGCCCCCAGCCCTGTCCTCCAGCAGGAATAACCATTCCTGGAGCCCCCAGCCCTGTTCTCCAGCAGGAATAACCGTGCCTGGATCCCCCAGCCCTGTTCTCCAGTGGGAATAACCGTGCCTGGAGCCCCCAGCCCTGTTCTCCAGCGAGAATAACCATGCCTGGAGCCCCCAGCCCTGTTCTCCAGCGGGAATAACCATTTCTGGAGCCCCCAGCCCTGTTCTCCAGCGGGAATAACCGTGCCTGGAGCCCCCAGCCCTGTTCTCCAGCGGGCTGTGCCCTGGGATGCAGAGGCGCAGGGACAGGGAGCCCGGCAGCCAGGAGGTGGAGCAGCTCGGCTCCTCAGCGAGGAGCAGCGGGATGGGGAGAGAAGCCCCGGCCCTCAGCAGGGCTCTTGTCCCTGATGGAGCAGATGCGGCTGCTGCTTTCTGTGTGTTTGTGCGGAAGCGAAAGGACTCCCCGGTCTGTGCCTCGGGGCTGGGACGCGGGGCCTTTCATTTCCTTCAAGGGCTCTCGAGGCAGAGCTCATTGTGCCCGCTCGGAATTAATTCTGCCAGTCCCCGCTCTGCTCGTGGACTCCCCGTGTGCTGGAGGTCAAGACATGCCTTCCATTTTCTTCCCCTCTGCCTGGGACGATGGACAGCCCGGCACGGAGCTGCATCGACAGCCAGGACCTGATCCCGGGGAAGGATCCCCGGGCCCGGCTTGGAGCCTCCAGGAGTGGGATTCTCCAGGTCTCCCTGAGCAGCTGCTGAACGGCAGCTCTGTCCCGTTCCCTGGTGCACATCCCTGTCCCCCCCAGTCCCAGGGACCCCCCTACGTGGCCCAGGAGCAGAAACTGCTGTTCTGTTGGGGGCTCCCTCAGAGCTGCTGGCACAACAGAGCTGTTCTGGTGCTGGCTGAGCACTCGGCATCTGAGCTCTCGTGTGCTTGGAGCCTGTTTTTTTTGGTTTTGTTTTTTTTTTTTTTTTGCAAGAATGAAAACAGTGGATTAATGAGCTGCTTGTGGCTAATGTGCAGGGTTTCTCAGAACTGGTGCTATTAGAGCCCAGCATCATGTAGGAGGTAAATGGCAGCACATGGTGAATAAAGCAGTGATATAATAGGTTTAAGTAGTCCATTTCCCTTTGGAGTGTTACTGATAACAGGCCCAAATGCATACAAGACCATTCCCCTAATGAATAAGACCACGCTCTCTGGCAGAGCACACGCTCCAGCTCCTCACAAGGGGTTTATTTTTCATCATTTTCATCCCAAACAAGGCTTGGGTGTTTGAGCTGGAGTGTGGGGTGCAGGGAGGGGAGGACAGAGACAGAGGGAAGAGAAGAGCAGAGGAGAAGACATATGGAGGGGAGGAGGAGGGGAGGAGAAATGGAGAAGGGACGTGGATAAATGTGGAATAGGCATGTTGTGGTCTCCAGGAACCCCCACAAGAGGAACTCATACACACCAGGAACAATTAGTGGAATTTGACCTCGTCTGTTGGAATCAGAGAATCACAGAATCAACTGCGTTGGAAAAGACCTCTGAGATCAAGAAGTCCAACCTTTGATCCAACCCCTCTGTGGTTCCTAGCCCTGATTCTGCCCCTGAGCACCTCTCAGTGTGTTGGAGATGCTCCACACTGACAGCCCTGCCTGGGACAGCAGGATTTGCCTCCACACCTTCCCTCATGCACAGTTTGCTTTTCTCCTGAGAAAGGCACATGGGCAGCAGTGCCTGAAAAATCCCTTCAGAGCACAACGACCACAAGGTTTCTGATTTTGCCTGGTGGGATCTGAACTGGACTGCCTTGTCACACAGTAATATGTATTGCTGAGGCAAACAAGCCTTGCTTTCAGCACCTTCCTCTGGAATCTCCCTGCAGGGGGGACACTGGGTTCAGATCCCGCATCAAATAACCCTAAACTGACTGTTGGAGGGGAGTTCCATGGAGGTGTAATTCTGTCAGGATTTAGAGGCAACAGCACCTCATTTGCAGCAGAATAAATCAGAGTCATAGAGTTGTAGAATCACAGAATGGTTTGGGAAGGGACCTTAGAACTCATCTCATTCCAACCTTCCATGGATGAGGGTCCCTCAGGACCAGGGTTATGAAATGATTGACTTCGAAGATCCCTCTGAAAGCCAAAACTGGTGATTCTCGGTATGTTTAGGACTATGAACACGGTCTGACGAATCCACAGTAGGCACATCCTCACCCCAGTGTTCTGGCCCAGGGTTCAGGCAGAGGAGGATCCTCAGGACAGGTTATGAGGGTGTGTAAAGAATAAGGCTTCTCCCACCTGTAGTTTTGTAGCTCCCAGCGATCTGCGGGGCCTGCAGATGTTGCATCCAAACTATTAAGTTTAATCGTCACCGACGGACCAAACCTCCATAACCTCGTCTAAAACCTTTTGAACCTATTTATATTTTCAGGCTGCACGATATCCTGTGGCAAATGAGCTCCACAATTTAATTATGTGCTGGGTGAAAAAGTGATCCTTCTCCTTCTTTTTAAACCGGCCCGGTAATTTCACTGGGGCACCGGCTCCTCGTGCTGTGAAGAACAGCATCGAGAACACCTGAGGGACATAGAATCCCAGGTTTTATTGGAAGGGCATGTGATTCTGACTTCCAAGCGTTCAAACCGCTTGTGAAAACGGAGCACAGGTCCTGCTTTTAATGCTTATGAAAACACCGCCTCCACTGCTCTTGTTTGCTCTTCGGCTTGTTTTTATTTATTTTAAATTTTTTTTTTTTTTTTGCCCTTAACCTCCCCTCACAAGCTGCTCCAGTCAGTCCCTGACAGACCCAGCTCTCAAGCCCCTTGTTTACTCTGTTTGCACGGGCTTTATTTTTACAACGTTCTCCTTTCAAGCGCCGCAGCAGCCGAGCATCCCTGGCGGGAGCACAAAACCCCACCAAGGACAGGCGCATTCCTCGCAGTGACCTCTTTGTCCTCATTACGTTTGTGACGGTCTCGGTGTCACCGGTTCAAGCACGTGGCAGGGGGGTTTAATACAAGCCCAGGATGAAGGCAGGCAGAGCTATCCCCGCTCCCCCGAGGCTGGAGCCGCTCCTCGGCTGTGCCTTTGGCAGACGCCTCATTAGAAGGGGGTTATGGCACACAAACATCCCCTTTTCGCAGGCGCTGCTGCTCACACGTGTCACCTGAGCGCGGTGACAGAGAGCTCGCCCTGCCACCGGCGGGGCTGGTTTCCCTCAGACCTTGACTCTAACGAGCTGCTGTTCATCCGTAGCCCTTTCTGCCCTTCCTGGAGCTGCACTTTCCTGGTGCATCGTTAACTTGCGCTGCCTGACAGGCAGTTCTGGCGGTGCCTCCAACCTAAACCAGGACACTCCTCCTGCTTAATCCTTGGAGCTTAGTCCAAATAACGTTTCTCCTCGGCCGGATACACCTCCTGTACCAAACATCATGTCCTGATGTAAAACTGAGTTAAGAGGCAGAGGAACCAAGCTCTTCGAGTCTTTCTCTCCCCAGAACATAAATGGTCTAGCAGAAGGTTCCCTGCTCATGGCAGGGGTTGGAACTGAATGACCTTTAAGGTCCCTTCCAGCCCAAACCCTTCTGTGATTATGTGATTCTAAATTCAGTTTGGTACATAAAGCCACTCACACCTTTTATTCCTGCGGGCACAGGCTGTAGTCTGGCAGATTAGATAAAAGATAGTGGACAAGCACCTCCTGAAAGCAGTTTGATCCAAAGAATTAGCAAGGCTGCATTACCTCCCTGGAAAAAAACAGCGAGCCTTGGGGAGGTGAGGAGTGTGGGGAAATGTTTGAGCCATTTTCCCCTGGATATTTGTGTCCTTCCGCAATGCCAACAATTGTGTCAGAGGGGATAAATCAGGGTTGCTCTACAAAGATCGGTGGAATGGAGCTGAGTTCAGGCTCAGGGGTGTGAGGGATGTGAAGGGAAGGTCTCCTGGCACAGCACCGACACTCTCGTTGTGGCTGACGCTTATCCCATGACTAATCAAACCAAAGCAGCATTAACGAGCTTGGGAAGATGTTGTGGGAGCAGACAGCGCACACATACCCCCTCCCCATCTTCCTCTGGCACAGGGAAAGGGAAAGGAGGAAGGACTTGCTGGTGTAAGGCTGCTGGAGTGTTTGGAAGGCGGGTGTTGCAGAGCAGAGCTGCTGCCAAGTCAACTGCGTTGGTTAGTTCGGGGAGTTTGTTTTTCCTGCCAAGAGCTGCTGGCCTGGGTACTGGGTACAGCACATGTGAGACAGCGTGGAAGGAAGGGGAGGAGGGATGAGGGGCTGCACGCCAGCACCAGTCCCTGCTGGGGCTGTTGGGGTGCTGGTGGACACGGGATGCCCAGCCCCGGGTGCAGGCACAGCGAGGGATGGGAGATGTGCATCACCGGCCGCTGCTCAGGGGGAATGGGAATGGGAGTGTGCACAGAAACAAGGGTGGCGCTTGGCCCTGCCTTCGGCAGGATGCTCTGCTGTCTCTGCTTGGCCTTGTCTGCAGACAAGCAGTGCCTCTGCTCAGGCTGCTTTCTCCAAAGCCAGGAAGGGTGGTACCCACCCGACCGCCCCCTGCCCTGGGTGGTGCCGACAGCCTCGTGTCAGCCTGCACATAGGGAAGAAATGTTTTAGGGAGAGGGTGGGGAATCACCGGCAAAGTTTTTCCAGAGAAGTGGTACATGTCCCAACCCTGGAAACGCTTGAGGGAAGGTTGGACAGGGCTTTGAGGAACCTGCTCTAATTAAGGATGTTCCTACCTATGGCAGGGCGTTGGAATGGGATGGTCTTTAAGGTCCCTTCCAACCCAAAGCATCCTGTGATTCCCTGTCCTGTAGGCACCTCCTGCCGTGTTCAGAGCTCTGGTTTGGAGTGTTTGCACTGCAGAGAGCTTTGCACAGGCTGCCCCTGCCTCAGTTTCCCTTGGCCCTGAAAGAAGGTTTACAGGTAGATTTTGGCAGTGACCAATGATCTTAGTGCTCTTTTTCCAACTCGAACACATCTCCGACTCTGCCGTCTGCGTGCAAACAAGCAGCAATTGAGGACAGGGGGTGTCAGTGTGCAGTGCACAGAGGGAGATGCCTGCAGGGGGAAGGCCGTGTGGAGGGAGGGATGAGGAGCTGCCGGGGGTGTGTGGAAGCCGCCACGCCCGCGTGTGGGCAGCGCTCCAGCTGTGCGTGCAGGGAGAGGGATTTTGGGAGAGGGAGGGGAGATTGGTCTACATGGAAGCCCTCTGCCAGACCACAAAGGGAGGCTGGACCCGCGAGTGCAGCCGCAGAAAGCTCCCTGGGGGACTGGAGCGAGGTCTCTGTGGTTAAAAGAGAGTTTGAAACACACCTCAGCAAAGGGGTCTCAAAGGTGTGCTCGGGCTTCTCCGGGAGGAGGAGAGTCCCGGGGGGTTGGGAGCGTGTTTGTGCTCGCACAGAGCTGCTGTTTTGTTTGGGATGAGGTTTGGGTTGGATGCCGGTGGGGGGGGTGGGACTGGACACGAGCGTGGGCTGGGATAGGTGTGGAGCTACAGGGGAGGGGGCACAGGCAGGGCCGAGCCCGTGGCTCCGGGATCCCACAGCATCCATCCGAGCCGCTCCATCCCCGAATTCCACGCGGGATTTGCTTCTATTTCGGGTGTTCCTCCACGCACCTTCGCTCCCGCCTCCCGCCCGGCCCTCGGAGCCGAAGCGCGGCTCTCCCGCACTTGTTGAGGAGCATCGGCAGGAGAAGGAGCGGTTCCCTTGGAAACCTCTGGATGCCCAGCAACAAGTCGCTGGCAGCTGCCATGTGACCAGGTGCATTAATCAGACGCGTTGTATGAATCAGGTCAGACGGGGCCAAAGTCCAGCGCGCTCCCCCTTCGCTTCGTTGCTAATTACCGAGCCCAGAGGGCTGCTCCGAGTAGGGGGTGGAAAACAACTTGGAGCGATTCAATCCAACGGTGACCTTTCCTGTTGTGGATTCTAAGTTCATGCCAGACTTCCTCCGTGAAAAGAAATCTGTCTGATCCCCTCTGCCACTGAAAAAAATGCTGGGATGCGAATGAATGAGGCAGAGGGGTCTCCCGAGGTGGGGAAGCCAGAGGGGACGAATGTGCCATGGACACAGAGAGTTTTCAGGTCTCTACTCGCAACAAGCCCAACGTTTCAAATGCATCTTTGGCACAAGTAGCTCAGGCTTGAGACACTTTGGACTGGGCAGGTAAAGCTCGTGTTCACAACTTGGATCCCTGTGAAAATCTTAACTGGCCAAAATGGCTGCTCAGGTGGCACGGAGAGGACTTGGGTCCAAAGCGCTGCCCTCAGAGAAGAGGCTGCAGCTCCCAGGAAAACAGCAGTGCCTGGGCACATCTCACCCCTCGTGGTCTGCTGTAAAATGGCTGTTCTTTGTGGAGACAGAGAATTGGAACTCTCCCAGACAGGCTGGGAAAGCTGAGGGGGCTCACCTGGAGAAGAGAAGAATCCAGGAAGACCTTGGAGCCCCTTCCAGGGCCTAAAGGGGCTCCAGAGGAGCTGGAGAGGGACTTTGGACAAGGGCCTGGGGGGACAGGACACAGGGAATGGCTTCCCACTGCCAGAGGAGAGTGTTAGATGGGATATTGGGAAGGAATTTCTCCCTATGAAGGTGGGGAGGCCCTGGCACAGGTTGCCCAGAGAAGCTGTGGCTGCCCCATCCCTGGAAGTGTCCAAGGCCAGGTTGCAGCAGCCTGGGCTAGTGGAAGATGTCCCTGTCCATGGCACTGGATGGGCTTTAATGTCCCTTCCAAATGGATGGAGGGATCCAGCTGGGGTAATAACAGCCAGGAGCACTGATCACTGCCTTTCCCTTACTCTGGCTTTCCTTTCTAGTAGGATCTTCTAAGGCAATTACGTCCCCAAGTCTCACTGTCTTTGAAATGCATTGTGGAGGGACTTGGGCACCCTCAGCATTTCCCACAAGATGCTGTTTGCAGCTTCAGCCTCGCATTTTCCCCGAACTCCTGCTTTGACAGGACAAAACCACGAGAAACAGCTTCCAGGTTTGGCTCCTGAATGAAAATCCCTCCCAGAGGCAGGTCCAAGGCCAGGCACTAACAAGGCTGTAACGTCTCCTTGTACCTGAACACCAGCCCGCATTCTTTGTGCTGTGACTAATGCACCACAAGGTCAGCGGGTACCGCCAGTGCCATCCCCTCCCTCAGGGCCATTCACTGATTTGTGTCACACACGGGGACATTCTGCTCAAACCCAGCTTTCACCTCAGGCTACAGCAACAGGTTCTGGGCTGGTGGGAGGCAGGCAAAGGATTTGGCCCACAATCCATGATGGCACGGAAAACAAACAAATAAAAAGAGTTGGAAACAGAGCACCTGGTTTTATTCTAATCGTGCCGTAATTTGAATAGCAGCCAGTGCCACTTGAAAATGGGCTCCTTCATGTCATCTGCTCTTGCTTACAGGGCTTTGGAGCCTCATATTTTCCTGCAGAAGACCCAACCCAAGTCAGACCTGAATGTGAGTCTCAAGTATTACCCAGAGACCTCAAGTATTCCCCAGAGCAAGCCTTTAACTCTGGACCATTTTGATTTCTATCTAATTAATGTTGCAAACAACTGTTACTTTTCCTTTGGTATCAGATGATAACACATCCCATCCACAGGATATGTCAGAAGGCAAAGCTTTACCTCAACTGATCATTTAGGATAATTTAGGGTAATCTTGAAGAATTGATGTCTGCAGCCTGTGTGTTTGCCATCTAAGAGGCACAGCACAAACCCATCTCGGCTGAGGAGGAGGTTTGGGAATAGATTTGTCTTCCCTGGCGAGTGCTGTGCTCTCTGACACACTCGAGGGAATAGCTGTCTGACCTCCTTGCTCTGGGAACGGGAGAGATCCACATGGATTCCAGGTCCTCAGATCAGGGCTGCCTGTCACCTCGGTGTCTCCGGGAAGAAACGGAGGGTTGGGGTTTTTGCACGCTCCAAAAACAGGATGAAAAAGGCTGGGGATTTAGGGTGAAGCTTGGCTTGCCCACCGAACTGGGAAATCAGAGCCCGCCGGGGCGAGGGAAAGAACCCCCAGGGGTGGAAAGAAGGAGCCGGTGGGGTTGGATCCTTGGAAACGCGGAGCGACTGACCCCGGCGAAGCAACCCATCCTCGCTCAGACCGGAGCACGGGGCGATCCAGGTGGGCTCTCCCGGCGGGCTTTTCCCCCTTCCCAGCCCGCGTCCCTCGCGGGCAGAGCTCCGAGCGCCCTTCCCCGTCCGGTGCCCCCCGGACAGACCTGTTGCTGTCCCCCATCGCTGCCGCGCCGCCGGCAGAGACTCTTCGGCTGAAGCGCGGGCGGGTCCATGATGTAATGCTGCCGCAGCTGCCCCGAGCCGCCGCTCCCGTTGGCCGAGCCCGACAGTCCCCGCCCGGCCGCTCCTCCCGCCGCCCCCCCGGCGGCCCCATAAAAGCCCCGAGGCAGAGGCAGGGCAGCTTCGCCGGCCCCTCCGCCGCACAGGTGACCCAGCGCCAGGTGAGCCCCGCGGGGGCCACCTGTGGAGCCCGTCCCGCCTGTGCCGGGCGGCTGCTCGGGCACGGGGAGCGCGGGGGGCTCGGGGGATGCTCGGGGCACGCTCGGGGGATGCTCGGGGGACGGGTCCGGCCTCTCCCGGCCCTGGCTCTGGGGCGGCCGCGGCGCGGGGGCCGAAGGGGTTCCCGGCCGTATCCCGGAGGGATCCCGGCCACATCCCGGGGCCGTCCCGCGGGGATCCCGGCAGGATCCCGGCAGGATCCCGGCATCAGCACCACGGACAGCGCCCGGCGGCGCCTCCGGGCAGGGCCGGAGCGGGACGCGACCCGGGCATCCCTGACCCGCACCGGCCCCGGCCCCGGCCCGGACCCTCCCGGACACCAACGCCAGGTCCCCGAGGCGACGCTGGACTGTCCCCCGGCCAGGGAGGTGAGTCCGGCTCCGGAGGGGTCTCTGCGGGAGAGGGAAGGCAGGGAGAAGAGAGGGAGAAGGGAGCGGCACAGCCCGGCCAGCTGCCCGCGGGTGCCCGGTGCCAGGGCAGGGCTGCCAGGGTCGTGTCCCGGTCCTTTTCCCGGGCAGGAACACGCGAGGGTCGGGAGATCACCCCGAGCACTCGGGGGGCAGTTTGGGGTCCGGCCAAGAGCCAAGGGCTGGCTGAGATGGGACATTGGGATGGATTGGGACAGACATAGATGCCTTTTCCAAACATCCCTGCCCAGGTAGGACACACTCCTAGCCCGGGGCAGGGCAGGGAATAAAACCATTTGGAAAGCCAGGAATGGTTGTATGAACCCAAATGTAACCTGCACCTGCCCAACATCAAAGCTTTGTGTTGGAAAACCCCCAAATCCTCGTTTAGAAAGTGTGGCTGCCTGGTAGTTCGTGTCTAAAGTTGTTTTTAATATTCCCTAGTTTGTAGGAGAAACTGGATATGTCACCAAGGTGCTTTGGGGAGCCAATGCTTTGGTGAACAGCTATTTGAAAATATTTCTCCTCCATAGTTGGTTCTGAGCACTCAGATTTTGCCTTGATGTGGTGGTGCACTTTGGGTCTGTTGACAGCTTGTGTTATAGTAAAGTGCTCAGTGGCTAAATCAGGGTGGATATTTCCCCCCCCAAAAAAGGGGAAAAAATAAACAAAATGTTTTGTTTGCTTGGTTTGGGTGATTTTTGATTTTTTTTTTCCCCAATTTTATTTTGACAAAATCAAAATCACAAAGTATTCAACTCTGCCTCGAGCTGCAATAAAACATTTTGTCCTCTTTTAGACTATTAAAGCAAGGATCTGATACAGAAAATAGAAAAGCTAAAATGTTGAGCTGTTTGACCACTTTGGAAATGGAGTATTTCACAGAGCCATTGTCAGCCAGAGTGATTTGCTGCATTTGTTTTATCTCCATTTTTGGAAGCTGAGATTCACTAAATGAATCCCTGTTCTCTGGAAATTCTCCCCCAGCCCCACTAAACGTGTGTTTAAACACTTTGCTGAGCAGAGGCTCAAACCAGGGGATTTAATCCAGGCTCAGCCTGGCCCCGTCTCCTGTCTCTACACCTGGATTTTCCCTGAGTAATGTTGGCTCTGAGAGGAAAAGGAAACAAGCTGTTCTCCATTTTAAGGAAACTCCTATTTGCTGTTTCAGAATTAAATATTTGGGGAGAAAAAAAAAAAAGGAAAAAACCCACTTGAACAGAGAGTTATTTCCTTTAAGGCCTCAAATATCCACATGGCCTTCAAAGACATATTATAGACACTGAAAAACCTGTGGAGTGGAAACGCTTCCCTATGGAATTTGAGTGGAGAGATATCTTTGTTGTCTCTCTGTAAATCTTTTTAATGTCTCCCATCAGTTCTCTGTGTGCACAGTGACTCTGATCTGTCCTAAATCCAACCTTCTGCTGAGGTTCAGTTTGGGCAGTGTCTTGTGCCTTCCAGCACCAACATCAGGCATTTTTCTCCTTTTGAAGTTCAGCTGTAAAATAAGGGAGGGGGGGGGGGAAATCATGTTCTTTGCTCCCAAACAGAAGAAGCCAGAAAATTATATTGCATAAAATACCTATTCCTGCTTTTATGGGTTTATTCCTCATTCTGGGAAATCGCCTAATCAAATTTCATATTTAATATAAAAAAATAGGAGGGCAGATGATATCATATCCTCGAAGCTAACTAAATTTTGTGTTTTCAGAACATTGCTTAATCAAAGTTACATTTCCATTTGTTCAGGGCTTATTTTGTCACTTCTTCATCTTTCACTGGCCATTTTCTGTAGATCTCATAGACGGATCCAACCCTGTCCCTGACAGAGGTCTCTGAAGAACAGGGGATTCAGGGTAAGGTCTGATCTAAATTCAATTTAATTCCTGACCCTTTAAGCACTCAGCAAAATGACTAAACTGGAAATCAGCCTGGCAGGCGGGTCCCACATCACCTGTTGGATGGAAACACTGGAAGTTTGGTAGGAAATAAACACCCTGTAGCTTTTTGTTAGTTCAAATTAAATAGAAACAAACCCAGGATCCTCCTTCCCTCCTGCTCCTCCTCCCCGCAGACAGACAATGTTCCAGTCTCCAGGCTCTGTGTGCCTTGCACAAATATTTGTCTGTGTGTCGCTGCCACTCCACTGCAATCGTGACATCTGGTAGTAGCTGGGAGACTGGGAGGTGCTTGGGAGCCTCCGCAGGAAAAGGAGAGTGGATTTCAGGCGGCAGATCTGCGACAGCCTTTGAGCTCGGATAAACACGGCGCGGCCGTTCTCCCTCGGGCAGAGGTTTGTTCTGCCCCACTCACCCAATCCAGGTGCTCGTGCAGGGCCCAAACAAGATCTGAGGGGACTCTGAGTCAAGAATTTGGCTTCTCTGCTTACCCAAATCCCAGAATGGTTTGGGTTGGAAGGACCTCAAAGCCCATCCAGTGCCACGGGCAGGGACACCTTCCCCTATTCCAGGTTGGCCCAACCTGGCCTTGGACACTCCCAGGGATGGAGCAGCCACAGCTTCTCTGGGAAATCTATCCCAGTCCTTCCCCACCCTCACAGGCAAGAATTTCTTTCCAATATCCCATCTAAATTTCCCCTCTTTTGAAGCCATTCCCCCCGTCCTGGCACTCCAGGCCCTTGTAAATAGTCCCTCACTACGGATAACGGGACTTGTCTCTGTTAAGTTACTGAACTCAACCCCTTCCAGGAAAGCAAAAGAAATAAACCTCCCCTGGAGCCACCCTAAGGCCCAGAAAAGGACTCAAAAGAGAGAGGTGATGGAGAGCAGGTGATTAAATTGATGGAGGTGTTCCCCCAGGGCTGTTGGGAACCGTGTGTGGCCTCAAAGTTTGTCATTATTTAACACCTTGCTAAAATTGAGTGAGTTTACAACAAACCAGTGTTGTGATGGGGTTTGTAAAACAAGCCAGCACACACCTCACCTGAAAATGAGTAAGAGTGGGGTTCTAAATTAATTGGGAAATCCTATTAAAATGATCTGTCTCTAAATGCTGAGATGTCTTTCTAAACTGTGTCCTTACTAAAACAGAGGCTGGGATATTAATGTAATAAAATCTCCTAAATTTCAGCCTGGAGGCAAAACAAGAAAAGAGAAAAAGAAAAAAAAAAAGCTCAAGAACAGCTAATACAATATTCACTATTGATCTTTGTGTTTGAGTATCCCAAGGCTTCCCAGGATATCTGGAGCCTTCAGCACTCGGTGAGATTAAGAGGAATTGGCCTCCCAGCAGCTCTGAAAGCTCCGGCTGTAGCTCAGGCTGGACATGCACTACCCTGACTCCTGCACACAGACACATCTGGCCTGTGCCCCAAAACCAGCTTAGCCCTGTAGTTTGACCCTACAACAGGTAAAAACCCTTATTGTCCCAATTTTGTTTGACTCAGCAGAGCCTCGAGCCCTCCCAGAGCCCAGGGCTCCTCACCCTCCCGGCAGGAATCGGGCCCTTCCCGTCCTGCACTCATTCCCTGGCTCCAGGAGCCCTTGGTTACAGAGGCCAAGGGCTTAGGAAGTGCAGAGAACGGATATTTCCTGGCACAGCCCGTGGCTCTGCAGGTGAAGGTGTGGAAAGCCTGCAAAGCCTCCGTGTCCTACTCAAGGGGACAACTTTGCCTTCTGATTTATTTAAATTTAGAGACCTACTCAAAAATTCTCATAAACCAAACCTGCAGTGACTTACACAACAGCAGGAAAACACAAATGCACTTGCACAAACTTCGGGACTGAACTGGCTCAGGAATCAAATGCCATCTAAAGTCAAGCACTGAGGATTAAAGGATGTTTCCACAATGTTATGCAAAGATCTCCTCTTTATCCCGTGTTACTTAAGGCTGTGCAGTCTTCCCAAATCATGCTCAGAAACAGAACCCCCTCCCCTGTGATTTCTCCAAAGCATTTAGTGTTTCCAGGTGCCCAGCATGACATACTCCAATTAATCCTGATCTTCAGGGGCCTCTAAGCGCCTGCCTCTCGTGATCACTCCTTTTCAAAGCGTCTCAAACACAAATAAGGCATCCAAAATTGCTGACTTCTTCTGAAAAACCATGATGAACAGCCCCCTTACAAGATTCCAGCCCAGGTGAAAATTGCATGGGTTCAAGCCCCGCCAAATGAGAAGGAATAGTCGGTCCCTGCTCCCGCAGGATGACAATGGACCCAGCTATTAGAGCAGAGTTTCTCTTAACAAGGAGGAGAAAATTGCACCATTCCCAGCAAGAACAAGTGCAAGTCTTTCCCGTTCAGCTCACAAAATTATTAATGCTGTGGTCTGTAATTCTGGCTGATCAAATATTCCGTTGCTCCCTGTTGCCAGTCGAATGTTCGTGGGGAAATCAACACCACGAAGCGATGGAAAACTTTGCTGAGTTCCTCCCCTCAGACAAGGTGTCCCTGTCTGCAGGAAAGGGCTCAGTGTTTTGCAGGCTCAGACCTTGCATGGACTGAGCAGGAGCAGTGGGAATTTCCCGGGAGCAAGGAGAGCAAAGGCCAGTTCAGACAAGTCTTCTCCGAACTGGGAAAGAGCCTCATAGCCTGGAATGTTTAATGAGCTTATTAGTTACAGCTCAGATGTGTTGTTTAGATTTGCTCAGAGGTAATTTATAACCTGAAAGCCGAGGGGACCAAGGGGACAGGAGGAGAGTTTCCCCTGATCCCATGGCCAGGGGCACTGCTGGATCCAGATCCCACCAGGAGCAGGGAGCAGGAGCAGAGCTGTGCCCTCTGGACATGGGCTGGCTCTGGATGTTCCCAGCTGTGACAGGAACAGGAACACACTTGGGAGAGGGCAGGACTTCTCCTGCTCTGGCTCTGGGAAAAGGTGAGCTGGGAAAGGCTCTGGTTTGAGCAGCTCCTCCTCAGGGAACAGCCCTGCCTGAGGCACAGCGAAAGCCGAGAAACAAACCAACAAAAGGCAACAGTTTGGCTCATTTTTGCAACCCTAATCTTAAACCTAAACCCACTCCTAAGTCAGGCACCTCGGATCCCTTGTCTGGAAAGAGGGACATCGTGTTCCCCTTTTCCAGGGTACCAGAAAACCAAATTCAGTGATATCTGTAAAGCTCTGAAGATCCCAGAGCAAATGGAACCAGAGAACAGAAAAAGGTGATTATCCTGTCAGGTTTGGCCTGGGAGGAAGATTATCCATCTATCCTGCCAGACCTATTTATCATCTTATTTTCTCCTAGCTTAGCTTTTATCACCTTTCTAATCCTCCCCATCTAATTCAGACAACATTTTATTTTAGCACTTCTCAGTACACTCTGACAAAGGCGTGTTTGGAGCTCTGGGCAGGTTTTTTGTGACCCCTCGAGGGGCTGCAAAGGTGGTGGAACAATAGTTGCCAGCTAATGAGTTCACAACTTTGGAAAATAAATTAGCTGATTTTTTTTTTTTTTTTTTTGTCCTAGAAGAGAGGCATTATGTTTTTCTGCTGGTCTGGCAATGAGGGAATGGATTTGGAAGAACTCCTTTTCCTGGCTTTCCACGGAATGGAGTTGCCCTGTGTAACATACACTGATCTAAATGTATATCTATTTATCTGTCTATCCACCTATCTACGTTGTAGTCCCTGTGATGTGTCTGACACACACAGAATGTGTATTTAAGTGGATGGGATGTCTGAAATAGGTTTCTGGGATGGGAAGTGCCGGGATGCACCCCTTGAGTCAGGCACGACTGGAAGATAAATTGAAGGTGACGATGTTTCTCAGGGACCGCTCGTGATTTGACTGAACCAAACAGTGAAATTCCAGGCCTTCCAGTCCCTCACAGGGTTCAACAACCAAATCCCAACCAGACCCCTGCCTTTTCGTTTTTCATCCATAATCAAATGGCATTTCCCCCCCCTCCACCCTCTTTGCTAGTGAATAAATTAGGGGCTAAACTTTATCGTCTCCGGAGCTGTTTCCTGGAATAGCTGCGAGCGGAGCACTCGGCGAGGGACAGCCAGGAGGCTGGGAGAGATGATTACCTCCAGGCAGTCTCCCCGGAACATCCCAGGGTTCCTACAGGCACAGCCTAATGCGGGACTTAGGATGCTGAACAGACTCCCATTACAGGGCCGGCCATCTCGGCTCATCCACACGGAGAGAGCTCCTCGTTCACATGCACACCAGCGGCTCCGGAACGCAGCGGCGCGGCCGGGGCTCGTTAAGGGCAGAATCATTCCAGGGGACGTTGTTTCAGAGAGGAAAAGAATTTAATGTCTCCCCGGGTTGGGGGATGAGTCGCACAGAGCCCGGAGGTTTCGCTCGGGGCTGTGCCGGGAGCTGTCGCAGGCGGAGCCGTGGTGGGGTCACCTCGAGGTGCAGTGGGAGCCCTGCTCACATGAGGGGCGTGTGAGAATGGATCTGTGGCAAAGGGGTGAATTTAAAGCCTCTGGGAAGAGCAGCTGAGGGGGGGAATTGCTCAGGTTTCTGCCGCAGACCCCGCACCGCCGATGGAGGCAGAGCAGCTGGGCTGGATCTGCTCACACTCCTCCCTCGCCCCAGCCCTGCGAAGCTTTTGAGGCCACGAAGGGCTGCTGTGACAAGAAGATCTCAGTCCACTTTAATCAGCAGGTATTAAAAACCCAGAAGAATTATCTTTAATAGATACAAATAAGTTGCTGCACAGCTCAAGTGTCAACTTTCTCTTATTGTTTACGAGGGATTGGAACACACAAGATGTCTAATTAGTAATACACTGCAAAAAACCCATCTTATTAGTGGGTCTAAGAGGGGAAGGACTAAAAAGCAACGAGGATGAAGCTATCAGTCATCACAGTTTGATTCCTTGTCCTGCATGAAGTGTTCTGGTAGCTCTCATCTCCCACATGTGCCACCACTCCTGAGGAATAACTCTGATGCCTGTTCATTCAAAGCTCGGCTCTATTTTAAAAATCTACTCTCTCTGAAAGGGCTGTCTTTGAAAAAACCAAAAAAATTGTACAGGAAAGGGGACAAAATTGCTCCTCAACAAAGGGGCCTATCAACAGCCTGTCAATAATGTGCCAAAGGCCCGAACCTGCCTTTCAAAGAGGCTCTGAAGCCTCGACGTGTACTTTGAGAGCAATTAAGGGATGTGAGCAACATGATTATTATCTCATGGGTGACATTTTCATCGGCTCTTTGGGAAAAGGGAGAGATGGGCTTGAGATGGCTGTGATCAATGTTCATCCCAGTCCCAGAGAAACGGCAGGAGAATGTGTGGTAGATGGGCCTGGAAAGCAAAATGCACAAGGCAAGGGAGGGGGGAGGAAGAGGTGATGGAGGCAGAAGGATTTTAAATCTTGGAAGCTGAAAGAATGAGTTACATGACGAGGAGATGGAGAGGACCTGAGAAATGGGAGTGGGAATGTCAGGAGGGCTGGAGAAGGGCAGGAGTGGGAGAGGAAAGGACTGGGGTAAGTACAGGAAGAAGAGGAGAAGGATTCCCTGAGAGAGGAGAAAGCCCAGAGAAAGAGTTACAAACCCAGGGAGAAGTTCTTTGTGGGCACATCAGTGTGCCTCTTCCTTTTCCCACGCCAGTCCCTGTGTCATCCACCTCCTCACTTGGGGGGTCACAGCCGCACCCAGAGCCCAGGGAAGGAGGGACAGAACACAACCAGAGACTGAAGGATGTCTTAGGGCTGACATGCCCTTAGGATCACTCTGCTCCTTCCCCAGCATCTTGTATTAAGGTTGGAAAAGGTCTCTAAGCTCACTGAGTCCAACCATTAACCATTCCATCAGTGCTGCCCATCCATCCATCCTTTATCTCTCCTGTCTCTGCAGGTGCCAACAAAATCCCGGGGCAGACGGGAGCGCGAGCGGCGCCGGAGGGACACGCGTGGCAGTCGGGAGCAGAGACGGGACTGCAGGTAAGACCCTCAACCACTGCTTGGGGCTCAATCCTCGGGATAATGCCCGAGGGATGAGAGGAGCCTGGACACTAACCCAGGAATAGCGGCTGGCTCAGTGCACGGATGGCAGAGGAGCTCAGCCCCGACCATCCCGGGTGCGCAAGGGAGGGCAGAGCCCACGCTGTGCTGCTCTTGGCCACGGGCTCCGCAGAAGCCAAACAGATGTTGCACGTGCCCAGCTGTTCTGGGGCTGCGCAGAATGCAAAACACATCTGCAAAAATGCAGATTTGCCTGCAGCGTTTCCCCAGTTTGCTGAATTGCTTGTTTAGGGAAACAAACTTAATTTTGGCAGGAGAAAACGTTGCTTAATTTGCTGTAAAACAAACTCCTTCCTGCGTTTCGTTTTGTGGAAAAATTAGAAATGTTAATGTTGAGCAAAAGAAATGGTTTTTTTAAAAATATTTGGAGATTTTCTCTGTCCCAAAAGATCCTGTTACCTTCCCAGCTCCTCTCTGCACGTATCTACATTTCTGTGCGCATCTCCACGAGTGCACACTCACATCCTGGGCAAACAACTCCAGGCAGCTCCAACACACATCAGCTGCTCCGAGTTCTGCAGGATTAGCCTCTTGAAGAGGATCTTAATAATCAAAACGCTGTTATGTTACTAGTTAAACATTGGGAATAATTCCTCCGTCACAGGCAAGCTGTGCTGAAGCCAGGAACGGACTGGCAGAGGAATCCCCAGGGCCCCAGCAGGATGCATTAACAGTGTGTCTCTCTGGCGAGCCGTGATGGGAAGAGCACGGAGCAAAAAAAAAAAAAAAAAGAAGGTAAAGTGGTTAAAAACAACTTGTATTTTCAGAGCCCAGTCTCCCACAGAAAATCCTGGGAGATGCTGAGCTCTCCACTTCCTGACTTGCAAGCAGAAATAATGGTTTAGAAGCCCAGCTGAGACTCCTGGGTTTTAAATTTTCTACAATATTTTCCTCCAGCCCCATTTTGCTGTCCTGCTAATTAATCCAGCTAATGGCTGGGTGATTGGTTTTTTTTTTAACTTCAGCAGCAGTTTCTCTTTTTGTTAACACAAGCAGAGAGAAGGCGAAGAACAGATCTCTCGAAGGATCCAGGCTGACAGCAATATTGCCATCTGACTGAAGAGAACTCAGAAACACATAATCCTCGGGAAAATTCATCTCCACCCTCCCGCAGACCCCGGTGAGAGCCCTTGAAGTGGTAATTAAAGTCTATTGAGTGGCAACTGCACCTGTTTAGAGAGGAGAGTGCGGGTAAGAGGTGCACAAAGGGAGATGAGCAGTGCGGGGAGAGGAGCTGCTGGAGGTGGGGAGGAAGGGAGGTGGAAAGAAGGGAGGGAAAAAAAAAAGTATTTGTTGAAGTCAATCCAGCCCGATGTGCATTTCCACCCTGCCCTTGATTTGCTCCCTGTGCCCCCTCGGCTCTCACCAGGCTCCCTCCCCGCTCTCACACCCGCTGATGGAAACTCCGGGGGGTTTTCCCCACCAGCCTCAGCTCTCGTGGTGTAAATCAGCAGAGTCCCACCGAAGTCCTTGAGGACTCAGAGCAGCCCCAGCTCATTCACACCGGTAGCTCCAGACCCATCCCAGGGACTCTCATTAGCAGCCCCGGCTCCTCGGCGGGCACAGGGATGTGCCAGCGCTTGTCCCTCTGCCCCAGGAGAGAGCACATCCCTCTGTGACAGCCTCTCTGCAAACCCTCCAGCATCCAGGGCAGGGAGTCAGAAGTGTTTCTGGATTTCTGGCTGAGAGCAGAGGGAGGTGGAAGGGGCTGGAGTGGGGCAATGCCACGTTCCACAGCTGCTGGGATTCCTACACCCGTGGCTCCCAAATGTTCTGAGCCAGCGTCACCTCAGATGTCCCCAAGGTCTGCAGGTGAAGCCAAGCAAAATGGATTTATTCATAAATTTTTGTTCATGGATTTTTTTTTCCAGGGCCTAGGGGGATAGGACAAGGGGAATGGCTTCCCACTGCCAGAGGGCAGGGATAGATGGGATATTGGGAAGGAATTCCTGCCTGTGAGGGTGTGGAGGCCCTGGCAGAGGTTTTCCCAGAGAAGCTGTGGCTGCTCCATCCCTGGAAGTGTCCAAGGCCAGGTTGGAGCACCCTGGGATAGTGGGAGGTGTCCCTGCCTATGGCAGGGCATGGCACTGGATGATCTGTAAGTTCCCTCCCAACCCAAACCATTCTGGGGCTCCATGATAAGCAATACTGGTAGCTGTGGATTTTTCCATGCCCTTGTGGAATGGATTTTTCCCCCACTGACCCAAGGACCACCCTCACTGCTGTGGCCAGTGAGGTGACACTTTACAGCCGGATTTGGTGGCCAAATTCTGTGGTACCACAGGGACAGAGCCCTTGCAGTACCTTCAACCCACCAGTGCTGACTGTGCCACCAGATCCTCACACGGTGGTTTTCTAACGGCACAACCCAGTAGGTGAAGCAGGAATACAGTGCGGAATCTGGAACCCCCCGGAATCAGGGAGCCAGAGACCAGCACGACCCCTCCATAGGCTTTTTTTGGTAGAATAATCACCCCTTGCACTTCACATGTGCACTACAGACACCCACTCATTTAACCCCTTTATGCAACCCCCAAATCCCTTGGTTTTGGTGAACAGTAAGGAAAGCGTTGTCCCTTGTCACTGTGATTCCACGTGTGCCCCAGCAGTCAGCTGGGCTAAACCAGGATTCCTGGGGTGGGAGCAGGAGAGGAATGAGGTTCATCCCAAGAGCACCCCGAGGCTGAGCTGAGCAAACAAGTCAGGCAGAACAATTCGACTGGTGTTGGCAAATGTTTCTCTCTCCCTGGATTCGGTGGCAGGCTCACAGGTCCCCTGTGAGTCCCTGACCTTCACACTCCACAGGCTGCCTGGGATGGCTGGCAGAAACCACAGGAGCTTTTCCCCTGTTCCTGATTGTCAGGGCACACAGCAATTCAGGTGTGAATGCTCTGGACAAATCCTGTCAGCAGCACCTCTGGAGCCTGCGCTTCCCAAGGCTGTGCCAGGACACGTCTCTGTGTGAACGGAGATGGAGAGGGACACACACAGAAAATCACAGAATCCCAGGATGGTTTGGCTTGGAAAGGACCTTAAAGCTCCTTTCATTCCACCCCCCTGCCACGGGCAGGGACACCTTCCACTAGACCAGGTTGTTCCAAGTCCAACCTGGCCATTCCTTTGGCTGTTCCAGGTGGGATTTACAATTAGTTGGGTGTCTGATCCAACCATTTGGCCACAATTCCTGAAGACTGACAAACATCCCTGGACAACAGGTCAACCTGCCAGTCCTCAGGGTGAGAGGAATATTTGTGGTGGCTGCAGAGGGAGCCTGCATGACTCACTTCACACTAAAAGCCCAATTGCCAAAGAATCATCCCTAAAATACCCTCCTTGCCTCCTAAATCCTAGTCTTGTGCATTAACCACTCATTGGGTAGGTGGGTGCCATGTGATATCTTGCCTCATTTCTACCCTTTCACTCCCAAACACTCCTCTCTCCTTTTCCCCTCTCAGCTCTCCCGTCCCTCTGCCTTTCTCTCTCTCCACCTTCCCTCTGATTGCTGGGCAGCCTTTTGACTTTTCCATCAATAAGTCTAAAGAGCATTTGAAGCGCTCTGGTCCCCCTTTTCTCCTCCCTCCAGTTCCAAGTCAGGCGAGCTCATCGATCAGAGGAGCTCAGGAAATATCTGGTGTTTTGTTGTCAGGCTGATAATAACATTGCAGTTGTGAATGGGCTGCTGCAGGCCTGATCATGGACACCTGCAGGGTTTGTTTAATTGCATTTAATGACAAATCCTATACAGAGGAGCATTGCCAGAGAGATTTATTATCCACCAAAGAGGCAAAGCACAACAGCTCAAAATATAATTTGCACTGAGCCTTTTTCCCCCTGCCTCTCTTTAAAGCAGTGTAATAAATGGCAAATCGGGTAAAGTGGGCACCACGGGTCTGGGGAGGAGGTGGGGGCAGAGGACAGAGATTGAAACCGAAGGAAATAACAGCAATAAGGCCACATTGTTCTCTTCTGCCATCCCTGTGGTCTGGGCCAGAGGAAATACTGTTTGTTTAATTTACAGCCTGGCAGTGCAGCTGGGGATCTCTCCGTGATGAGCCTGTTCTGACACCGCTGGGGGCCACGAGTCCCCCCACTCCTTCCCTAACCAGGCTTTTCCCCCCCGTGTTCTGCAGCTAAGTTTAGCTCCCGTCCACACAAACAATTACCCAGGAGCTCCAGCAGCCTGCCAGCCGCCACTGGCACGAGGAGCCACGAGCTTCCACCTCCCTGAAATCTCTGGGACAAAGCAGAGGTGTCCTGAAAAATACCACGTTGAGAAATACGGCCCCACGGAGACAGATCCCACGAGCTGGAGTCTAGACAAAAGTCTTGCACGACTCTGAGCCTGGAATTTATGTTTCCTGCTAAATACCCTGCTCTGAAGAGGGAATGGCTATGTAAAACCAGCAGAAGAGCTCAGGCCTTGCTCATACTTCTTTTGTCTTGATTTTTATGTGATTTTTCTAGCACTGATTTGTGGTAAATCCCTTCCTGGAGCTGGTGTGTCGCTGTGCCAGGCAGTGTCATTCCAGAACAAGGACTGAAAAGTGTCCTTGTCACCTGAAATTACAGTCCAGGTTAGCACTTCCCAACCTGTCTCCTCTCTCAAGTTCATCCATCTGTACAATTCTTCCTCTCTTCTAATTATCCTGGGCAGAAGAGTAAATTGTCCTGAATTTTTATTTCTAAGTTGTCTCACTCCCTAAATGTTTTCATTAGAGACCTCCCTGTGGGAGGGCAGAGAGGAAAATATGACATGGTTTAGGTGAAATCCTTCAGTTTAGGACATCCAGGAGTCAGAGTGACCTTATATTCAGTGTGAGGCTCACTGCTGTTCCACTTGATACTCAGATTAGGATCACAGAATAGCCTGAGCTGGAAGGGACCCACAAGGATTATCCAAGTCCAGCTCCTGGTTAAATTTTTCCCTTCCAGTGGTGCACCCCGGGAAGTTTGGGGGTGACAGAGACGCTGTACAAGAACAGCCCCCGCTGTGGCTCAGTGCAGGCAGCAGTTGGCACTGCCCTTACACAAACACGGTGTTGGGTAACACCTGGACCCAGTTTTATCTGATTTCCTGGACAATAGTGGTATCACTAATGCTCCCTGTTAAATAAGACCACCTGGACATCTCCTGGTATCAGCTCCAGCTATCACAAACACTCTGGCTACCTAGGCCAGCACAAAGGACTCTTATCTCCAGAGCAGCACAAATCCCCTGACTGAAACGACCCATCTGGAGTTTGATTAAAGTGTCCAGAGAAAGCACATATGTTTAAAAAAGAGGGAGGGAGGGAGGGATGGGGCTGCTCCCTCTGAGCTCACACAGGGCACAACCCCTGTCAGCAGCAGCAAACCCTCTCCTGTAGCTCCACACTTTCCCCTCCCACAGAAAGGAGCAGCAGATCCTGAGGAATAGCTTTTGCTTCTTTCCTTTTTTTTGTTTTATTTTTTTATTTTTTTAATTTTTATTGCCACCTGCTTACAAAAGCACATCTAACAGGCTCGGTGAAGATGGGAAGGATGCTGTTCCCTGCCTGGTTTCAGTGGCTGAGGTAAGTAAGCCTCACTCAGACGGGGAATAAAGTCAGATCCTTTCCATGGACGTGAGCCAGCATTGTCCTTTCACACCTTATCCGTGCCATATGTGAGGTATTAACAGAGAAAAGCTGGGGAGTGGAAGCAAAGCTGGACCTGGGGTGAACTAAAGACTGCTCATCAACAAATCCAGAGAAAGGAAGCAGCAAAAAGGGGGTTGTTTTTCTTGCTTAAATCAGCCTCTCAGTGGGATTCCAGGAAACTTGGCACCATCATTATCTTTTCCTTTGCTGAGTCCTTTTCTCCAGCATTCCCCAGTATACATTGCATTTGCTTATTTTAGTCAGACCGAAATATTATAACTGGGAGACAGACAGGTTGACAGAGCAGTCCTGGAGAAGTTTATCACAGGGTAAGGAAAGAGGAGCCCCTGCTGAGCCCTGATGTCCCTGTAGAGTCTCCAGGAGTGAGAAAATGGAGCAGAAACTCACGGGAACAGCCACAAATTGCAGAGATGATTGCAGGGAGGTTTGACACAGTCTCATGAGGAACTCTGCAAAGAGCAGCATCCATCCCTGAAAGGAGAGACAAGACCAAGAATTAAAGGATGAGAAAACTGAGGAAGGACAGCGGGAGAAGACGTGCGGGAGGACGTCCCCGAGGAGGGAGCGCTGCTCTCCTGGCCTGGCTCTGTGTGGAAGACTAGTGATTTTGTTGTTCTGTTTATAAAGGTGACAACAAATCATAGCCTGCCATACAGCCCAGGCTGCCACGGCCCAGAGACCCCGAGAGCCCTGGACCTGAGAGCTGGCCATGTCTGGAAGCGCTTTGGAGGTCATGTCGTGCCTTGTTCTGTTCCTCATCCCATCGCCTTAAAGCCAAACAAGCCTGGGCTCTGAGAGAAGCAAAGGGAGAAGATCCAAGCTCATCCTGGGGCTCATCCTGCAGCCCCCCAAAGCTGGCACTCCCTTGCCTCCCTTCAACACAGTTTCTCACCGAGATGAGCTGTCAGGAAGGGAAGTGTCTCCCTCAAAGCCCCCCCAACACCCCAGTGCAGGGTCAGGGCCCTGCCGGGCACTCAGGCACCGCTGGCACCTCGATGCCTGGCAGGGGTTGTTTGGAGAGCAGAGCCTTTTGCTTCCAACAGGGCTTTAAAATATAAAAAGAACAAATTTTCAACACCACTCAGAGCCCCTATTCTCAAAGGTATTCAGGTGTGAAAATGAAACTCCTGAATCCTGCCGAAGCCAGTGGTAAAAGTACTGAGATATCTTTAATAGTTTGGGTTGTTGGTGCTGTTGAACACTTTGTTTTTCTCTTTCTTTTTTGAACCAACCCAGGATATGCTCAGCACTGCCCACGTCATTGGTACTACGGAATATGTGATTTAGGAATCACAGAATCCCAGAATGGTTGGGGTTGGGAGAGACCTTAAAGATGATCCACTCCCACCCCCTGCCATGGGCAGGGACACCTTCCACTATGCCACGTTGCTCCAGCCTGGCCTTGGACACTTCCAGGGCAGCCACAAATCTATTGCCAAAAGAATTTTAAACCAGTACAAATCACTGTGCTCTGATGGTGCCTGAAAGAAAAGATCCACACTGCATAAGCCAGAACAACTCACTCTCCCCCTCCCTCTTACTCCCCCACTGACAGATTAAATCCACACAAGATTCCGAGGGCAGCAGTGCAGCCATTAATGCTGGAATGGCTGGGCTGGTGTCTGATGTAAATGAAACTCCACTGATTTAGTGTTCCCCAACAAGCCTCTCTGGCGTGTTCATCCTCTGCAGTCTGATCAAAATCCTCCCTTCCAGGTACCCGTGGCCTCGTGCCCCACATAACCACAGCAAATAATGTCATCACAGCCCTAATGGGGAAGGCAGTTACAGGACAAAAGCCCCTGCAGCAAGTTGGGGATTGGGTCATCGTTCCTCTTAATGTCATGGTGCCATTTCTCCCTATTTTTAGAATTGTTCCCTTTGTACAGCAAATTGCTCAACTATAGAGAGAAAATCTCATCTTCATTGGCTCTGGTAGCAAGGAACCATCTTCCCCCGGCTTCTGGAAATCACAGAGGCCCCTGAAAGCCGCAGAGATGGATAAAACCTGGGCACACAGCTGCCTGCAAACCTCAGTTTGAACTGAAAAAAACCCAAGGAGCTGCTGCAGCCACAGACCGAGCACAAAGACCTCGCAGGAAATTCTGCAGGTGTCTAAATTACCCACTCAGCCTTTCAGAACTCAGGGATTCAATAAATCGGCCCGGCCTCTGCTCCTAAATTATGTCGGTGCTTTTGGAACTCTTTAGCACAGTTCTAAACTCCTCCACGTTTTGAGGGATGAGATGGGGAACAATGGATTAGGAATCCTCGTGTAAGGACGTTCCCAGTCATATATCCCAGCCCTTTATTATTATCCAGGTCGCATTTTGTGGCGTCCCAGACTCCTCGGCACGGATTGAAGCTCTTTGGCTTCGGCTGCCCTCAAAGAAGAGAAAACACAAGCTGTAAATTCCGACTTTGCAGCCTGAATAAGCCAGACAGAGCAAGAACAGTTATTATTGCCATGTTATTGGCAGGGAATTGAGGCACAGGAAGATTAAGTGACTGGCCCAAGGTCACCAAAGGAACCTCTAGCAAAGGTGAGGGCTCAGCCTGGATTTCAGAAGTCTCTGCCCAGTACTTCAGCCATCCATTCACTTGCTTTTTAAGTACCCTGTCATTATTTCCGTGAGGAAAATTATGCTACTCCTGGAGCAGCCAGCACCGTGTAATTCAGCCTGTCTGAAAGGGAATACGAAATCGCAGTTTCAAAAAAAATTAACCCTCCTGCCACACAATCTGGCAGCCCTGTCAAAATGGCTCATTTTTTCACCTGCTCTTCCTCCCCTGGGTATTTAACTCCCCTCTCTATTCCCAGAACTCTGGCTGGGGCTGTGTGTGGGTTACCCCACAAACCCTTTGGGGGCCCTGAGGGGGGCGTGGGCTGGACAGGAGGGATGTGGTAGCTCTGGGACACTCTCAGGCGGGTGTTACTGATCCTTTATTCCCAGTTGTTGTGTCAGTGGAAGTGGGAGCTACACCACTGCTGCTGATCTGGTTCAGGAGGCACCCTCCAGCTTTGGGACATAGGCTGGGAGAGCTGGGGGGGCTTCACCTGGAGAAGAGAAGGATCCAGGGAGACCTGAGAGCCCCTTCCAGGGCCTGAAGGGGCTCCAGGAGAGCCGCAGAGCGACTGGGGACAAGGGGTGGAGGGACAGGACAAGGAGAATGACTTCAAACTGAAAGAGGGAAAATTTCGGTGGGATATTGGGATGGAACTGTTGGCTGTGAGGGTGGGGAGGCCCCGGCACAGGTTGCTCAGAGAAGCTGTGGCTGCCCCATCCCTGGAAGTGTCCAAGGCCAGGTTGGATGGCGCTTGGAGCATGCTGGGCTAGTGGAAGGTGTCCCTGCCCATGGCAGGCGGTGGGACTGAGTGGGCTTTAAGGCCCTTCCAACACAATCCATTCTGTGATTCCATGGTTCTGGTTCTGTGTGATGGCTCCATCCCCCTGGTGCCCCGGTTTGGGACACTTTCCGTGGTGACTCTGCCAAGAGAAGCCAAAGGACACAGGAGAACCAAGGTGACAAAGTGACTGTGGTTTCTGCCACAGTCAAAATCCTGCCCCAGACCTTCGAGGGTAATGCAGGTACAGCCCATCCACCCCCACCTGCAGCTCTCTTTGACTCCCCAGACAGAATTATCCGGGTACACATGGGTTGGGATCAACGTCCTGAGGCTCCAGTACACTCCATGTTCACAGATCTGCAGGGAGAGGCTGTTGTGACCCTTCTCCTCATGCTCTTTATTCCCTCATTACCAAGAAATTTATTGCTGGAAAAAAAACATTTCCATCAGCTGCACTTCAAGCTACGATGTCCCTGAGCCCACCCCAGAACGAGGGGCAGGTTCTGAGGTAAATCTGGGACCTAAAAAGCCTTTGTGGTGTTCAGGTGAATCCCTAATGGATTCTGTGGAGGGGAAATTAATAGGAAGCTTTGGTTAATAGATACTTCAGATGAAAGAGCGAGTGCATCTGGTCACCATGGCAACTCGAGGAGCCAGCGGGGAGAGGAAATGTCACCGTGTCTGCGCCTTGACCTGCAGCACAAACAGCCTCAAAGCTGGGGGGGGGTTTGCACGGGGATGTTCCCAGTGGGGACAGAGGGACAGCTTGGAAATTCACACCCGGGGAGCTGATGCAGACAGACACATACCCAGGTTCTCATGGCAGGGTAAAACGGACCCAGTGTGCCCAAACGAGCCACCGGCGGCTGTTTAGGTGTGAAAACACGATTAATTTGTGCCCAGAGTTGTGTATTTGCACCCCAAGGGGACGGGGAACAATCCCAGGTATTCCAGCACACACAGAGGAGCAGCTGAGGGAGCTGGGGGGGCTCGGCCTGGAGAAAAGGAGGCTTGGGGGGACCTTCTCACTCTCTACAAGGCCCTGACAGAAGGGGGAAGCCGGAGGGGTCAGGCTCTGCTCCCAGGGAACAAGGGACAGGAGGAGAGGAAACGGCCTCAAGCTGTGCCAGGGGAGGGTCAGGTTGGATATTTGGAAAATTTCGTCACTGAAAGGGTTGTTAAGCTCTGGAAGGGGCTGCCCAGGGCAGTGCTGGAGTCCCCATCCCTGGAGGGACTTAAAAGCTGTGTGGATGTGGCACTTGGGGATATGGGTTAGTGGTGGCCTTGGCAGTGCTGGGGGAATGGTTGGACTCGACCCTGGAGGGTTTTTCCAACCTATACGATTCTGTGATTCCTCCTGTCCTGATGTGCAAGAAGCTGCCCTTGCACAGCACGGACAGACTGCAGGTGCTCAAGAGACCTTTGCTCCTTTTCTTCTCAAACACACAGTCACCGAATCACAGAATCGTGGAATGGTTTAGGTTTGGAAAGGACCTTGAAGCTCATCCAGTTCCACACCCCTGCCATGGGCAGGGACACCTCCCACCAGCCCAGGTTGCTCCAGCCTGGCCTTGGACGCTCCCAGGGATCCAGGGGCAGCCACAGCTTCTCTGGGAAACCTGTGCCAGGGCCTGCCCACCCTCCCAGTTTGGAATCCCTGAGCACACCCGGACCTCGTGTGGGAATTCTGCCATGGACACTCCGGCTCTGGCTCCCGCGAGCAGCTGCTGAAGTGAAAGCTGGGCTCACGGTGGTGCCTGTTATGCAAAAGCAGTTTCTTAGCAACAAAAGTGATATTCAGTGTGAAAGCAACAGGCATTAGTGGGATAATCCACGGTAATTCCAGACAAGACCTAAAATGGGCGGATGGACTGAATAATAATCACGACAGACAGAATAGTAATAATGGAAATAATTAGACTAATCTCATTTTCCCGGAAAGGAGAAAAACAGCTATAAATAAAATACAGCGGGAAAAACCCCATGCCAATTCCCTGTACAAAGATTAGAGACACTTAAACTCAACTTATGCCCTAAAAATAGGCTCTGGTGAGTAAAGCTTTGCTCATCTACGCTGGGCTATTTATTGCTCGAGTGTTTTCCCTCACTCCAGGCAGGTATTGTCACTCAGGAACGGAGGGAGCTGGACATAACGTCCTGTGGAAGGGATTTGAGGGAACAAATCTGTGTTTGCTGTTGGAGACGAGGCTTTGCCTCCTACAAAGCAGAAAGTTGCACCTTGAAACGCTCCATCAGACCGGTCGCAGCATCGGGGTCGCACTGGATGCTCCCTGAGGGTCCGTTCCGGCTCAGGATATTCTGATCCCACGGAACACAAACGACTCGCTGCAATTAAACCACGTCAGATTAACGCTGTGTAAGCCGCTGTGCCTTGAAGTTCAACAACGTCAAGGAATTTAATATAAATAAACCCGGCATCAAACGCACACACGCCGTGCATTATAAAGACACTTGGACGACACCCGCTCCTCACGGCTCAGTCCGCGCGGGGCTCGCTGGGAAATGTAGTCCGGGCTCCGGCACAGCCCTGCTGGCGGCGCTGGCAGCAGGGGGACGGTAGGACTACAATTCCCAGTGTGCCCCGCGCTGACAGGGTTCTCGCCCTGGCCGCTCCTCCCCTCCCGCGCTGCCTGCTGGGAAACCGAGTGCGGGCGGGGCAGGGCAGCGGGGGGCTCGCGGCTCGCGGGACTACATTTCCCATCCTCCTCCGCGCGGCGCGCCCCGCCCCGCGCGGCGCCATTTTGTTCCTTGGAGCAGCCTGAGATGGCGGCCGGGCCCGGGCGGTGAAGGTCCAGCCGAGCTGAGGGCAGGGGGGTCCCGCCGCCCCCCGCCCGCCCCGCGCCGCGCTGGGGCCGCGCCGGAGCCGCCGGTCCATGGCCAGGACGCGGCCCCCGGCGCCATGGACCTGCGCACGGCCGTGTACAACGCGGCCCGCGACGGGAAGCTGAAGCTGCTGCAGAAGCTCCTGGGCAGCCGCAGCCGTGAGGAGCTGGAGGCGCTGACGGCGGGGCCCGGCGGCGGCGGCGGCCCCGGGGCGGGCAGCACCCCGCTGCTGATCGCGGCGCGGCACGGGCACCTGGAGGTGGTGGAGTACCTGCTGGATCACTGCGGGGCCCGCGTGGAGGAGGGCGGCTCCGTCAGCTTCGACGGCGAGACCATCGAGGGGGCCCCGCCGCTGTGGGCGGCCTCGGCCGCCGGGCACCTGGGGGTGGTGCGGAGCCTCCTGGACCACGGGGCCTCCGTGAACCAGACCACGCTGACCAACTCCACCCCGCTGCGGGCCGCCTGCTTCGATGGGCACCTGGAGATCGTGCGGTACCTGGTGGGCGAGCGCGGGGCCGACCTGGAGGTGGCCAACCGGCACGGGCACACGTGCTTGATGATTTCGTGCTACAAAGGGCACCGGGAGATCGCCCGCTACTTGCTGGAGAAAGGGGCCGACGTGAACCGGCGCAGCGTGAAGGGGAACACGGCCCTGCACGACTGCGCCGAGTCCGGCAGCCTGGAGATCCTGCAGCTCCTGCTGCGCTCCAAAGCCCGCATGGAGAAGGACGGCTACGGAATGACCCCCCTGCTCGCCGCCAGCGTCACCGGCCACACCAACATCGTGGAGTACCTCATCCAGGGGGGGCTGCAGCAGGAGGAGGCTGCGGGGAGCCCGAGCGGGACCTGCGCCTCGGCTGGGAGCCGTCAGAGGGGCTGCGGCGCCGGCAAGGAGACTCGGGGCTGCCAGGAAGAGGGGGGCGAGGGGTGTGGTGCCTCAGCCTCCGGCCAGGACGAGGTCCCGACCGTGTTCTGCACTCGAGAGGCGGCTGTGGAAGCGCTGGAGCTGCTGGGTGCCACGTTTGTGGATAAGAAACGTGACCTCCTGGGAGCCCACAAGTACTGGCGGAGGGCGATGGAGCTGCGCTGCGAGGGCGGGAAGTACCTGCCCAAGCCCGAGCCCCGGCAGCTGGTGCTGGCCTATGACTATTCCCGGGAGGTGAATTCTCTGGAGGAACTGGAGGCCCTGATCACGGATCCCGACGAGATGCGGATGCAGGCGCTGCTGATCCGGGAGCGCATCCTGGGCCCTTCCCACCCCGACACCTCCTACTACATCCGCTACCGCGGCGCCGTCTACGCCGACTCCGGCAACTTTGAGCGCTGCATCAACCTGTGGAAGTACGCCCTGGACATGCAGCAAGGCAACCTGGAGCCCCTCAGCCCCATGACTGCCAGCAGTTTCCTTTCCTTTGCCGAGCTTTACTCCTACGTGCTCCAGGACCGCTCCAAAGGCACTTTAGCCACCCACCTGGGCTTCTCCGACCTCATCGGGGTGCTGAGCAAAGGGGTGCGGGAGGTGGAGAGGGCCCTGGTGCACGGCAAGGACCCCGTGGCCGACTCGGTGCAGTTCACCAAGACGTTGGCCATCATCCTGCACCTGGTGTTCCTGCTGGAGAAGGTGGAGTGCACCCCGGAGCAGGAGCACCAGAAGCGCCAGACCATCTACCGCCTGCTCAAGTGCAGCCCCCGGGCCAAGAACGGCTTCACCCTCCTGCACATGGCCGTGGACAAGGACACCACGACGGTGGGGCGTTACCCAGTGGGCAAATTCCCGTCTCTGCACGTGGTGAACTTGCTCCTGGAGTGCGGGGCCGACCCGGACAGCCGCGACTACGACAACAACACCCCCCTGCACGTGGCCGCCCGCAACAACTGCCCGCTCATCATGAGGGCCCTGATGGAGGCCGGGGCGCACATGGATGCCACCAACGCCTTCAAGCAGACGGCCTACGAGCTGCTGGACGAGAAGCTGCTCACCAAGAGCACGATGCAGCCCTTCAACTACATCACCCTCCAGTGCCTTGCTGCTCGAGCCCTGGACAAGCACAAGATTCCCTACAAGGGGTTCATCCCCGAGGAGCTGGAAGCCTTCATTGAGCTGCACTAGAGGGCACGAGAGTTGGTGTCCCCCCGGCCTTTCCCTCGCCTGTCCCACCCCACAGAGGTTGTGCAGCTGGAGGTCTCGGGCTGCCCTCGGCTGGGTGCTGAGCTTTGTCCCCCGTCTGCCACCACAAAGCTGGCAAGTCAGGGCAGGGAGGAGGAGGAGGCTCGAGAGCTCACGGCCGTCCCTCGTTGTTGTCACCTTCGGGTACCGGCTCTCTCCAGTGCGCTGTGTCCACAGACGGCCACGGCCCCCACCCTTTCCCGTCTTGTCCTGAGAAGGAAGGAAAATGGAGATCCCCTGGGACTTGCTGCTTCTCCCATTAGTGCTGGATTAACTCAAGTGTTCAGCTTTGGAGCAGCTACACACCCCCCACGTGCCCTGGCCCTCCCCAGCCCACACATCCAACACGCAGAAAGCGAGCGAGGAATAAAATACCTTCCAACTGATTCCTTCCCCTCCCTCTTGTCACATTTGGGACAGCGCAAGTCCAGCAGCTTGAGGGGCTCGTGCTCTGCTGAGGGAGCTCCTTGCATGGCACAGGGCTGGGTATGCTGAGGATGGGGTTTTTTTTCTCTCTCTTGGTTGGCCAAACGGTGTTTAAGGCCTGGGATTCCCATGATTCTGCATAAAGCTGGGATGTTTTTTCTCTCGCAGAGCCAGGCCCTATCTGTGCTGCAAGACTTCTCCAGTCCTGTAAGATAGAGGAAGGTCAGTCCTGGTTATACAGTTTCCTCCACAGATGTTGGGGTTTACGAAGGGGGAGGAAAAGCTGCTTTAAAACCAAGTTGAAAACGTAATGTTGGGGGCCCTTGGCTTGCCCTTTGCACACCTGTGTGCTCCATTCCCAGCGTGGAAGTGCTTGAGCTCCAGAGGCCAGCAGGGATCGAGCTGTGAGGGTGGATGTGGCCAGGTTTTGGAGCCAAAACAGCACAGTCTGAAGCATTTTTGAGGCCGAGCTCACGCCAGCCCTGTAGGACGGGAGGTACCTGTAGTGTGGGGGTGCTTGGGGGGGTTATTTAAGCAGGTGAGTGGTTGTGCCATGTTTGCACCAGCCTGGGCTGAAGGAAGAAGAAACAAATGAAAGTTTAAGGTACCTCCTCGTCCTTGGGAGGTTTTAGTTCACCTCCATGGGCTCTGTTAATTATCCCATTGATTAAACCTCCGTGCAGTGGGTTCTGAGCAGCTGGTTTGGGCTTTTGATTCTTTTTTTTTTGTTTGTTTCTTTTTTTTTTGTTTCTCTCAACTTTTCTGAGGATGGTGCTACTTCAAAGGTGGAGTTTTGAAATCTCACCTGGCTGCTGTTTGGACAAGCTCCTTCCTTTAATTAGGATCTGCACACACCTTGGTTTTTAAGGCTTAGGGCAGGTTTTTGCCTCTGTGAGCAGAACCCTCTGTGGTGGAAAACAGTTTCCAGCAGTTTGTCCTTGTGCTGGAGGGTGACAGGGCTTGGGCAGCCTGTGGCTCGTTTCTTGGCCCCGAGCAGGGTGGGAAGCACGTTTTGGGAGGGGGAAGCAGCTGCCTTGGAGCTTTGGGAAAGGTCCCACTGTTGGGAGAGCAGACCCCTGGCACCACCTGTGCTCTCTATGTGCTACTGAAGCTTCTCTACTTGTATTTATCAGCCTCAATAACCAATGCTCTCTGCCCCTTAAAGATATCGTAGATCTGCCATTACATTTTTGCAGTGTTAACTATAACATTTATTTATAAAGCAAGGAGGTTTAACTTGAATTGAGCTGTAAAGTGCAGAGTTAGTTTAGCTGCCTTCTATTTTTGTTGGGTTATTTTTTTGTTGTTGTTTTATTTTTCCTTTTGGCTGAAACCTGACCTAAACTGCAGGAATGGGATTTGTTCCTTTGTGAGCTGATGAGCGCTCTTAACTTTAAATAATAAAACAAAAAATGGCTGCTAGAATGCAAGTGCCTTGGACTTCTTCCTGGTGAGCCTCTCTTTCCAGCCTGTCCCCCAGGGATGGGACACCGTGGGTATGGAAATACGGGGTGTTTGGAGTCAACAGGTGTGATGGATTCGTTGTTGCTCCTGGGGAAAAGACTAAGCTGTGCTGCAGTGGCAAAGTATCCCTGGAAAAGGATAACACTGACACTGAAATTACACCTCTCCTTATGTATTTTGCCATGTGTTTTGATGTAAATGAAACAGCGTGAAGGGATATTATCAATTTGTATTTTTCAACCCTTAATCTGTTGGCGGGGAGGGCAAAGCCAGAGGAATTAAAGGTACGGGGGTTAGTTCCACACAAGGATCTGGATTTCCAAAAATGCTGAGCCTTCCCCGGTGCCTGCAAATCCGTGGGAAGTGCTTCTCCCATCCAGATGTTCCTCCTGTGCTCCAGGTGATCCTCAGGTGTGTGGGAGAGCAGGTACAAGGAGCCAGGTGGCCTCAGGACAGAGGCAGTGGCCGGTCAGTGCAATTCCATCTGGGAGGACAGAGATGGGAGGGGAGTTATTCCATGCAGAAGCCACCCTGGAGCTGGGATCGTGTGGTCAGGGAGCCAGGGGAATCCAGTCAGGTACAGCAGCCCCAAGGAGGAGAATATTTTGTGTGATAGAAAAGGCTTTGGTTTTTATTTTTTTTATTATTATTTTTAACACATAAATAATATGTAATTACACAGAGGGCCCAGCAATTAAAGGTCGATAGTAATTACAGGGTGGGAGAACTCACTGCATGATTTAGGGGTAATTACACTGAACAGGCCTCATGTATTGTAGGTGTTGTCCGGGCCAGCTCCATGTGGGGCAAAACGTGGAGTTGTGGGGAGCAGGGCAGTGTTTCGGTGATTATTTTGTTAATTATGTTGGACAGAGAAGAGTTTTGTTCCCCTGGGGTGGCTGCAGACCATGCTATACCCCAGACATCCTCCCCTCTCCCTTTCTGTGATCCAGGCACGCTGGATGTGGCTGTGCTGAGGTTGTTTACAAGCTGGAGCAGCTTCCAGTCGCCTAATTTCGTGTGATGTTTATTTATAGCAGGAGAGGAGCTGGGGAAGGAGAGATGTGTGTGTTCTCCCGAGGGGAGGAACTGTCCTGCACCAACTGCAGGGCAGCATGAACTGCATTGACACAACACCTATTTAACAGAAAATAGAGAAATAAAAGGAATTTGAGCACTTGGAGGATTCCAGCAGGCTCTGGAAAGAGTAAATGAGTTAATCCGTTGTCACTGGGTCTTGCGGAGTCCTCTGAGGACTTACTGATGTGTCTCATACAGGGGTGGGTGTGAGCCTTGAATGGTTCTTGGACGAGGAGTGCAGTCCAGAATTAGGCCCTGTGAGGGCCCAGCTTGGGCAGTGCCAGGTCCAGGATGGTTTGTTGGAGTCCTGAGCTTCGGCTGCTCTGGGCTTGGAACCTGCTGGGACAGACGTGGAGTGACAGGAGCACACACTCCCCTGCAGGAACTCCTGGGCTGGGGGCACCTCCCTGTGTCGATCAGAGTGGCCCTGGGGACCCACTTGAACAGGGCTGTGGCTCCTCCGCTCCTCCGAGGGGCAGGAATTGGGTGGGAGGAGTCGGGTGAGCCCTGCCCTGCTCCCGGCCCAGGGTGAGCTGGCTCTGGGCTCTGCTCCACCCAGGGAACAGCCCCATTCCCGGCCACTCGGTGGCTTTGGGGTGACCTCTGCTGACGAGCAGGAAAACGGCTGTGCCTGGCCTGTTGGAGGAAGAGGGAGGGATCTGGGGCTTTGCTCCGGGTGCCCTCCAGGTGTTAAACCTCAGTAGGTACCTGCCTGGTACATCCCTCACCCAGGTCCTGCAGAAGACCCTCCCACCCCTCTGCATTGCTCTGCTCAATGCTTTTGGTTTTCCATCCCACTTTTTCCTCAGAGGCAGTAACAGAAATAGGTGGAATAATCGCAGCAGGGAACACTGTCCAACAGCCAGTCTGACAGGGCCTGGTCCCACCTCCAGCCTTTTATAGGTGGTAAGAATGGAGGAGTGGACACTTGGCTTCTGCCTCCCTGGACTTTGTACTTCCCCTTCTCATCCCACCTTCATTAAGCATTTTTTTTTCCCCAAGCACAGCTTTGCTGTAGAGATTTTTATACCTGATGTTTAATTTCAGCTCTGTACTGTAAGTTTTAAAAACAAAACTGCTCCTGGGAATTCTGTCTTTCAAAACCAAACCCTTCTCTCTCTAGTTCCAGGGGGGAACTGGGAACAGGAGTCTCTGGTGCCTCAGCCCAGACTCCTGCAGCCTCTCTGGAGTTGCTGAAGCTGCTTCTTTCCAGAACCTGGGGCTGATGTGAGGGGGCTGGGGACCGCTGGAAGAAAATAGTGGGTGCTCAGCACCTTGGCAGGAGGGCACAGTGACTCCCTAGAGCACCCCCTGAAGATTGTCCCTCAAGTGATTTGCTCAGTGCCATCTCCCAGCCCTTTCCACCCAACACGCAGAACAGGTTTCCACGTATCCCTGACTGCCCCTTTTCTAATTCTACAGGAAAGAACTGGAGAAACACAAATACATTCATTTAAATGTATTTATAAAATTTTCAAGTAGCCCCAGAAAATCAGGAAAACAGTTTTTTCAGTTATTTGACAGTAATCACAAGGAAAACAGTCCCAGGAGGTCCAACATAAAATCAGGAATTTTCTGTGCTTCAGGAAAGAGGCACCCTCGACCCACAGAGAAACAAGATTAGTCCCAGTCCCAGAATCACTATAACTTAGGATTTGAAATTAGTTTTGCCTCTGACCCTGCTCAGACGTGGTGCCTGGTCTGTCCCTCGCTGTCCTGTGGCCCGGGGGGGACAGTTTCCACCTGCATGGTGTTGTGGTTCCCGATCTGCACCATCCGCGCGTTCTGGATCACGATCCCTCCGGGGCCTGGCATGATGTTGTAGTGGCCCGGTGGGAGCTGTGGTTGGGAACTGGGGGGACCCGCCTGAGCAGGTGGGGGGTGCCCCGCAGAGGGAGGGACCGTGGGGACGGGGGGACACCGCTCTGGTGGCCACGGCCGTGTCGCTGCTGGAGGCGCCCGGGAAGGGGAGCCAAGCCTCAGGGCAGCCAACTTCCGCTGGGCCTGCTGCCGTTCCCAGCGCATCTGCTCCCACATGGCTTTCTTCTGGCTGATCTTCTTGGGGTTAAAAGTGTTCTGCACAACCCTGCGGAACAGGGGAGAGCTCTCGTTCAGGGTCACCAGCGTGCTGAGCATCCTGGGGATCTGACTGTGCTCCAGGGCGTTCACCTTGGGTAAAAACGGGATGACTGAGTAGTGCTTGGATGGGTCCTGGATGGACTGCATCAGGGCAGTGTCTGTCTGGAACAGACACAGGTTGCACGTGAAGTTCTTGGTCAGCAGGAGGATCATGAAGGCGGAGTTTTCCATCGCCTCCAGGAAGCCTGCCATGTGGCTGCGGCCGGCGATGGAGAAATCCTCGCAGAGCGTGGCCCCGTTGGGCACGCCCATGCTCTCCAGCAGCTTCTTGACCCGTTGGGCAACCCTCTCATCCTCGCTGGCATGCAGGACAACAAACGTGAAGAACTTGCCACCGTCTGCCTCTGACAGGGACACTGGGTCCTCAGTTGAGAGAGGTGGAAGAGGTGGAGGAGGCCGGGCTGGAGAGGGGGATGAGCACAGGGGAGGGGGGTTTAAGCTGGAAGGAGGTTCCTGAAGAGGAGGAGGAAGGGTTGAGGAGAAGGAACAGGTGGGAGGAGGAAAGGAACAGGTTGAAATAGAAGCAGTTGTAGAGTTACAAGGAATGCCTCCTGGCATGTAAGAGTCTCCTGTGTGAGCAGGATCAGTACCCACTGCAGCTCCTGGGTCAGGAAGACCAGTAGGTAATTGCTTTTCATCTTGCTTTTCATCCGTGTTTTCTCTTGGAGCAGGAGGTTCTGTCACTGTGCTGGGAATGTCAGTGCTTTGGGCAGGCTGGATCACAGTCCCCTCTGAGGGAACAGGGAACACTGGGTGGCAGGAACTGCCCTGCAGAACCTCCTCTGGCCGGGGCACTTGGGCCCCTGTGTCCTGGCCGGGAAGGGAGCTGGGGCTGCTGGCCCAGCTGGACTCCTGGGGGCTCTGTGTGTCCCCATTGGGGTGTCCAGCACTGCTGGGCTGGGGGACACCCTCGGGGGGAGAGGGAGGGCTGTGGAAAACAACTGTTGGCGATGCACTGACCTCCAAACAGCTGGGGAGAGAGGAGCTCCCCGTGGAGCACAAGGTGTGTGGGGCTGAGAGCTCGGAGTTGCCTCCAATCTGCACTGGAGAACTTCTCAGCACGTAGTTGGAGCTGGCCCTACAGAGAAATCCTGAGTCCTCATCGGATCTCAGCGTCTGAAATCTGTCACTTGGGCCCACGCTGGTAGCAAAACCCCATCTGTCCTGCTCCTGAGGTAGGATGTTGTTGAGTATCCCCCTCTGAGTGTCCTGACAGGCTTTAGTGGCAGCCTGGCGGGCCTTGTCCCAGGCCTCAGGACTGCACAGCTTTTCCTGTGCCAACACTTGGTACACCTGTGCCAGAAGTGCCACGGCACCTGCATCCAGCTGGGGAGGCTGCACATCCTCCCCATCCTCCTGCATTCCTGCAGCACCCAGTTTGGTCTGCTGGATGTACTGGGCTGCTGGGTTATCCCTCAAGGCATCCAAACAAATCCTTGCATCCGTGTCTTGCCCCAGAGTAAGCAGGACCATGGCTTGCAGTAACTTGCTGCTGGGCCCAGGTATCAGGTGCCTCAGTTTGAGTTTGAGGCTCAGGAGTTTGTCTTGTGGGACCTGGGATAGAATATTAAACACGTCCTCAAAGCTTGGCTGGAGCTCGGTGCTCTGTGCCATCTCAGCAGCTGCTGGCCCGGACCATGGAGTGAAGCAGCAGGGATGGAAAAATCATCTTATGGCAAAGGTTTGTTCCCACGTGGGGCTCGGGGATGTCCCGGTTGCACTTCTCGTACCACACAGGCTCTTTGCTGCCCAGGGCTCGTCTTGGAGCTGGGATATCTCTGTCCCGGGGAACCTGTGAGGAGAACAGAGGACAGTTCAGAGAGGGTGGTGTGGGGAGCTGAGGGGATGCTCCCGAGGCTCCCTCACAGCTCTCAAGTATTTTTGCCTCTGTTCCGTGCTTGCAGCTCTGCCGGTGCTCCGTGCGTTATCCCAGCTCTGTGATAAGCAAAGAGCACGTTCCTTACATTCATTTCACATTGATGATAACTGGTTTTAAATAATTGCTGAAATAATGATGTATTTAGGGTAAATGTGAGTGTCTGTCTCCTCCAGGGCCCTCACAGGCTCCTTGTGCTGGCAGTCGAGGAATAAAACAGGCTTGGAGGAAACCCTTTCCAACTGATAACCCATGTGCATCCCCTGTCAGGCTGCTGATCATGGAATGGTTTGGGTTTGGAGGAACCTTCAAGATCATCCAGTTCCACCCCCTGCCATGAGCAGGGACACCTTCCACTAGCCCAGGTTGCTCCAAGCCCTGTCCAACCTGGCCTTGGACACTTCCAGGGATGGGGCA
>JAWMRA010000079.1:530237-544318 GCA_035584735.1 Pseudotriccus pelzelni | reverse complement strand
AGCCCAGGTTGCTCCAAGCCCTGTCCAACCTGGCCTTGGACACTTCCAGGGCTGGGGCAGCCACAGCTTCTCTGAGCAACCTGTGCCAGAGCCTTCCCACCCTCACAGGAAGGAATTCCTTCCCAATATCCCACCTAAATTTCCCCTCGTTCAGTTTGAAGCCATTCCCCCTTATCCTGTCCTTCAAGGCCCTTGTCCAAATTTTCCCTCCAGCTCTCTTGGAGCCCCCTGGATCCTTCTCCAGTTGAACCCCCCCGGATCCTTCTCCAGTTGAACCCCCCCAGCTCTCCCAGCCTGGCTCCAGAGCAGAGGGGCTCCAGCCCTCGGAGCATCTCCGTGGTCTCCTCTGGAGTCACTCCAGCACTTTCACGTCTTTCTGATGTTGGGGTCCCAGAGCTGGGACTGGGGACATTTTATCCCCATCCTCAGCTGATCCCCGAGCCCCCGCACTCACCCAAGGCCTCTGACCGGGGTTTAATTAAACAGCAGGAGCGTCCGGAGCAGAGGAGCGGACTCTCGGTGGGACACTGCTCCGGGCGCTGCCTGAGCACGCAGGAACCTTCCCTATTTAAAGGCAGCCCCAGCAAGTGCCCCCAAGTACCCCTCGACTGTGGAAACTTTCTACTTTCAATCTGCTCGTTTCCGCTCTCATAAAAATCCTCCAATTGCCCAACGAGCGCGGAAGTTGGAGCGGGGGCAGCGAGGCGGGGGCAGCGCTCGGGGCCGATCCCCGCGGGAGCCGGGGAGGGATGGGATGAGTTGGGGAGGGATAGGATGAGCCGGGGAGGGAAGGGACGAGCCGGGGAAGGAAGGGACGAGCCGAGGAGGGAAGGGACGAGCCGAGGAGGGAAGGGATGAGCCTACCTGCGGCCAGTCCTGGTGCCCGGGGCAGGCGGAAGCGGCGCGGGGCGATGGGCACGGCCGGGGCGGAGCGGGGCGGGACCAGGGTCGGGGCTGGGACTCGGGGAACCGGGACAGGGCACAGCTCCTCCAGGGCTCGGGGATCAGGGAACTCCAGCATGAGCATCTCAGCCCCCGTGAGCCGCCACAGCCCCCTGACTGGACCAGCCCTGCCCGGTGTTCCCCCTCCATAAACACGTGGAGGTGACACCAAAAGATTTATTAAAAAAAAAAAAAACCAACCAAAACCCCAAACAAACAAACAAACACCACACACACCAAAAAACCAAAACAAACAAACAAAAAGCCCAAGAGGCAAATTATGAACCCCTCTTAAGATGTTTTGAGAACTTGAATAAAATCCTCGGTCAGTAATTTAATAGGCTCAAGGTGACAATGAATAAGGGAGCTTGAAAACATCTAATCCAGGTGTCATTCCTGGGTTTGGGTACATTTCCTAACTCTTGACTAACTCTGATGTAGGACGCTGATTAAATACTAAGAAATGCGAATTTAGTTCAAAAAATAAACTTGAAGCTGCGAGTCTAAGAGAAGAATATTGGTAGCAAACACACAATAAGAATGCAGATGTTGAGGGGGGGTGGGGGTTCAGAGCTGTGGGGGCACTGCCTCTAGGAAGTGTTGGAAGGGGGATGAGCGAGGCTGGATCCAGAGGGGTGAGGGGGAGACAGGAATGGGACATGAACAGAAGCACCTGAGCCTCAGGCAGAGGTCTTGGGGACAAAAGATATTTTTCTGCTTAAGAAAGCATGGGACCTGCTAAAAGCACTTTTTTTTTTTTACTCTCCAGCAGGACCAAGCTGGCCAGAGGAGAGATCTGGTGAATGCAAGCTTTGAAGCAGCTCAGGTAAGGGGAGAACTCGACACTGCAGCTTCAGGTTCACACAAACCCACACGTCTTTGAACGCAGGTCACGCTTTATTCTGGTGTCTGCTCAGCAGCCCCAGCACAGGGCCCAGGACAGAACACAAGCTACCAAAATAAATTACATTAGAAGTTGTTACAAAGCCTTGTTGGCTGGGAAAGAACCAGCACCTGCCCTCCCCCTGCCCCTTTTAATAACAGGATATGCTAATCCCATGGCAGGCAGAGTGACTCCTGGGAAAAGCTGTCTTGTTTGCCAGCTTAGTGGTCGTGAAGTGTTTCAGGCCCGGAGTTACACAAGAATGATCCCTGGAGTCACTCACAGAACTAGGAAAGATAAGCCCCTAAAAAACCATCGAGATTAAAGAAAACCCCGCCCTGCTGAGTGTCCCTCCGTGAAGGAAGAAGCGTTTGGCTGATCCATGAAGAGAAACCTCTTATTGGTGAGCAGCTTCTCGCTCCAGCTGTGCCAGATGTGCTGCGTCCGGCCGAGCCTCCCCGGAAGCACAAGAGGCATGAAGGAAGTCGTGGCTGTGCTGGGTGTTTTTAAACCCGTAGAAGGTGGGAAACGGTGTCAAAAGCCAAGCTCAGCAGCCTCTCGAGTTTTCCACGGCTTGGGTGAATTAAAAACAAATCCGACATTAAAAAAAATAAGTTGAGACAACTTCTCCTCTGCCACGACTTGTCTCGGCAAGGATAAGCCGCTCACACGAGCGGCTGGGCTGGCAAAGAGCTGAAGTGCAGGTCCCCCTCTTCCCTTTCAGCGCAGCAGTGATTGAAAAATAGTAAATCAAGATACAAAACCACCCTCCCCCCTTGGTTGTCAAATGTCCTTGCAACTGCATCTGACTGTAAACTCAGAGCAGGAGGCACTTGTGGCACAACTGGGCACACGACTGAAACATCAAGTGCTGTTCTAACCAGGGAGCCTTGGCCAGAAGAGCTGGGATTTATCAGAGACCTTCCTCTGGTGGACTAGTTTTTATCTCCCTTGCAGCCAGTGCTGCATCTGTGTCTTTCTCTGCCTCCTTCTCCAGCTTCCCTGCCTTCTTCACTTTCCCTGCCTTCCCTTCCAGCTTCTCTGCCTTCCCCTCCCGCTTCTCTGCCTTCTTCATCTTTCCTGCCTTCCCCTCCAACTTCTCTGCCTCCTTCACCTTCCCTGCCTCCTCCTCCAGCTTCTCTGCCTCCTTCACCTTCCCTGCCTCCTCCTTCAGGTCCTCTTCCTTTTTTCCCTTCCCTGCCTCCTCCTCCAGGTCCTCTTCCTTTTTTCCCTTCCCTGCCTCCTCCTCCAGGTCCTCTTCCTTCTTTCCCTTCCCTGCCTCCTCCTCCAGCTTCCCTGCTTCCTTCATCTTCCCTGCCTCCTCCTTCAGCTTCTCCAGCACTTCATACCACCCCTCCCCTGGGATCCTGTTGGTTCTCTTGGGCTCTCTGGGTGTCTCAGTCACCTCCTGTGACGATGGAGCCTTTTCCAACATGGGTGACTTTCTATCAGTCACCATCTCTCTCTTCTTCTGCTTTCTGCTGCCCTGAGCCACCTCAGCCATGGCCCTGAAGGGCCCCACAAGCCAGTTCAGAGGGATGTTGTGAGTGACATACTCAAACAGGACATCGAGGGACCTCCGGGCTTCTGTCACACAGTCCTGGCTCTGCGTCAGGGTGATGCTGGAGAGGTCCTGGAAAGACATGGCACTGGAAAAAGAGCTGTGGAGCTTGTGGATATTTCGAGTGGCCTGATACACAGCCTCTTGGATGTTGGTGGGCAGGCCTTGGATGCTGGTTTTCAGGTTCTCATAGACAGGCTGTAGCTGCTGGGTGATGATCCTCAGCATAGTTAGAGTCCGGGACTCTACCTGCTGGGAGAGAGACAGCTCAGTTACCAGAGCAGGTGGGATGGCCACCAGCCACCTGAGGCCTGGTCAAATACACCTTCCAGGGATACCTCTGGCTGGCAGGCAGTTTGGACTTGGTTTCCTTTGGGCTGGGTCAGGCACCAGTTCACCCACAGCCGATGGAGCTTCTCCTGCCCTTCCAGCAGCTTCTGGCCAAAGCCCTGTTTCACAGACTCAATCTGATGGGAGAAATGAGAGGAACAGCTGGTATTGCAAGCACACAGAGAGGAGCACAAGGGCTTCCCTCCCAGGGAGGGATCCAAGGTGACAACATAGCCGGTGCAGGGTGGAGGAGGAGCTTCCAGCTGGCTAGCGGGGCAGGAAGGCTACAGACAGGAGGGAAGGGAGGGAAAAGCGTGCTTGTACCAGTTTGATTGCCAGCTGTAGCCGTGAGAGGGTGTCCTGGGTGCTCTGCCGGATGCTCTGCAGCTTGTGCAGGGAGTGCTGGTAGGCTCTGAGCCGGACTCTGCTGGACAGCGAGCCCAGGCGCACGAAGTAACTCCGCTGCTCCTTCTGCTCCTCCACGGAAACCATCCCAAACCCCTCCACGGTGGTGGCCAGTTTACCTGGAGGGAACAAGAACAGAGATGCAGCTGGGCTTCACTCCCCTGTGAGGAGGGGGGAGAGGTCAGATCACCCCTGGGAGAACAGGAGGGTTGCTGTGGGAACAGGAGGGGTTTGTGGTTGCTCGGGTGTTAAAGGCAGTCCCTGCTCAACACATTCTCTTCAGACAAGCAGACTTGATGGAGAGGTTGAAACGTGAACCCACGTGTTTATTTACCTTGAGGCTGATGGGCAAGGCCCAATAAATGCTTGAACTCTGTCCCATACTACGTGGCAATTTGGTGTTGGCAAATTCAGAGCTACCTGTCTGCTTCAGAAGCTGAGTCTTGCTGTGTCAGGTGCTCTCTAGTCACGTGGGAAAGGATTTGCATTTAGAGCCGCCAGGTAAGTAGTTTTTTACCTAGTTCCTCCTCTGTCATCGGGAGGAAGTGATCCACCAGATCTTCTGACATCCCCAGGACAGATTCCACACCACCAGCCACTGCCTGGCTCACTGCCTTGGCCTTGCTTATGCTGTTGGTCACCACTGAGTTGGTCATCTCCACGCCCTCCTGCAGGGCCTCCTTGCTCTGCTCCAAGGCCGTGCCTATCTTGCTCGAGATGGTGCCGTAGGCAGCATCCAGAGCCGTGCTGACCGTAGAGGTGACCACGGATTTGGTCTTCTCAACACCATCTTGGACAGCCCCTTTGGTCAGGTCCACTGCCTCGGTCACCTTGTTGGTCACCAGGTCCTTGGCCCCTTGGGCAGCCCCCACAGCTGCACTGATGGTGGAAGCGACTGCAGACTTGGTCCTGTCCACGCTGTCCTCCACCATGTGTTTGGTGACATCCACAGCCTCTGTCACCTTGTTGGCCACCAGGTCCTTGGCTCCCTGGGCGGCCTCCACAGCGTTGACAATGGTGGAAGCAACTGCAGACTTGGTCATGTCAACGCTGTCTTCTACGATGTGCTTGCTGAGGTCCACTGCTTTGGTCACCTTGTCTGTCACCAGCTCCTTGGCTCCCTGGGCAGCCTCCACAGCACTGACAATGGTGGAAGCAACAGCAGACTTGGTCCTGTCCACACGGTCCTCCACCACATGTTTAGTGGCATCCACTGCCTCAGTCACCTTGGTGGTCACCATGTCCTTGGCCCCCTGGGCAGCCCCCACAGCTGCACTGATGGTGGAAGCAACTGCAGACTTGGTGTCCTCCACGGCCTCTGTCACCTTGTTGGTCACAAGGTCTTTGGCTCCCTGGGCAGCCTCCACAGCGTTGACAATGGTGGAAGCAACGGCAGACTTGGTCCTGTCCACACGGTCCTCCACCATGTGCTTGGTGACGTCTACAGCTTCTGTCACCTTGGTGGTCACCATGTCCTTGGCTCCCTGGGCAGCCCCCACAGCTGCACTGATGGTGGAAGCAACTGCAGACTTGGTGTCCTCTACAGCCTCTGTCACCTTGTTGGTCACCAGCTCCTTGGCCCCTTGGGCAGCCTCCACAGCGTTGACAATGGTGGAAGCAACGGCAGACTTGGTCCTGTCCACGCTGTCCTCCACCATGTGCTTGGTGACATCCACGGCCTCTGTCACCTTGGTGGCCACCAGGTCCTTGGCTCCCTGGGCTGCCTCCACAGCACTGTTAACAGTGGAGGTGACCACTGACCTGGTCAGCTTGACACTGTCCCCAACCACGTTTTTGGTGAGGTCCACAGCTCCAGTGACTTTCTCAGCCACGGCTTCTCTCGCCTCACAGGCGGCGTCCATGGCAGATGTCACCTTGGTGGAAACCAGCTGCTTGGTGTCTGAGAGCACCTACAGCGGGGAGAGGCAGAGAAAGATATTTTAGGGGATAAAAAAAAAAGCACCTTTCCCTCCCTGAAAAACCTCCTCCATGTGGGTTAGTTTGCTGGCAGGCTCAGGGGGGAGCTGGGCAAGGCAGGACACCCATATTCACATGGACATGTTCACTCCAGCTTTCCCCAGCTGGCAGTGCCTCCTCTAACCCCTCCCAGGGACTGGCCTGACCCAGCCCTGCTGGAGTTTATTTCCCCATATTCTTCTGCACCCAAAACAGTTCCATCAAGCCACGGCTTCCCCAGGAAAAGCCTTTTCCCTACCTTGTCTGCTGGCTGCTGAAGGAAGGGCAAGTTCTCCTCCAGTTGATCCAATCCTTTACAGGCATATTCATTCACAAGTGCAACTAGAAGAAACAACAGGTACCAATTTATTCTTCAGTTTGGGGAGGGATTTTTGGCCCTACAGTGGCCAGTTCAGATACAGTCATGAAAGCAAGGCCAAAATATATAAATCACCAGTGTAGGGTGGGATGTGTGTGGTTTTCTTGTTAAAAAGTGAACAAACCCTACAATTTGGCAGGTTCAGACAGTCTCCATTTTGCCTTCCCAGCTTCCAAGCTATAGAATTTCCTCCAGCTGGAGTGTAGCACTTGCCCTTGGGTAAAGCAATGGGTTTAAAGGGTTCAAAAGTGCTGGGATGAGGCACCCTGAGCAATACCCCAGATGGATACTGCTCCTGCCTGCTGGGGTGGTCAGAACTCCCGAGTGATAGAGAAAGAAAAGGCAGTTTCTACTTTGTAACTTAAAGGAACCAAATTGTTTCTGCCAAGAACAGCTTTGTGTCCACGAAATTCAGCGTCCAGGGGCTGCTGAGTGGGAGATCCAGGGCTAGGGTGAACTAGACCAAGGTGCTGCAGCAGCTGGGTGTCATCCACCAGGCACACCAAAGTCCCCTCCCCACCTACTCGTCTGTTCCAAGGGTCTCTCCAGCCCCTCCACTCACTCTGTGGCTCCAGCTGGTTCAGGATGGGCTGTGCCCCTCCAACCACGCTGCCCACTGCCACGGCTGCCACCGTCTCAGCCACGTTGCAGACACCACTGAGGCAAGGGTGGGACTCCTTGGTGTAGTTGTAGGCAGAGGAGACCAGATTGAAGGCAGAGTTGAGCAAGGGCAAGCTGGTCACTCGGTTGACAGCGCTCTGAAACCCAGGAGAGACAGTGACATCAGAGCCCAGCCTCGAGCTGGGGGGTGGGCACAGCCATGAGTCCAGAAAGGTCCCAAAGGCACGGCAAATCCATGTCCTAACCCTTCTTAAACTCAGGGCTGGGAAGAACTCATCCCTGCTGAGCCGGTGACAAGCCAGGGTTAACAGTCTGAGCTCTGGGCTCATGGATTCTGAGTCACACTGGTTTCAGCACCGCAGCAGATGTGGAAGTAGGACCTGTGAGCTCATGTTTCAGAATTACTTGCATCACTTGAGCCAGTCCAGAAGTTCTCTTGAGCCAAACACTTGCCTCCTGTGTTAAGGGAGTTTCGGTTTGGCCACAGCTTCACGTGGTTTGTCTTTCTGTGTCCCCCAGCCTGGTTTGGGGGCTGGCAGAAGTTTTCCAGAGTGTCATTTAGTGTTGCCCTGGCACCTACCGCTTGCTGCTGCTCCTCAGCCTTCAGCAGGTCTGGCTTTGGGGTCTTTCCTGAGGCCATCCTGAATTCAGCTGCAGCTGAAAGGAAAGACAAGGGTTTAACAGCATGAGGACAACTCCATCTCCTCCAGGGAAATAAAGTCCCACCAAAACCACTCCATCACTTCCCTCCTCAGCTGGGCAGGGGAGAGAAAATACAACAAAGGTGGAGATATAACCTATGTATGTGTCATATTTATATAAATATAACAGGGGTGGACATAAGGATGGGGAGGAATCACTCACCAATTATTGTCATGGGCAAAACAAACTCAGCTTGGGGGAAATTCATTTGTTACCAACCAAATCGGAGTAGGATAATGAGGAATAAACCCAGATCTTAAAACTGCTTCCTCCCAGCCCTCCCTGCTTCCCAAGCTTAACTTTACTCCTGAGTTCTCTACCTCCTGCCACCCAGCAGTGCAGGGGGACAGGGAATGGGGGTTGTTTATAGCCCCTTTCCTCTGGAGTATCCTCTGCAATGGATATTCAGAGGAGTCACTTTGGAGTGTTCATAGTGAGGGACTTCTCAGCTTCTCCAGCACTGCCAGCTCCAACACCACTGGCAGGCTCGTGGCTCTGGGATGGACATGACAATCCTGGGGAGTTATCCCAGGAGGATGAGCCAGGTTTCCCAGCTCCAGCATTGCAGCTTGAATCTTGCCTTCCCATCCTCCCCGTCGGGCAGGAAATGTGTCCTCACTTCCTGTGAAACCAAGGCTGAGAAGCATTCTCGTGACATCATGGGATTAAAGGAGTGTAAAGTGATGCAATAATTTAAATGTGCGTTGGCTTCCCCAGCACAGACCTCGGTTGGTATCTGGACACTCCAGCATTGGCAATAAAGCCAGGATTGCTGCTCAGCCTTGGTCAGGCACAGCAGGGATTTGTGCACATTTGTTCTTCAGCACAGAGTCTGCTTTCCTCTCCTTTGCCAGTTAATTCCTATTTTCAAATTTGCTGTGGCATTTTCCAGTGGAAAACCCTGAAACCAAAATTTCTCCCAGACTGGATTCCCAAGCCATCCACTGCTCCAGGCTCCCTGGAAGGCTCTACCCAAAAAAACTTGCCATCTGGTTCGTGGCAGAGCCCATTGTCTTGTTTCCTGCATTCTTTGCCTTGTGTAAGGTTTTTATTTTACTGAGAAACAGGAACGGAGAGCTGTGGAGAAGCAGTGAAACCACCAGTTGTGAGCCCTGGACTGGGCAGAGACATCTCAGGAGGTGACTTGGCTAAACAAATATTGCTGCATCAGCGACTCAACTAGTCAGAATTCAGTGAGATTTGAGCAGGGCAGGGATGCAGAGTGGTACAACAGCACAAGTTGTCACTTCCAGCCTCTCCAGCGAAAAGCCAGGAGCCAACACTCCCCTGGCAATCCCACCTAATTTAACTGCACAGCACAAACCAGCTTGAACTTCACCAGGCTGGGAGAACTTGCAGCAAACTGCTCCCAACAAAGCAGGGCTTGAAGGTAAAAATCTCAGTCCCAGAGTCTGGGGTTCGGTGCCAGTGGCTGTTCCTCTTGCTTTGCTTTCGGGCAAGGTTGTTGTTTCTTTGAGTCCGAGCAGGCAGACCCAGGGGCAAAGCACAGCTCTTTCAACACCACCACAAACAGCCCCTTTTGCTCAGTTATTTTGCTTCTAGACAGGTGGGAAAAGCTCAGACTGTGGAGTTTGACACCACGGGCTTGGTGTCAGGGTCAGCACAGACACACAGCAAGAGAGAGAGGATGGAAGTCAAGAGTAACCCCTTGGCTGATAGAAAATCTGGTATCAGGTTAGAATGCACCTCTGAAATACAGAGATTCCACTTTAATTATGGATGCAGCCTTGCCAGGGATAATCCTTCAGCACAGTCATGTTAGAACAAGGTTTGCCATCTCTGTGTGGGAGAAATCCATGTGTTGCAACATCAGGATTTGCAGTGTGGGCAAATCTCCTCGAACCCACAGCGTGGTTTTATTTTCTCTTTCCCCTGCCAGAGTGCTGAGCAGCCCTTGTTTTACTTCAGAGGCTGCAGGAAAACACAGTGCTTGGCAGCTCTGGGTCAGCCGGTGCAGAGGGCACAGCCAAGGCAGGATTTTACTGGGAGTGGAAGTCCCAGCGGGCAGAGGAGCAGAAACAGCATCAGTGGTTGCTCTGGTTGTGGTTTGCTTCGTATGAAAGGGAAGAGCAGATGATTTCATACCATTGCTACATCAGAAACATTAGGTCACTGGTGGAGAAAGTTCTTCTTGAAATGGTGGTTTCAGGGCGATGAAACTCTTCAGCTGCACTTTACTGCTGATTGTTGCCCAGCTGGGCACAGGTCTGAAGTCGGTGAAAGAGCAAGGGCTGGCACCAAACAGCAGGACAGTGGCACCAAACCCACCCAGCTGCTCCATTTCCCTGCCTTGGGCAGGCTCATCCCACACTGGCCTGGCAGAAGAGCCAGTAACTTTCCTGCTGGGATCAGCACCTCCCTGATTTCTCTCACTGTGACCACGACCAGTGTACACAGGGCTGGTTCTTTACCTCCCCTTGGCTGTAAGGTTCTTATTTTCCCTGTGGAAAGCAGCTCTGCTCCACAAAAACAGGCTGCTGGTGCGTTGCCCTGCAGACACCGGTAGGATCTTCATGTTCAGGAAGCTTTTCTCCCTTCCAAAGGGATTTTACCTTGGGAAGACAGAGCCACAGCCAGGGTGGCTTAACTGCTCATTCCTTATTGACTACTGAGGAAAACAAAGCTAAATTTAGTGCTTTAGATCTGAGGAGGGAGGGCTAATCAGGGCAGAGGTATTTGTGGTTAAAGCACTTACCTACATTCCTGACGGGATTTGCCACTGATACCCCAGTTCCCAAAAATGCAAAACTGGGTCACAGGATGTGTGTGGGGAATGGGCTGCAAATGCTCCTGAGGGCAGAGGCTCTTTTAGGAGCAGCACCAGATGGATTCCAGCTTTGGCCTCAGGAGGTGAGTTTCGGGATGGCTGGCAGAGGTGCCCCCCTCTCACCTTTCTGGATAAACCAGCAGCACCAGGGAACCTCAAAGATCAAAGCCTGCAGATCAGGCAGAGCTCCCCACACACCCTTCCAACAGGAATGAAACATCACTGGCCATTACTGGGTCAAGTAACTCCTTGGAAAAGAGGTATTTTAAGGAAGAGGAGAGGAAGTTTTAATTCAAACAGCTTCTCAGCACTTCCCACTTCCCGGTTATTCCACGAGGTTTCAGCTGGAAGCTGTAACTTGCAGAGCAGGTGGCTCCACACATCTTTCATCTGGAAGTTTCAGCAGAACCAGCTCCAGCAATTGGAATCCTTCCCAGCCATCCACAGTCCCAGGCAGTCACCACCACATCGAAAACCCTGCTGGTCTGGAGAAACACCGGTCCAGACTGAGGGAGCCCCGCACGGCTGCAGGGACACGGGGCTCTTGGGCAAGACGTTCGTCTCCTTTGTCACTCAGCCACCCCCCTTCCTGAACACCATCATCGTGCCTACACCAGACCATCAGGTGGAACAGCCCCGGGCAGCGCTGTCACGGGAAGGGAATGCCCGACTGATCACCTGTCCCCCCCGGAGCATCCCCTGCTTCCCCCGCCACCAGCGTGTCCCTCACGTGCTGCCCCGGGGTGGGAGTCACCTCCCGGGCACCCCCCGGCACCTCCAGCGGACAACAAGCAGAAGAGACCTTTTAAACCCCAAACTTGTCAATCACAGACCCGCGGAGTTACGAGGGAGCCGTCTCCAGAGCTAGAAAGGAGCCTTCAGGGAAGGATCAGAGTCCCACAACGGTTTGGGTGGGAAAGGACCTTAAAGATCATCTCGTTCCAACCCCCGAGCCGTCCAGCCCGTCCCCAGGGCACACAGACACATCGCGACACCGTGAAATATCACCTTTGGCCTCAAAAAGCCAAGACACCCCGGTCCCATCCCCAGAAAGCAGCAGGGACGCAGCACCCGGCTCCGTGATTTCCCAGCGAGCTGGAAAAGCCCCGTGGGCACACGCAGCCCCCGAGCAGCTCCCCGGGGCCGGGAGCCAAGGGCTGGAGGGATGGAACCAGGTCCGTCCCAGCCTCCAACCCAGCGGGGGCTGCAGAACCCCTGCCTTGGGGAGTCCCCAGCCCCAAGACAAGTCACAAACCCCACACCACCCTCACCTGCAGCCCAGCCTTACCTGGCTCAGCCCAACCTCACCGGCTGCTCCGCTCCCGGCACTGGCAGAACTGGGAGCACTGGGCGTCGCCCCAAAGAAATACCCCAAAGGGCTGATGGGCAGCTGAGGGAGCCAATTGGGAGGCCGCAGGTGCCACCCTGGCCAATGGGGAGGGGAAGGGAGAGGGAGGGGCAGGGGAGGGTCTGGGGGTCTCTCAGGGCCCTGGGGGGTGTGGGAGCTGCTCTTTGTCCCCCCAGCAGGGACACACCTGACAGGGTGTCCCGGGGGACCCTGTTGGAGGGTGTCCATCCCCCAGAGCTTTGGCCCTGGGGTCACGGAGTCACAGAATATCCTGAGCGGGAAAAGACCCCAAGGATCATCAGTCCAACTCCTGGCCCTGTCCAGAACACCCCAACAATCCCACCTCGTGCCTCAGAGTGTCCAAACGCTCCTGGAGCTCTGGCAGCCTTGGGGCCGTGCCCACTGCCCTGGGGAGCCTGGGCAGTGCCCACCACCCTCTGGGGGAAGAACCTTTCCCTGAGATCCATCCCAACCCTCCCCTGTGGATAGGGATGTGACATGGCAGGTGTCGAGGGACACAGGCACTGGAATTCTACAGGGATCATCCCCGTGGTTGTGAAGAACTCCTTCCCTGTGAGGGTGACTGAGCCCTGGCTGCCCAGAGAGGCTCTGGAGTCTCCTCTGGAGATATTAAAGAGCACAATCCTGAGGGAGGTGCTCAGGGGACTCTGCTTGAGCAGGGATGTTGGGCTGGATGAGCCCCCGTGCTCCCTTCCAGCGTGAGCCATTCCATGTTTCTGTGAAATGGGCTCATCCCACGGTCAGCCTCAGGCACTGCTCCTGTTCCCATGTTTCCCACAGTTCCTATCTGGCTGGGCCTCAGAGCTGGATGATCCTGCTGCTGGATGTCACCCCAGACATGGCTCCTGGAGCCAGGAATGGCCTGGCTGGAGCTGCTCCTGCAAACACCGTGGCCAAGCCCTGCTCGTGGGGGTCAAGCACTGGAGGTGCACTGGGAGGAGGGTGCTGGGGCAGGAGTTGAGCCCCTGATTGGCCCCTGGTCAGCAGACCTGGCTGTTCCCAGGCTGCTCCTTGCAGGATATCACAGATGTTGCCAAGAAGTCCCAGGGGAGCAGGATGTGGAGTTGGGGATGTGAAAACATCGCTCAGCCCCCGTGTTTTCTTGCCAAATCTCTCCTGTCCTGCAGCACAGGTTCTGTCCCTCCCTAGGGAGTCTCTCCCACCCTCAGCCTGTTCCTGACTCCAGCTAACACCTGATGGTGAAACCTTCTGTTTTCTCCACTTTGCTGTGATTTTCAAGATGGGAGTTGATTTTTATTGTTACACTTGCAGAGGGCCCAGCAATTCAGGACTCTGGGGAGTTCAGCGTTTTTTTAATAGCTATAACAAATACCCAAAACTCCAGTTAATGCTTTTCTTTTCCATTTGTGCCTTTTCATCTCCAGCTCTCAAAAACTGGTTTGAAAACATCAATTAAGCTTCCTGTTGTCTGTCTTCAAGATCAGCGGGGGAGGAAACTGAGGCACAGGTAAGAATTATCTGAAGTCTTCCAACACTATTAAACTGACTGAGTCACCTTGTTTTTGGCCACTGAACGCAGGAGACCTTGGGTCTGTTTCTGTGTTGCCATGAAGGTGGTTGAGCAGGAGGGTTTTTGGAAATTGTGCTGTTAAGCTGACAAAAATGTAGACAATTATCACTCCTCAGCTTTGAGGGTGGAAGGAATCCCCATCCTGCCAGACATAGCAAGGAGCTGTTGGCTGAAAAGGCCTCTGGAGGTCAGGAATTCTCCAGCCTGCTGCCGGGCCAGGTGGGCTGTGGGATCTGTCTGGCTGAGCCTTGAAACCTGCCAGGGATGGAGATCTCACACCAAGTGTGGAATCCATTGGATCTGGGTATTCCATTATGATCCCAGTGAAGAAGCAGTTCCCAGTGTCCACTCTGAGCTTCCCCAGCTACAAATTCTGGCTTTTGCCTCCTAGTTTTAACACTGCTGAAAACAGCTTTTGTGCATTTGTGCCTGTGTGACATAAACTTCATCTTCTGCCAACACCTGGGAACCTTTTATAGAATCCCAGAACCCCGGGATGGTTTGGGTTAGAAGGGACTTTATGGATCATTTCCTTCCACCCCCTGCCATGGGCAGGGACACCTTCCACTGTCCCAGGTTGCTCCAACCTGGCCTTGGACACTTCCAGGGATCCA
>JAWMRA010000079.1:515223-525500 GCA_035584735.1 Pseudotriccus pelzelni | reverse complement strand
GGTCCGGCGGCCAATGGCGGGCGGCCGTGGCGGGCGGGGGGCGGGGCCGCGGGGGCCGCGGCGGAGCCGGCGGCTGAGCGCGGGTCCCGCATTCCCGGGGCAGCAGCGGCGGCGCCATCGCCATGTGGATCCAGGTGCGCACCATGGACGGCACCGAGACCCGCCGCGTGGACTCGCTCTCCAAGCTCACCAAGGTGGAGGAGCTGCGCCTGCGGATACACGAGGTGTTCGCCGTGGAGCCCCAGCGGCAGCGGCTCTTCTACCGCGGCAAACAGGTACCGGCGCGGCGGGGCCGGGGGGGTTTGACAGCGTCGCAGCATCAGCGGAGGGCGATCCCCCCCAGCCCTCTCGCCCTCCGGCTGGGGAGGCCTAGTTTTATTTATTTTCATTTATTTTCAATTATTCTTTATTTGGTTTTAATTTTATTTGGTTTTATTTTTATTGTTTTTTAGTTTCACTTGTTTTCATTTTTATTTACTTGCTTTTAATTTTATTTGCTTTTAATTTTATTTGCTTTTAATTTTATTTGCTTTTAATTTGTATTCGTTTCCAAATTTTTATTTTTTTTAAATTTATATAATTTTTAAGTTCTTTTTTAAATGTCTCTATTTTCATTCATTTATTCTTCATTTATTGTGTCTATTTAATTTCTTTCTATTTAATTTCTTTCTAATTAACTTCTTTCCAATTTCTTTCTTTTTGATTTTCTTCCTAATTCTTTTATCTTTCGTTTCTTCCTTTATTTTGATTTCTTTATTTTTCACGTACTTCACTGTTACTTTCCTTATTCCTTCTTAATTAATTAATTTACTTTTAATTAATTTTAATTTATCCTAAATGTCTTTATTTACGTTTCATTGATTTCTTTTCCCTCGCGTGGAAATGGGGTGTTCTGCTGCCATCTAGTGACTCCCCGCCCTGCTCCTCCCGTGGGTTTGCGCTGAGAGCAGCCGGCAGCAGAGTGGGCTTTATTTTCGGTTATTCCTAATCGTTCTCCATCTAATGTGTTTCTTCCCTGCCTTGACATCGCCTCTGCAAAGTGTCTGAACATTACCAGGCCCTTTTTGAGGTGCTTGAAGTTTCTGAGTCTCGCATGGTTTACCGTGAAAATCCCGCTTTTCTCTGTAAATTGGGAGGAGCAGCTCATGATTTTGGAGTTCTTCAGCTCTGGCATCAAAACCTCCCTGGGTGCAGAACGCTCGAGTGGCGTTATCTTCTCAACAGTGTGTTTAGGGTCGCTGTTGTACAACTGTTTTCCTCCCCGGGAGTTCAAAAAGTCCCTAAATTAGCATTAAAGTCAACTGGAAACTGGTTTCAAATAAATTTCCCATATCCTGCTTAATCCTGTGCTGCAAAACCTCCATGCCGGAGAAACTCTCTGAGCTGGGGCTTGGTTGATCAAAGGGTTTAATTTCAGAAAGAGCCGTTGAAATACTGACTTGGCCAGAGATGGAGAGTTTCTTTGAGTGGCTTTTTCCACCTTTCCCTTCGTTTTAGGCTGACCGGAGGTCTCTGTAGGTTGTAATGAACAGATGGGGCTGTAGGATGTGGGAATACACCTGGATCAGCTTTTAATTTAACAAAATAAGGCACCAGCTGCAGTATAAAAAGAGCCTGGTGGGAAGGTGCAACATCTCTGAAGGACTGGTGGGTTTAACCCACCTTTCTCTTGGCTTAAGGTAGATTTGGGTGCGTTAATCACCTGTTTGTGTTGTAAATCAAGTGATAAGGGGTGGAGGTGGTCCAGGGTGGGGGCCAGCTGTCAGCCTTGCCCTGAAATCAGCGCAGACAAACCGATTTTCAGTAGCAGTGATGAGTTCTCCGTCAGGATGCGCTTGCCCTGCGAAGACAATTCCTCCTCGTGCAGCTCCCGTAGTTCTTGGTTCAAGCACAAACCTTTCCCCACTATGGTCCAACCTCTCCTGGTCCTTGTCCCTGCTGTGCGCTCGCTGTGCTTTGTCTGGCTCTTGGAATCCCTGGGAATGTTCAGTTTCTTATTCAAACTTTTAAACAGAAAACCCGGTTGTCGGTTAAAACCTTTCTCCTTCGTTAGAGGTTTGTCTTCAGTGGCTGGTGCTTCTTCCCCCCCCGTCCTTTGAACTGCTCTGCGGTTTCCTGTCCCATTCCTGTGCCTGCTCTCCCGTTTCAGTTTGCACCTGTTGGCACTCCTGCCCCGTGCTGATGCTGTTCCCCGTGTCTGTGGCACCTCTCTTGGTGTGTGACACCCCTTTTCTGGTGTGTTCTCCCGGAGTTTTCATCCCTGGAGCAGAAAAAAAAAAAAAAAAGCCCAGCTCTCTTCCCGTGCAGTCAGATTTCCAGGGATTGTTCCGTGGGCCTGCGATGCCGTAAATCAGAATTGAATTATCACAGAGATTCCTGTGAAGTGCAAATTCTTGTGGTTTTGCTCTGCTTCCCCCTGATAGAGAACAAAGCTCCGGGGATTGCTTTTTCTCGTGGTTTGGGCTGGAAGGGGACGATCATTTCCTGTATAATTTCTTAGTCAGACCTTAAATATGTGGGCAAGCTTGTCTGAACTTCTGACTGCTCCGAGGCCTCCACTCTTACATGTTAACCCTAAAATGGTTGTGCTCCTCAGAGCTCCTGAGAGGTGCTTGAGAGACCTGTTTGTGCCTCTGCACTTCTCCTTTTGCAGGGGCAGGGGCTTGGTTTGACTACATCCAGTGCCAGACTTGCCAAATAAACTCTCAGAATTACGGAGGCTGTGAAATGAGGACGCGCTAAGGAAGAGATTGGGTGGTTTCGAGTTGAATTGGGTCTTTTTTGATTTTACTTTCAATGGAAAAACTATGTGCTGGCCTGGAGGAAAGTGGGTGATTAACTCTTTGGCTTCTGCTCAATGCCACAATTAGTGGAGATGGTGTAACAATCTGGATGATACACAATTACAACATAAAGACCAGTCTGTGTTAGCGTTCAGGACGTGTCTGGATTAAGGAAGGAACAATTCCTTTTTTAATTTGCAGGTGACATGCAGTTATCATCAGGTCCTGATGGGAATGTTGGGGATCTGTAATTCTTTTAAGTTCTTCTCCCCAGAATTGGTATTTCTAGGGAATGTGCTGCAAAACCTCTCGGATGTCTCGGTGGCTGTGGCTTAGCCTGGTGACAAGTCCGGGGCAGCACAGAAACCTTGTTCTTGTAGCTCGTGGGGGCCAGTGAAACAAGTAGGAAAAATAATAATAACATAGTAAGAACAAGAATGTAACAGTAACTGTGATGGTGAGGGGCTGCCCGGGGAGCCACTGTTAATGCTTCTAAAGCCACGTGGTCTTTCCTGGCACAGAAGGTTTGTTTGGAGCCCTGGGAGAAGGGAATAACCGGCTGCTTTCCCTGCAGATGGAAGATGGTCACTCCCTCTTCGATTACAGCGTGGGACTGAACGATATCGTCCAGCTCCTGGTCAGGCAGAGCCCGGCGGTGCTTCCTGCTGCGAGCAAGGAGAAGGATCCCGAGCTCTCCGACACGGACTCCGGCTGCGGCTCCGGCCAAAGCGACTCCGACAAGAGCTCCCACAACGGGGAGGCTGCCCTGGAACTGGAGGGACAGCCCAGCACAGCAGCACAGCCTGACTGGGCAAACCCCGTCTTCGGCCTCTATACGGTGGGTCATCAAAAAAAAAACGTTGGGTTTTTTTTTTTTTTTTTGTCCCTAAAATCTCCACTTGGGTGGGAATTGTTCCTCTGTGGTTGGGAATTTCTGGAAGTCCTTTATGCCCCAATTGTGTGGGGAGTTGCTTTTTTTTTCCTCTCAGAGCCTCCAGCAACAAAGACAAAAACACCAACCAAGCCACAAACCCACAAAATGCAACATGTTGGAGGTCAAAATATTTGCTTTTTTTTTTCATTTTTATCCTTTGAACTATAACTACAATACATTAATTGATTTAAAAAAAAAAACACCAAAAAGGCAGTCAGAGTGCCTGGTTTGATTTTAGAAATCTTCCTAATATTTTTGCTTGGAGTCACTACATTTGTCAAAGCTGAAACTTGCTTGAATGAACAAAAGAAAACTTCAAGCAGCTGTTCAGAACCGTTTCACTTGTGAGTTTGGATGGATTTTATTACAGATCTAGTGGTGTCTTTGCCACACCACGAGCAAGACAATTTAAAAGTCTGCTACAGAGTGGCCAAGAGTGGTTTGTGCTTGCTAAGAAGACTGGTGGCGTAAAACGGATTTATAATCTTTTAAGTTCAACCTGAGCAGGCTGGAGGGCCAAGGCGAAGGGAACGTTAATTTTTAAGATGATCTTGTAAACACTTCGAGACGATTAAAGGTTCCGGTAGGTTGGGAAACGGGGGGTCACTTTGATTCTTCGCCCTGCGTAGATCAACGACTTGGTCGACGCCCGGGACACCGACATGGGAGCGTGGTTCGAAGCCCAGGTTGTGAACGTGACCAGGAAAAAACCTGCCAGGGAAGCAGCTGAGAGCTGCACAGACCCTGAGCAGCCCCCGGCCGTCCCCGAGGAAGATGTGATATATCACGTGAAATACGACGAGTGAGTTCGGGGCCTTCTTGGCCGATCGGGCCGTTTGGGTCGTGGTGTTGGTGGGGAGTTTCAGTGGAGAGAATCCACGAGGTAAACCAGTGGTTATGGCACTGTAAGGCTGTTGCACAGCCGGAGTTCCAGGGAGCTGGAATCACGGTTTTGGAAATACCAAGTGCTGTTATCCGGATTAAATGGGACGCGCGAGCGGCAACGTTGGGCTGGTTGGTTCTGGCTGTGTCTGGGGCGGGGGAGAAGGAGGTTTATTCTTCTGTTGCACAGCAAAATCGACCTGCCTGGATAAAATCCATCACTTCTCAAACTGATGTTGAATCTGATTTTCCTTCTCTGTCCCTCCCTCCAAGTTATCCAGAGAATGGAGTGGTGCAGATGAGCTCCAGTAACGTTCGGGCCCGGGCACGGACCATTTTGAAGTGGCACCAGTTGGAAGTGGGACAGGTGGTGATGGTCAACTACAACCCTGATGAGCCAAAAGAGAGGGGCTTTTGGTATGATGCTGAGATCCTGCAGAAAAGGGAGACAAAAATGACCAGGGAGATCAACGCAAAGATACTGCTTGGGTAAGCAAATCCGTAACGCGGAATAAATTGAATTCCCCCAACTCCTCCTGAGCTTTCAGGAGGCCTGAGTGACTCTGCTGAAAGAAATGGTGCAGCAGAAGTGCTGGGGAGAGGGGAGAAATCCCTGTCCTTTTTTGGGTGATGATTTCTTCATGCTGCAGTTTTGATTAACTTCCACTGGGGAATTGGATGCTTTAGGGAATCACAGAGGATGCTGATCCATGGATTCACTGATGCTGAGAGGGTGTGAAGCCCCACAATCACTACAAAGCATTGTTTGTGTGTTAGTTATCCATCAGGGCTTCACAAAAACTGCAGGGGAACATTTTGTGGAGATACGATAATGTAGAATGAACCCTCATTTTACAAAGGTGATGAAAAGTTACTCCAGTTCCCTCCTGGAGACTTTCACCTTCAGGGAAACAAAAGGATATAATTTTTAAAGTTTCAGATAAGTTTCACAGGGTTGCCAGAATATTCCTTTTTTTTTTTTTTTTTTCCTCTCACCACGAGGATTTTGACTTTTGAACTATAAAATATAAGAAGAAGCAATCTGGAGTATACTTGGGGGGAGGCAGAGCAGTCTGGTACGTGCACAGCTGTGAACTCGTGCTCTGGGATGCTTTCCCAGTCTGATCTCTTGCTCTTCCCAACTCACAGGGAAGCTGGTGACTCCTTGAACGACTGCACAATCATGTTAGTGGATGAAATCTATAAAATTGAGGAACCAGGCACTGCTTCCCCCATCCCAGCTGGAACACCAAAACGTGAGTCTGGTGGAGTTCTTGCATGTCTGGATTACCCTGTGATGTTCTGCTGATTGTCCTTGTGAGGATCAAAGGTCTGAGAGTCTCGAGACACGTTTGAGTTGTGCCTCTTTCAACCGTTCCCGTTGGATCTGGGCCCTTTCTGAGTCTGCTTTCTGTTGGCTCACAGGACAGAGCGGACCTGTGTGCAAAGCCTGCAAGGACAACCCCAACAAGACCTGCAGAGTCTGTGCTTGTCAAATCTGTGGAGGGAAACAAGATCCGGACAAGCAGCTCATGTGTGACGAGTGTGACTCGGCTTTCCACATCTACTGCCTCAACCCTCCTCTCAGCAGCATTCCTGACGATGAGGACTGGTGAGTTCTGGGGGCTTGGTGTCACAATTGCCATCTAATTCCAGTATGGAGAGTCTCCACATCCTGTCTAGTTTCACGGGGGAAACTGCAGCCTGGCTCAGGATGTTTTGATGAAATCCTCCTTTAATTCAAGGCTTTGCTACTTGTTAATTTTTTCGCTGGCTCCAGGTATTGCCCCGAATGCCGAAACGATGCCAGCGAGGTGGTTTTAGCAGGAGAGAGGTTGAAAGAAAGCAAAAAGAAACAAAAGATGGCATCTGCCAACTCATCCTCGCGGAGAGACTGGGGCAAGGTCAGTCCAGAGCTGTTTTCACTCCCGAGACCAGCGTGTGTTGTTGTTAAATTCCTGTGGGTTCTTGGCTCACCACTGCTGCTCTCTGTACCCAGGGCATGGCGTGTGTGGGTCGCACCAAGGAATGCACCATCGTCCCCTCCAACCACTACGGACCAATTCCCGGGATCCCCGTGGGCACCATGTGGAAATTCAGAGTTCAGGTAGGAAGCCGAGTCCTGGCCTGAAAAGGTGGAAAAACGGGAACGATCCAGCCCTTACGAGAAACAGTTAATCCCGGAGTGTGTGTCACTGCGTGTGTGAGTGCAGGAGGGAGACAATTCTGGCTTTGTCTGGGTCAAGCGTTCCAGAACTAATGTTGTGTCGTCCAGGCCTATCAGGGGCTGGTTTATTTTTCTTCAGTGCTCTTAACTCAAAAAACCCAAAGCAAACGTGTTTGTTTCCAGGAGTTTGTCCTGGAGTTCTGTAGTATCTCCCACTGTTCCCCTGGAAAGAGTCTTTCAGATATTTACATATATTAAAAAAAGAGGTTTCTCATCCTGTTGGAAAGTTGGGGGAATAAAAAGCCCTGACCTACCCAGATCTTTTTTTTCAAGCATTAGGTGAAGGTTGCTATTACAAGACTTCCAAAACCAATCCCTTTATACAAACCTTTACTACCTTTATTATTCCTAAATCCCTGGAGCTTTTTAATAAGCAATCTCAGTAAGATCCAAATTTTTTTTTTTTTTTAAAGCATTTTTATTTTTCTTTCCTCTACCTGGAGCTTTTTTTGGAGGATACTGCTGAGAGCAGTTTCAACCCAAATCTGAAATAGTATTTGGTTCGGTTCCAAGGCCAAGGGGTGATCATGTCATCCGGAGCCTTGCAAACTGTTTCTGGTTTTCCAGGTGAGCGAATCCGGAGTCCACAGGCCCCATGTCGCAGGGATACATGGCAGAAGCAACGATGGGGCCTATTCCTTGGTCCTGGCAGGAGGTTATGAAGATGACATAGTAAGTAAATTTTAATTATTTACACCCAGAACCAAGACTTGGCCTTGAGTTACTTTTTACGCTCCCCATCAGGCACCTGCCCATCTTCACTTATTTTTTTCAGGAGAAAATTAGGCAAGGAAAAGCTACATCAAAATGGGCCAACCTGAGCCACAGGATTGTCTAAACTAAGTTTAATATCCCTGTGTCAGCTTTTAATCTCAGAATCCTCAGCTGCCTTTCCAGGGGCTCCGTTGCACCCACAGTTGGAGCAGAGCCTCGTGGTCTGTGCTGCCAGATCTTCCCTTCCAGGAGGTCCTGTGTAAGCCACGTGCAGCCCAGAGCTCCTTGGCACTGCTCAGGGGTGGGACAGGACAACATTTGTCACCCTGTCACCCTGACTCTGCTCTCCTGGCAGTCTCAGGGAGGGCCACAGACCGAACCTGGCAGCTTGAACGCACCTTCCCTTGTTTTGAGAAAAAAGCTGCCAAACCCACTTGATTTTTTTTTGCTCTCCCGCTTTTACTGAGCTATTCTTGCGAATGTGTCAAAACCATCCACGTGCGTTTCAGGATCACGGGAATTCCTTCACCTACACGGGGAGCGGAGGGCGGGACCTCTCTGGGAACAAACGCACGGCGGAGCAGTCCTGTGACCAGAAACTCACCAACATGAACAGGTTGGCCACGCTTGTGCTCCGTCCTAACCTCTGTGCCTGGCAGGAATTGTTTGTATCCAGGGAACAGCTGTCAGAATCGTGCTGCAGATCAGCTGGATGGTGGGAATGCTTCTCTCAGTGCACTATGATGGGACTGAACTCTAAATGGTATCGGTGTCACGTGTAATATTGGCTGAGTCTTGAGGCACGGAGTAATAAATTGGTGCAGGAGTGTTGATGTTCTCTCCTGGAGGCTTTTGCAGCCCGTGGTCACCCTGGGAGACCAGACCACGTGTAAATCTAAAAACAAGCCTGGGCTTGAGTGGAGGGGGTGGTCTGTGCCTGGTGCGTTGGGGGTAACGTCAGGAATAATTAAAATGTGCCCCCCGCCAGCAGGGTTAATTACCGTCTGCAGAGTTCTTGCTGCCACACGAGCTGTGTCGCGGCGTAGTTGCTTGAGGCAGGGTGGTCAGTGCCCTGGGTTGACTGGAGTGTGTTGCAGAGCTCTGGCTCTGAACTGCAGTGCCCCCATCAACGACAAGCACGGAGCAGAGGCCAAGGACTGGAGGGCTGGGAAGCCTGTCCGGGTGGTGAGGAACGTCAAGGGAGGCAAGCACAGCAAATACGCCCCCGTGGAGGGCAACAGATACGACGGGATATACAAGGTGAGGAGGTCTGGGAGTTCGCCGCCTGGGCTAGGAAAAGATAACTTGGCCCAGGGGGTTTTGCAGGGTGTGATGGGCTCGCCCTGGCTTTTCCAGGTGGTGAAATACTGGCCCGAGACGGGGAAATCCGGATTTTTGGTGTGGCGTTACCTGCTCAGGAGGGACGACGAAGAACCTGCCCCTTGGACCAAAGAGGGAAAGGACAGGATGAAAAAGCTGGGCCTAACAATGCAGGTACTCCCTCGGGGCATCACCTGGACACTGAACTTGATGGATGGGAGGAGTTTTTCTGTCCCATCCTCTTATGTAACAGTCCAGACTGGGGTGGGGCTCAAATGCTTCCGTTCCTGTGAGCTTTTTTGTTTCTTTGTGCATCAGGAGGCTGAAAGGGCAAAACTTGCTTTTTTTTTTTTTGTATAAAATTTCCATGGTCTGCATAAGTGCTTCAATAACAGCAGGGATTTGTTGCTTAAAATAGATTAAAACTGCCCCTGGAGCAGCTTTCCAGAGGTCAGCCTTGGACCTGTATTGGTCTGTTGAGCCTGAATTGGTGTGCCTGCATTGGATGCTCTTTGTTCTGTTTCCTTGTAGTATCCTGAAGGATATTTGGAAGCCGTTGCAAATAAAGATAAGGAAAAAGAAAATAATGGAGAGGATGAGTTTGATACCCCGGGGAAAGGAAAGAGGAAAAGGAAATCAGCAGGTTTGTGGAGTAGGCAAGTGGATATAGAAAGCCTTGTAGGTTTTTGTGCGTTTTACTTCATTTTTTCTGGTGGTTTTTTATTTGGTTCCAAAAAGTCACTGTGCTTTTCTTTCAGGTGGGGAGGAAAAAATCGTCCCCTCCCCAGCAGGGACTCCAAAGAAAACTAAAGTTGAGCCATACAAGCTGACAGCCCAGCAGAAATCTCTTATAAAAAGCGATGAAGCCAATGAAAAACTGTGGAACGAAGTACTAGAGGCTCTCAAAGATGGACCGGTACATCCTGCTTTTTATCCCCAGAAATAAAGGGACAACTGTAGCTGTGCTGTGTCCCCAGACACAAACTTTGGCTGCCTCAGACCTACAGTGGTTTTGTTTTAGTGCAGACACCCCCAGCACGTTTAATGGGACTGTTTTTACATGTTAAGATTTGTAGAAAAGCTTCCCGTGACCAAAGTAATCCCTTGCATTTAATGTGGGATGGGCTTCTGGGTTGGTTTTTTTTTTTAATATCTTTCAGAGGGTGGGGGGCAATAAGTTTGATCCCAGTGTTGCCTTTCCAGAAATTCTTAAGTAAGGTAGAAGAGGCCTTCCTGTGTATCTGCTGTCAGGAGGTCGTGTTCCGGCCCGTCACAACCGTCTGCCAGCACAACGTGTGCAAGGTGAGGGCTCTGCTGAGCTCAGCCCGTGGGCTTGGTTTGTTAGATGGGATATTGGGAAGGAATTCCTCCCTGGGAGGGTGGGGAGGCCCTGGCACAGGTTGCCCAGAGAAGCTGT
>JAWMRA010000079.1:425722-497250 GCA_035584735.1 Pseudotriccus pelzelni | reverse complement strand
CCTGGCACAGGTTGCCCAGAGCAGCTGTGGCTGCCCCATCCCTGGAAGTGTCCAAGGCCAGGTTGGAGCAACCTGGGACAGTGGGAGGTGTCCCTGCCCATGGCAGGGGGCTGGGATGAGATGGGTTCAAGATCCCTTCCAACCCAAACCAGTCTGTGATTCTATGATCAAAAATCACTCCTGGCAGCGGGAAGGGACCAGGCTGCTCTGTGTGGAGCAGGCACAGCAATACTTGGGACCACAAGGACTCAGCACCAAAGGTGTCCCAGTTCCAAGGGTGCAGAAAACCCCACAGAAGCCTGGCAGGAGGTAGTTTCCTGCTCACAGGGCAAGGAGTGCATCTCCCAGCCCAGAGCAAGGCTAAGGACTGCAGCCCTAAGACACTCAATCAACATGGAGTTTTCCTAGAAGGGATGAAGGAATAAACAATGAAATGCACAGGAGAGAAAAATCCCCTCTGCCTGTCCTAGTGATTTATGCCAGGTTTGGTGGGTAGTTTTTTTTTTTTCCTCTCTCTAAAGTCCAGCTGTCCCAGATATGGAAATTAGGTTAATTACGTTTACCTCTAAATCCTCAGCCAGAGAATTAAATAAAACAAGGGCTTAATTCCTTCATCATTTTGCAGAGCCCTTGGGGTTTGCCTCAATTGGAGGCCTGGCAGGAGTGTGCCGAGCTGTTTCCTGCTGTTTGCTCTCCCTCTCCCTGCCAGGAGAGGGTCTCAGATCCATCCCCTCTGAGCTGGCAGGGGTTGACCCTTGCCTGGCACCCTCTGCCCTCCCTGTCTGTGCCCACCCTGGAGCTGCCCCGGGGCCCGTCGAGGCAGCGCCGATACAAAACCACCCGAAAAAAAAACCCTCCTGCAAACCCTCCCCCGTGCTCTCTCTGCTGCAGAGAATTCCTAACTAATGGGTATTTATACTATTGTAATGTGTCTGTTTGCTCTCCATCCCTCTAATCACGCCTCGCCTTCACTTCATTAGCGATGTTTGTTCAGCTCTGGCTCTCCCACTGGAGGAGGGTTGGGCTGGCACGAAGCCAGGGCACTTGGGATATGGCATTATGCAAATCAGCCTCTGGAATCTGGATGGAGAACATTAACGGGCTGCCGCCCCCACCCCGTGCCCCAACGAGGGGGGAGAGAGCCCAGCAGGGCAAAACATTCCTCTCGACGTGTAACCCCCCCTGCCCCCGAGGGTGCAGAGCTGCTGCTTCCCATGTGCTGACGTCTGGAATTCGAGAGCAGGGAGAAAGCATCCCTTTGTTCGGAAAATATCCCCTGCAAAACAGACCTAGGCAGTCTAGACTAGTTATTAGGCTAAAAATATCGGGGCATTTTATGTCTTTCAGCAACAAAAACAACAGTGGAGAGAGACTTTTTACAAGGGCATGGAAGGGGTAAAACAGGAGGAAATGGCTTTAAACTGAAAGAGAGGAGTTTAGAAGAGATTTGAGAGAAATTGTTCCCTGTGAGGGTGGGGAGGCCCTGGCACAGGTTCCAGAGAAGCTGTGGCTGCCCCATCCCTGGAAGTGTCCAAGGCCAGGTTGGATGGGACTTGGAGTTACCTGGGCTAATGGAAGGTGTCCCTGCCCACAGCAGGGATGTGGGATGAGATGGGTTTAAGGTTCCTTCCAACCCAAACCATTCTGGGATTCTATGGTTCTGTGTTCCCTCTGCACTGGAAGCCTCCCACACCCTGAGAGCCTCACAGCACCAGGCTCTGCCTCTGCACAAGGAGGGTACAAATCACCCTGGTTCCCCAGCTTTAGCTCAGCTGTGAAGGACCCCCTGCCCATCTCAGCTGCCTAAAACTGGGTGTCACATTCCTGGGCTTGGTCCTCTTCATGCCCAGCAGCAAAACACGGGCAGACCCAGGACAGCTCCCCACCCCATCCAACAGTCGCCTTCCAGAGCTGCATCCCCCTTCTCCGAGGGAGCTCAGCCCCTGCTCCCTGGGCAGGAGCAGCTCATGGACCAAATCTCTTTCTTTTTATGATCTGGAATTGAACCTAGTAAAGCGCTAAGTAATTAACTTCCAATCATAAATAACTTTTAAATTTCAACTAACCAGATCCTTACAAACACAGCAGTGTTTATTTGGATGAGGGCCTGCCTGAATTCCCTAATTCCTGGCTCTGCAAACCCATGCACAGCACTCCCTCTTGCTCATACCTCGTACTCTTGGGATAATTTCAGGTTATCATTAGCTTTGAGATGCTCTGTGTGTTCAGCCAGCTCGGAAACGGGGATGGGTGGGTGGCTGAGCATACCTAAAAGACAAGACAGCAGGAAAAGAATCTCATTTAATAATACCTAAAATCCACAACCGTTGCGCATTTCATAAGAAAGAAGAAACAAGAAAAGAAAATAAATTACAATGTAAGATCTGCAATGAAAGTAGGGAGGTTAGAAGAGAAGAGTTCAGGGCTCGAAATTGTGTCCTTGGAAGTAAAAAAAAAATAGATAAAAATAATTAAAAAAAATCAAGGAAATAATAAAAAAAAATAACAGTAAAATGAGAGTGTTCCCATGATGGCCCCGTTTTCAATGTGTAAATCAGAGCAAAACAAAAAGGAAACCCCGAAGAGCAGATGCGTGTTAGCGATTCCAATAGTGGACTTGGAATGAGCAAACGCTGCCGGAGGAACCTACGCAGCAAATGGCACAGCACCCGCCGGGATCAGGAACCAGCTCCAACAGAAAAGGAGGGAAGGGGCAGGATCCAGCCAACCATAGTGATGTGGGGCAGGCGATGGGAATATGCAGATGTGGGGAAGCAGGGGAGGCTTTTCAGGGATTGGACTTGATGATCTTTAAGGTCTTCTCCAACCCCAAGGACTCTGAGTCGTCCTTGGCACGACATCGGCTCTGGGAGTTCTCAGTCTGAGGTCTCCTCCGTTCCCAGAGCGCAGCCAGGCATGGAAAAGCCAAGCACCGGCTCCTCTCTCCACTCGTGGCTAGTGGATGATGTTCCTTCTGCAGCACAGCCCTCCCTCCCACCAGGCCAGGCTGCACCGACCCCATCCAGGCTCTGCTGGGAGTGTCGTTACCTTTCGGGATGGAGAGGTGGGAGATCCTCTGGCCCCTTCTCAGTCAGGGGCATTGGAACAATTTGCTGGCCTGGGTCACCCCTGCAATCCTCCCCAGCACTTGGGTGTGCTGCCATTGAGGCAGCCAGAGCTGCCAGGGAACACACTGGATCCTCCCTGAGCCATACTGGGGGTCCTGCTGGGTCGGACTGGTCAGACTGGGGCACATCTCAGCCACCCACGGGGTGAGCAGCCACGGCTGACTCGGTTCTCAGCCTGTGATTTCCACATCCAGCTCCTGAAAGGGGCAGCTGGAGCTCTGGGAAGAGCGGGGATCCTTCCCTTCCTATCACCTCAAACAGCTACGCTACAAACCCAGGTGGAAAAGCGCTCCGTGCTCTGCTCATCTGCATTGGATTATGGTTTTCCAAAGGCTTCCCATGCTGTCTGCCGGCCAATCCTGCCCTGGATGGCCCGGGAGAGCAGCATGCTGAGAAGCCCTGGGCAGTGCCCCCGATGAGAAGGACGGGAGTGGAGAAGAGATGGAAGCCAGGGAGAATTTCGAGCCCCGTGGGTGTTGGTGGGTGACAAAGCAGCGGCGGTGGCAGCAGCATGGTCAGATACTCTGAAAACTCAGCACAGAGATGGCAAAGCAAGCATGACATCCTCAGTTTTACAGTGATTTGGGAGAGGTGCTGCCTCCCCCAGGCCTGGGCACGGGACGAGTCCGTCATACCTGGACAGGTTTCTCCTAAGCTAATGGGACATCTATTTTCAGCACAAGGAAATCTGGCTGAAAATAGAAAAAAAAGGGGGGAAATAGACCAAAAAAGCTCACAAAAATAACCCAGAGTACTCTGGAAGATGCACTGGCTCCATTTCAGTCTGCTGGGGGTCAGGGCAGGAAGCATCTCCTGAAGGAAAAGCTCTCAGTTCATCTCTTGCTGTGCTGTCCCACTGCACCTGGAGTGGGTGGATTTCTCCTCCTGGATGTCCAGTCCATCCCAGTACCACAGCACCAACGTGGACTGGGGGAGTTGGGAGGAGCTGGTCCTCTCTGTGTCTGTGTGAGACTGGAAGGCCAACCCTGGCTGAGCTGCTCCAGATCAGAGACCATCAGACCAGTTTAACACCATCAACACTTCCCTCAGGGTCTGTCCTTCTGCCTCTGAGAGCAAGGGCTGAGGAGGGCAGCGAGCACAACTTGAGCTGGAGCCTTACACCAAAGCCAAACCCTACCCAGGGCAACTCCTGGCACCTCAGTCAGCTGTTTCCAGACCCCTGGAAGTCACTGACTCCTTCCCCCAGGCAGCTCCCAGCCCAGCTGCCACCTCCTGACTCCCAAAAAACAGAGATTATGTGCCGAGAAACACAAGATGAAATCCTAAGCGATGGACACATAGGTTGAAAGGAAAAAAATAAATGCTCAGAAGCCCCAGTAATAATGAGCAAGAAAAAGCCTCAGACTCTCCTTGGCTCAGAAGTTCTGGAGCAACATGTATTATTCCCTCCGAGCCAGAGGTCTGCATGGGAAAGGCCCACTGTGCCAATCTGGAACAAGGAGTCACATTCCTCTTGAAGGAATTTCACAAGTTTCCTTCATGAAAGCTCCAGAAAAAAAATCCTCAGCGTGACCAGCTCCTGAAAACCACCCCAGCCCCTTGCTGGGGAACCTGGTGCTTCCCCTCCAACCTCCTGTACACTGGCTGGGAGTGCACGGGAACTTGCCTTGCTTTGCTGCTGTTAAGGAAAGAATCTCCTTGTGGGATTGATTTCTAGGGCTTTTTAGAATAAAAGGAGACTGGAAACCTCTGCAGTGATAAACACTTCCCTGGTCAAAAAGCCAAGTGCACGGGGGCTCCATTAAGATCCAGGAGTTTGGCATTAAACGAGGCAGGAGCACTTGCAGTGGCACCAGTCCTGCTGCTGTGTCAGCTGAGCAGCTGCTCTTTGCTTTAATTTAGTAACTCATTTTTAAGGTATGAAGGGAAAGGGCTCACAGGTTCCTCTGCTCAGTGGCCTCTTGGCTACTGCAAGGGAACTCAGCCAGGGTGGCAGTGGGAGCCAGGAAAACACACACAACCCCTCTGTTACAGTAATGGGGTTGTGAGAGGGGGGCGGCAGCAAACTGGGACAACAGTGACAGGAGTGTTCCACAGCAAAGAGACCGGTATTTGGGCTGAATTATTCAGGAAAACATCCCAGCCCTCACATCTCCGAGCCCAAGCAGCATCTGCGACTCTTCAGCTGAAAACCTCACATCTACTTCCCTGCCCAGTATTTCAAAAAAGCCCTTAAAAAAAAAAAAAAAAATCCAGCCCAAACCACCCAGCAAGGCTGGGATCTTGGCTCCTAATGGGATGAAGTCTTTCCGAGCCAGTCTCATCTAACGTTTCAATCACTTGAATCTCTCTAATCTTATCACAAAAGACTTGATTCTTTGTGCACCGGCCAGAAACGTCACCCTAACATCTGTTCCGCGGGCCAGAGCCCGTTTATCCCCCAGAGTCACGGCGGCTGGGTGGCACTCCGTGCGAAACCAGGGGGGTGGAGGCCCGTGGAGCGGCCTCTGCTCTTTGTGCTGCTGGCACAAGCCAGTGCCAAGGAACAGACACCTGCCACAGATGGGAAGCGGCCCTTTTCCTCGCCTGACACCCGCGTGGCTCTTTCCAGAGGGAGGGATCAGCGGCTGTGGCTCCCACTCCTCGTTCCCGGCATTACAAGCAGCGAAGCGCGCGCACACACCCCCTCCCCACGCTCACAGGGTGCCCACGGACGAGTCCAGGGGACATTGAGAGGGGCTCCAGCAATGAAACATCTTCCACAAGGGGGTATAAATATCAAGGCAGCCTAGGGAGCTGAGTCCTCCTCCTGGGACAGCAGAGAGACACCGGGGCACGGGCAGCGGTGCCGACACGGGGGCTTGAGCTCCTGCTGCTCCCCCTGTCCTGCCAGAGGCCCGTTCTGGGATACTGTAAAACTGGAAGCGCAGTTTCAGACAAACAGATGGCACAGAGAAGGGATGAGATGGGCAAACACCGCGGGAACACGGAGAGTTCGGCAAAAGGAAAGAAATCGAAAAGCAGTAACAGGAACGGAACGAGAATCGGAAAGGAAAGCGACAGAAGAGAAAATAATAATGGGAGAATAATGGGGGAGGGGAAAAATGAAACCAACAGGAACAAAAACACACAGGAACTAACTTTCCAAGTCAAACTCAGGGTCACTGAGAGGGCTGCTCAGACCAGAATCTGCAGAAAACAGTAAAAAATAAATAAATAAAAGATACACTTTTGTAAAAATTTCATGCTAATAAAAAAAAAACCAAAAACCAACATAAATCTAAAGAGGAAAAGAAAGGTACTTTTTGTACTGATTAGGCTAGGACAGGATATCTAAGAGGTGCTATGATTTCCCCTCTCTGAGCTGCACATTCCCATTCCCACTTCCCCCTCCCTGTTTCCCTGCTGGGGACACAGTGGAGATTCTACCTGGGGTCACCTGGCTGGAGAAGAGCCTACAAGCCCCTTCTGAATTGAATTTAAAGGCCTTTAATTCAGACAGCACCTGTGGTGTCTTCCCCTGCAAACTGCACCACCATCTCTCCATCACCACCAACACACTCCAAGCTGATTTTTCCATCCATTTCCACCTTCACCCAGCGGTTTTGCAAAACTCCGTGGGAGGCAGGTGATCAGCTCTCCCAAATCCTTTAAAACATTCTAGTGCTTTACAAATTACGGAGCAGAATAAACCAGCCAGGTCAAGTCCATGGCCAGATAAACTTGGAAAGGAAATGGCAGCATCCTCCTACAGCCAGGCCGGACACAGGCAGTGCTTTTGGGATCTGCAGAGCCCTGATGCAGGTTTGCAGGTCTCAGCTACGTTTCACAAGCCCCTCAGACCCCAAATTCACAGGTACAGCATGACCAGACCAGTGGGGTCAACAGAAGACTGGCTCACTCATCCATCAATCCCGTTACCTGATGGAAGCGCCCTTAGCTGACTCTGCTGTCCTGTGGGACAGGGGGAAATTCCCAGCCAGGGAAACACAAGAACCAGCACTTCCAGCTGCTCCTTGGCACCAAGACCGAGCAGGACCACAAACTTTTACCTTTATTTTTGCCTCAGCACAGGTTTTTCACCTAGGGGAGCGCAGCTTTTTCTCTTGGGTCCCCCAGCTCCACCTGGAGCATCCAGAAGCCCATGGAATGCTCCCAGTGGGAGCTCCTGTGTGCACTCAGGATAACATTGTGCCCAGATGAGTGCAAACTGCTGCTGAGCTGCAGCTGGGGACACTCAAAGACCTTCAGATTCCGCTGCAAGAGCAGCACTAAGAGCTGATTTAGGGACCTACCCATGCTGAATTGCTCTGCACCCAGTCCCTGCAGGCTGGACTGAACCCACTGAGCAACATTGCTAAGCTTGGGCTGATCCCAACGGGTTGTTCCTAACTCATTTTGATGTGGACCCCTCAGCTTGGGGCTGCCCCACAGCTCCCTGCCCTCTGGGTACCTACTGCCAACCTCGCCCTAAGGAAACTCGGACAACGCTAAGGACAGGACTGGGATGGGAAGGGCAAACAGGAGCTACAGAAACGTTATTAACGAGCACAAACCAGCAAAATAAAAAATACAAACGAACTGAAAACAACAGCCAGCCCCCAAAAAGCACAATAAACTCCCTTCCAAATCCAGAGGTGTGGACAGGTTGGCCCATTCGCGTGAGGCTGTGCCTGGGCCGTGTCAGTGGTGGCTTTGCAGAGGTGCCATGCAGGCAGCTGGGACGTGCATGGACATGGGGATACGTGTGTGTGGGAAGGAGGGTGCAGGGAACCCCTCCGGCCGGGAATTCGGTGCCGTTATCCGCTCGCCCCGCAGCCGCTCCCGGTGACAGGCTGCCCAGAGCTGCTGTGGCTGCTCCATCCATTGTCCAAAGCCAGGCTGGACGGGGCTTGGAGCAACCTGGGCTAGTGGAACACGTCCCTGTCCACAGCAGGGGGTGGAACTGGATGAACTTTAAGGTCCCTCCCCAACCCAGACCCTTCCAGGATTCCACGACGGCGAGGAGACGCTGCCCCGTCTGCGCCGAGCAACCAGAGCCACCTTCCCCCCTGCACAGCCCACGGGCAGGCCCGGCACCAGATGTGCTCAGCTCCAGATGTGGCTGGCTGCTCTGGGTGCTGGGCAGCCTGCCACGCTCCACCTCACCACCCTGGGAGCTCCCAGAACGAAGCACAGGGTAGCACTGGCGCGCTCTGGCACGTTTGGCACAGCCACGGCTCTTGCAGCCGTGTCCTTAGCCCAGAATTCACCTGGCAATCCAGGAAAAACCCCTCGTCCTGCCTTGCCAGCACCGGGAAGTGCCTCTGCAAGGCCCTCGAGGTTCCCAGCAGAGGTTTCTCTCGGCAACCCCCACTTAGCACAGACGAGGCCCCGGGTCCCTCGGCCGCACCCCAGGTTAGCCCCGGCTCTCCAGGCAGCGCCGCTGCAGCCTCCAGCCAGGCAGGAAGGGGTTAAGGAAGGGGGCAGGTGCTCCATTCCTGCCTTCCCCGGTGGCAAAGGCTGGTTAGCAGCTGGGGGTTACCTGGGGTCTGGAAGTTGATGCGCCTCATCTCCACGGGGTCCTTGGGGTGGTGGGGGGCGATCTCGGCGTTGTTCAGGAGGCATTTCGTCCGCGGCTCGGAGTCTTTCCGTTTGCTTCGAAACAAAACGGGGGGGAAAAAAAGGAAGGGGAAAAAAAAAAAAGAGAACAGAAGGACAAAGCAGCTTAGCTCACGGGCCTCGGGGTCCCCTCGTAGTTTTCTCAGCTACTGATGTTCAGACCTGAGCAAAGCTCCCACCGAAAAATCAAAGGTGCAGCCAAGGGTAAAAAGTATATAAATTGCATCAGGAAGGGGATGAGGTTTGGGAAGGTTTGTCAGTAATGTATTTGAGGGGTTTACAAAGGCCCAGCAAGCCCCTCAACAGCTTTCAGGCAAGTCTGGGAAGTTCCCCCCCTTGTCACAGCAGCAGCACGGACAGGCAGCTGTGAACTCACACCTCCCTGCCAGACCAGCCTCCACTGAACACTGCAGAGCTCTGCAAGCAAAAACCTTCCAATTCTGGCCAAGCCATTTCCAGCCTGAAAGAACCAGAGCCAACAGAATCGTTTGGAAAAGTACAGAATCTCCTGGCCGTGACCTTGGACACAAAGCCCTGATATTGCTGTTGGCTGGTTCAGGAGCTCTCAGAGCTGCCTTGCTGCAGACAGAGAAGTCAGAGCAGCAGTTTTCAATCGTTTTTGAACTGCGGAACCCTAAAAATCCGGGTTCAACAGTGTAGACACGTCCTCTCCCAGCACAGCTGTGCCTGCTGAGATCCACCTCACCTCCTTGCCAGAACCCAAAGCCTGCTCCAACCTGCCAGCTGAGCTCCACATGGAAGTGCTTCCTCATATATTTTACTCCAAATGGGTTAGCTTAGCTGAGGCAGTTGAAAAGTCTTTGCTGACCTGGCTCATTCTCCTTGAAAAGAATCTGAAAGCAAAGCCCAGCGCCGATCTCAAGATGTGATAACCTCTGGCAAGGGAGCAGGTGTGAACTGTGGGAGCAGAACTTCTCCAGCGAGCAGGGAACATGTGCCCACACCCCGGGGCTTGGGAATGCGGGCCCAGCCCCTTCAGCGAGGTGGCTGTGGAGCTCCTCACCTCTCCTGCTGAGGGGGGACAGAAGCCTCCAACGATCTGCCTGCAGCAGTGATGGCAACTACTTAGGCAGAGAGGAAGATATTCAGGGCGTTTCTAGCTGTCTCTTGGTGTCATTAATAGTCAGAAGAAGTGGCATGAGGCCTGCCAGCGCTGCATGGGGCAGCGTTTTGGAATGACACCGCTCTGCAGTTTGGGAGCAGTTTATTTTTGCCGCAGCTCCGAAACTGCTGTAAATAGTTCATGGACTGAACCCCTCAGTTAATTCCAGTGAAAGCTCTCCCAGTCTTGGAAATAAGTCTCATTTCTGCAGTCATAAACAGACTCTGTCAGAAGCCTTTAGCTGAGGGGGCAAGCACAGCTTCTGCAATGGGGTGAGGACAGCTCAGCTGGTGAGATCCTGCTTCCAGTTCGAGTTCCAGTAGCTCAGGGAGAAAACCCACTTTCACCTCTGACTGCCACACAAATGAGTGTTTCTCTGCTCCGTTAACCCACCACTTTACGAGCCGTTTACTGTCCCTGCTGCTCAGCCTGAGAAAGGGCTGTTACATTCAGGAATGGGCAAGCAGGAGAAAGCTGGGCTTGCTTGCCTTTTTCTGCCCCAGTTCAAACATAGCCCCATTCTAGCCTGACACAGGCTTTAGAAAAAAACAGATCTAAGGGTAGAAACTTCACCAAAAAAGCCCCATCACCACAGACAGCAAACACTGCTTAACACACAGCAAGGAAGAACCTGAATAAATGGCAAATCTGGTGCTCTTACCTGTCTGGCTTGCTGTCCAGGAAAGCAGTAAGTGGAGAGAAGACAAGACAAATGTTCAGGTTAGAAAGGACTTGCAGAAGGAAAGGGGAAGCATCTGCTCAGCTCTAACCCTGGCAGCACAGGTGGAAGGTGGGCCCAGCAAAGATCACCCAGTTAAATCAGAGCTAATGGGACACCACTGAGGATCTCCTGAGCCCCTGAGGCCAGAGCAGCTTCACACCTGCATAAGTGAACACACCTGTGCAGGTCAAAGATGGAGCAGGGTTAATGGAGCTCCCTCCACTCTGGGCATGAGATGTCCCAGCTAAGGACATCCTTGTGTTGGCCACTGCTGCCATCACTTGTTTTGCTCAGCCCCTGCTTCCCTTCCTGTCCCCTTCTATTGCACAGTGAGGCCTGTGCGTGTTCAAGGCGCCCCCAGTTCTCACCCACACACCGTGAGCTGCTCAGAAAGCCAAGGAAAAGGGAGACACTTCCAGGGGTTGTTCGCCCCTTGCTCCTGCAGGCTCACACCCTGCTCTCGTCTCCCAGTTCCAGCAGAAAACCAGTTCAAGAGGAGGGGAGGTCTCTGCTGAGCCACAGGGCAAAGATGCCAGGGCTGGGGACACTCAGCAGGGTCTCGGATCCGGGCAACGAGCAGCTCTTACTTTTTGTAGAGCAGGATGGCGATGACGATGCAGATGATGAACACCACGGCCAGGACGGGCCCGATGACCCAGATCAGCCCCTCCTCTCCATCAATGATGGGCTGCGGATCAGGGTTGTCCAGCTGGATGGGGTCGGAGAAGGGACTCGCAGCAAAGGTCTGGAAGACAGTGAGAGGTGGTGGAGCACAGCTCGGAGGTGGGATGGGGACTGAGAACGCTGGGCAAGCACACGGAATTCCACAGCAGACATTGCTAGAGGGGACGTGAGCTCTCTGCAGCACAAACCAGATAATAACAGGGAATAGGGCCCTTCTCTGTGAGCATCCATATCATGGAATATCCTGAGCTGGAAGGGATCCACAAGTATCATCAGTCCAACTCCAGGCCCTGCACAGACACCCCAACAATCCCTGCCTGTCCCTCAGAGCGTTGTCCAAATGCTCCTGGAGCTCTGGCAGCCTTGGGGCCGTGCCCACTGCCCTGGGGAGCCTGTTCTAGTGTCCCTTGGGGGGAAGAACCATATGACAGGGTATCTTTGTCCTCCAGTGCTGCAGGTGAGACAGAACACTGAAGGATCACACTCAGGAGAAGCTCAAGCCTGCCTTGGGCCTGTGGCTCACCTCATGCTGTAGCCAGGAAGGTGCTTTCAGAGAACCAGTTGACTGTGCCTCTGTTTCACCACATCTCTGGGCCCTTGCCATTGCCACAAAACACAAACACTTTTTCCAAGCTTTCATGTAACCATCTGGATTTTGACAGTCAGATGGGATTACAGAGCAAGAGGGGAGGGACTAAAACAAGAATTAACGCTTGGTCTGGTGACTGAAAAAGCCCACCTCCTACAATTAAATACAAATTAATAAAATGCAGTATGCTCTGTTCCCTGTACAGTGAGATGGGGTCTTGAGGAGAATCAGAGGAATCAGAATCCTGACTAAAGGGCATTGTTTGTTCTCAAGAGCACTACAATCTCCCCATTCCAGGCAGGATGCATCCCCACCTTACAGAGAAACTCCAAGAACCAACCTGCACAGAGGAGAAATGGCATGGCTGGTTTGGGAGAGGAGCCAGGGACAGGACAAGAACAGTGGCTCTGAGTCCTTAAACTCCATCAGCCCTGAGCAGACTGGAATACTGCTCCATACTTGGGAACTGTTGTGCATCCAGGCTGCTGTGAGAGAGTCTGCAGCACCTTGTTCTAAAGCAGAAATTACCACAAGCTGCAGTAATCCGATTGAGGAACCCATTCAGAAGCGTGTCAGCCTAATCCTTTAATATCAAGTACACAACCAAATATTTATTGGGGGAAAAACCCTCTGAAAACCCTTAATTTCCAGTAGCTCCCTGCTACAATTCCATAGGGGGATTTAAAAACAACAGAGCATTAGGCTGTTTCCCATTGTGCATGGGGGAGGAGGCAGGTAAACACTAAACCAGTTGTTTTCATAAAGCCAAACACAGCCCCAGTGAAAACAGCAGCAACGTTGCAGTGGTAGAGAGCACACGTAGTTTTCCATGAAAAAGAAAAGAAGACTGGGAAAATCAGAGCTGGCTGCTTGGAAGAGCACATTTGTGCACTGCAGGCACAAGCACCAGCACCAACAGCTCCAGGAGCCACATCCAAAAGCTTCACAGCTGGAGTTCAAGGTCTTTACAAAATAAAAAACCTGAAGGATCTGCTGGGAGAAAGTTCTGGGGAATGCCAGGAGGGCAGCAGGGCTGCTGGCAGCTCCCATGGGAGCAGCTGCTGCCTCTGGTCCGTGATGGGGATGAGGGGCACGAGGATCTGGAGAGGGAAGGGGAAAGGAGGCAGCACTTCACAGAATCACAGAATATGCTGAGTTGGAAGGGACCCACCAGGATTATCAACTCCAACTCTCAGCCCTGCACAGGATCATCCCCCAGAGTCCCCCCCTATGCTCCAGAGGATCATCCAAACGCTCCTGGAGCTCTGGCAGCCTTGGGGCTGTGCCCACTTCCCTGGGGAGCCTGGGCAGTGCCCACCACCCTCTGGGGGAAGAACCTTTTCTGAGATCCAACCTGACCTTGCCCTGACACAGCTCCAGGCCATTCCCTGGGGTCCTGCCCCTGCTTCCCACGGAGCAGAGATCAGTGCCTGCCCCTCGCCTTCCTCTCAAGGGAGAGCTGTGACTGCAGTGAGGTCTCCCCTCAGTCTCCTCCAGCTGAACACACCAAGCGCCCTCAGGCTCCTCACGCAGCTTCCCCTCGAGGCCCTTCCCCATCTTCCTTGTCCTCTCCAAGAGCTTAATATCTTTCTTACGTCGTGGTGACCAAAACCGCCACAATATTCAGGGCGAGGCCCCCCCAGCGCAGAGCAGAGCGGGACAACTTACGGCCTCAGGTTCCTGCAGCACCGCCAGGATGAAGATGACGTATTTCTGCCCTGGCTCCAGGGCCCTGTTCTCAAAGTTGTCGTAGTGTTTCATGTCCCCCAGGATGAAGTGGGAGGGCAGGGAGCGGAAGCGGGCAGCGATGTAGGGCTTGGGGAAGTCCAGCTGTCGGGAGTGACGGAGGCTCCGGCGCCGGAGCCTGGCAATGTCCTGAACCAGCTGCAGGGAGCAGAGGGACGCCCTGAGCCCCAAGAAGGGGAGCAGCAAGGAGAGCCAGACCATCCCTCCCAGACTGCCCACAGCCTGGCTACTCCCAGTGTCGAGAACAGGAGCCCCAGAAATCCCTTCCCAGCTCTCAGCTCACCGTCCCACCCCTTACAGATGCTTGCTCTCTCCCCACAGCTGGCTCTGGTTTCACCCACACTCACCTCCTCCAGGTCCATCTCCTCAGGGCTGCCCAAGGGGTTGAGGAACTGTCCTCCCCGGGACTTTCTCAGAGGCACCACCACAATGTAGAAAGCCCTAAGAGCGGGGAATAATCAGAAGAAATAGAAGGAATAGAAGGAATTAATCTCCTTCCACAAGCCACAGAACAAGAGAGTGCACACACTGATGTAGTTTTGCCCAAACTGCCCCACTGGGTCAACCCAGCAAGCCCCTTATTTTTAATTTAGCAGGATTGTTATTCCTGGAAGAAGCTGGATTCAGTGGCAGCCTCATGTCTCCTTATGTATTCCTTTTGCATTTCTTTGGCTTTCCCTGTTAGCTCTGGGAAGCACCTCCAAAAGGCAACCGTCAGGAAAAGGCTGACAGTGGTGGTCTCCAGCCATCAGGGCTGAATCCCAAAACAAGAACTGAGCACCCCCCCGCCTGCAGTTTAACAGGGACCTACTGGACAGGCACGGAGCTCTTCACGTCAGGGAGGATCACCACCACGTTGCCATCGGCATCAGGCTTGTGGGTCACCTCTGGCTTCTTGGACAACATGTCAGCAGCGGTCCAAGCAGCAACGTTCTGCTGCAGCCCCCCCATGCTGTTGCCCTGGTTCATCAGCACGAAGTTGTAGAAGGTGCGGGGCCTCAGGTGGGTGATGAGTTTCTTGGTGGTGCGCCCGTCCACGTCCACGTGCAGCCCGTTGTACTGGATCTGTGGGAGGGGAAGAGGTTGTTCCATCAGCCAAACTCCTTCCCCTTCCCTCCCCGATCCCTTGGTTTGCAGGGAACGCAGGGAACACTCAGCTGTGCCAGACAACAGAAGCGTTTGAGTGGGGAGCTCTCGATCTGTTGTGCCCACTGCACAAGACAGATGCAGGCCAAAGCCTTCGGACTCCTCTGGGAAGAGCAATTTTTATCCAGAAATGAATACGGAAAATGGAAAAATTATTATTTAGGTTGGAAAAGACCTCCAAGATCATCGAGTCCAAGCTGTGACCGATCCCCACCTTGTCACCCAGCCCAGAGCAGTGAGTGCCATGTCCAGTTGTTCCATGGACACCTCCAGGGATGGGGACTCCAAACCTGCCTGGGCAGCCCCTTCCAAAGTTTAACAACCCTCTCCATGAAGAAATCCTTCCTGACCAAACAGTAACTTGGCTAGGGAAGCAAGGATTTGGTAACAGAGATGGGAATTCAATCCAACAACTCTGATTTTCATCCTGCTTCCTCGAGGTAGTGATTAACCATTACCTGCCGCTATCTGAGGCAGGAATACAGAATTCTTGCCTCTTACAGCCTCTTATTCAACCCAACACACAAGACTTCCAGGAAACTGAGAAGAAACACAGTTCTGACTCCTGCATTCCACTTGCCTTGTATGGGGTAGGAGAGTTGTAGTTCTCAGGGAACTCCCAGCTCAAAAGGACGGATGTCTTTGTCACCATCTTCACCTTGAAGTTTTTGGGTAAAACTGCGGAGAAAAAAGTGAGGAGGAAGGGGAGAAAGGAGAAGAAAAGGCAGCAGAGGGAAGGAAGAGCAGGAAAGAGAAGGAAGAGAATGTCAGGTGCTGGAAGAGGGCCCTGTCAGGCTGGGTCTGGCTGCGGCTGCAGGAATGGAAGGGATTGTTCCCTCCTCCACGCTGTCCTTGAGTTTTGCCAAGGTCCATCTCCCAGTGCTCCCTGTTCCCTTGCCTAACCCCAGGGAGGGCACGTGGCTTTGCCCCCACACTTTTGGGCCTGGGTGGCTGCTGCAGGAACGAGGTGCTGGCTGGCTGAGCATGCTCAGGCGAGGAAACCCATCCCAGCTCACGGTCTGAGTGTGAGTTTATTTTTTCTTTTTTTTTTTTAATTTTTATTACTTAATTTTGGCTGTTTGCAAAAGCTGAAAAAAATGCTCTTCCCACCTGTGTAGCGACTGGCCCCCCCCTCCAGGTGCCAGTGACAGAAGGTGTCCGGACTTAACTTAGAAGAAAGCGGTAAAAGGGACTTACCTGGCACAAGGCAGAGAGGAGCGGAGGGACTGAGTGTGACACCACAGTGCTTTGCATTTACTCACGAGCCTGGCTGAGCCTGGCCTGACCTCTCCAGCTCTCTTGCCTCCCGGCACCAGCCCCGGATACAAGGGGAGAGAGGGAGGAGAAACCGGTAAGTCCTACCTTGATCCAGCTGGAACGTCCGATACTGGACGGTTGGGCTGTAGGGCCCGGGGCCTTTACTGGTGTGAGCACGGATTTTAACATCATAGGCGGTGTTGGGTTTGAGGCCGTTGAGGGTGTACGAGTTCTCTGGGGAGGGGGGCAGGTCTTTTTCCAGCAGGTTGCCGGGAGAACCGGCTTCCCGGTAGGCCACGGTGTACTTGACGATGGCTCCGTTGCGCTCGGCCAGCACGGGGGGCAGCCAGCCGAACTGCACCGACATGGCAGTGACGTTGCTCGCCTCGAGGATTTGGGGGTAACCCTTGGGGATGTCTTCGGGGGTGGTGAGTTCCTGCACAGCTTCCTCCCCGAAGCCAGCCCGGCTTTTCACGGCCAGCTTGAACACGTACGTGGCGCCCTTGTGGATGCTGGGGGCCGTGTACTTATCCTCCAGCGCCGAGAATTCCAAGGTGGCCAGAGGGTCGACGTCCTTGCGGCCAAACTGGAGCCGGTAGCCCAACACCTGGCCTTCTGCATCCAGCGGAGGCTCCCATTTCACCAGGAGGGTGTTCTCCCCTGTCTGGTGCACAGACAGGATGGGCTTTCCTGGGACTAGGAGAGAGGAGAGAGACACCTTCAGCCAAAGGTGAGTGGGGATGAAGAGACTCTTCAGCTGCAGCAACAGGGTTCCTCAAGTTAGTGGCAATGTTCCAGCTGGGCTCTGCGTTCCGTAGGGTATTCCCGTGTAACCCAAGCTGCTCTCACCCACCCCGTGCAGGTGGATGGTGTCTATCCAGTTTAGGAAACAGAGGAGCACTGCCAACATGTCAGTGTGAGGTGCTGACACATTCCTGGATTTATTTGCTTCCCTGTGCTCAGCATGGAAAGACGGGTACAGCTCCCCCCGTATCCCTGGACCACACAACCCTCCCACCGCTGGGGAGAGCAAACTCAGGAGTCCTGACTCCCAGCCTCCTGTCCCAGGTGCTGCCCAGAGCAGGGAAGAACAAACCTGGAGTCCCCAAACTCCTGTCCTCTCTCTCTCCATTATACAGCCCAACTCATGCAGAAAGGGACTGGAACAGATTGGCTCAGGCTGGGAAGTCCAGAGCAGCTGAGGGTGAAGTAATGAAGGATGGGGAAGGAAGTCTGGGCAGCCCCAGGTCCCGAGCAGCAGGCACAGGGCCAGCTCAGCGGGGCTGGCAGGCGGCTCATCGCCCAGTTGGGTACAGAAGGAAGAAGAGAGAGTGGAAACAGAGCCCAAAATATGTGCAAGGCAGAGGGCAGGGAGAGCTGCTGCTCCCTCCGTGCAGTTTCTCTCCTCTGGAGGAAGCGAGAGGCCCTCCAAGTGCTGGTGTGTTTCCAGTGAGCTCCTCCTTAACCTGTCAGGGAGATCCTCTGCATTTGAGGGGATTTGGGGGAGCTCAGCAGTGCCATGTCTCTGCCTAATGAGCCCTGGCACTGCCTGACTGCCAAGCAAGCCCACAGCCACAGTTAAATGACATGTGCAGGCCCAGAGGTTCCCGAAGGCGGAGAAAGCAGAGCATTAATTCCAGCAGCTCACGCGCCATTGACACTCAGCTCCACTATTAGAGACCTAATTCCCTTCTCCCCGCCTCGGTATTTCTCCTGGTCGGGCTGGAGGAGGAAGAATGGAATTGGGAGAGATCCCATCCTGCTCTTCCAGCTTAAGAACAACTGAGGGGTGGGGGTTGGAATGCTGGCATGGCTGACGGAGGGATCAGGGAATGATGCAGGATCCTGACAAGGAAAAACTGGGGGAACCTCTTCTGCCTGATGCCTCCTCTGACACCTGAACACGAGGATGAGGGTCTGTCTCTGAAACAAATGCTTTATTCCTTCCAAACTGCCAAAGGATGGCAAGGGAAGGAGCTGGGAGAGGCAGCCTCCTCCCTTGGGAATGCCTAAGGAACACATTAAAGAGAAAAACAATGCCATTACCTTCATGTTTTAGTTTTTATCACAAATGTTACTATAATCAGCTGAGCTTGAAAGTATTACATCTGCACAACAAATATTGTTCGGAGGGAAGGTGAAAAGAAAGCACAGTGGGGGGAAGTGTTTTATTTCGCAATTGCTTTGGACAGTAAAGGAGAAAATTGGATGTATTACTGTATTTAAATTCAGCCCCCAGCCCTGAATGATAAAGAAAGAAATCTCTCTTCTCAGACAGTGTATTGACTCAGCACTGCAAAGAAGGTAAGAATGTTACAGAGCCATTTGGAAGATTTTTTTTTTTTTAAATAGCTATTTCAGGTTGGGGGAAATTGAGTTTTGGGTAATAGCTGCCGTGCTGGAGAAAACATCTCTCTGTGACTGATCACCTGCACTGCAAATCCTAATGGGGAGATGAGGGAGGGTGACAAGGGAGAGTGACAAGGGAGCAAGGCAGAGAGAAAGGCTCTGAGAGAGGAAAATGGAAACGCTGGAGAGCCTTGGGAAGAAGGAAAGGAGAGGAGAGAAGCAGAGAACTAGTGAGGAGAAACACGGGCACAGCTGCAGGGGAAGGAGAAGAGGGTGAGCGAAGGAAAAGGCTTCTCACAGCGCAGTGACACTGCAAGGGGTGAGCACTGGAGCCTGAGAGCTGGCACCAAATGTCACATCTGCAGGAGCTGTGTCCCGGAAAACAACCTCCCTGTCCTGTGAACCAGTCTCTGAACTGGGCAGGGGAGGCAGGAGGGGAGAGAAAGGCTGAAATCCCACCCACTTGTCTAAATGAGGCCATGAAATGAGATGTGGATGTTGAGTCAGGGCAGGGAAAAGACAAGAACAGGGAGGGCACTGGCAGCTCCAGCCCTGTGTGTTCCAAGATGGGCTTCCGAGCTCTCTGTTCTGCACACCGGGCTGAGTGTCTGAGCTGCCTCTGGAGCATGGGCAGAGGTTTCCAGGTTAATTCTGCAGTGCTGGCAGAGGCCTTAGATCCCCGCAGAGGCAGAGCAGTGTTCTCCCAGAAAGTAATGTCAGTTTATGCAGCTGCTACGGGCAGGATGAAGACAACAACTAAGAAGTGAATAAACAGATTGTCAGGGTTGGGAAGTTACAGGCAGAGAAGCGAAAAGGGCAAAAAGCCCTCACTTGAAAGCAGGAAGAAAAAAAAAGGAAGAGCGTGGGCAAAATGGAATGAAAGAAGGTAAGCACAGTCCAACAAGAGATGGGCTGGGTGAGGGACAGCTCCAGGTCTTCCCTCACTGCACAAAGCCCTGCTTCCAAAGCAGAGCAGAGGTTTTAGTCATGAAAGCAGAACCCCCTGATGCTGTGAGGACAGGTGATGTGTGTACCTGTCCTTTCTGCCTGCTGCACAGCTGTCTGGGTGAGCAAGGGGCACCCTGTTGCCCTTTGTCATTCCCCTGTTCGGGCCCTGCCATCCTGGCTTGGCACCAGTGTCTGTACTGAGGCTGGCAGGGACTGTGCCAGGAGGTCAAAGGAGGGGTGAACCTGGGTATGTGCAGGCAGGTCCCCAAAATGTGAGCCAGGAAAGGTCAATACTGTCAGTACTTCTCCCTCTGCTAGTGCTGAACACAAGGGAGGTATATTCAGAAGAGAGGAGTGGGAGGACAAGCCACCACTGTCTCCTGCTGCTCTTCAGATCTTTGCAAGTCCCCACCACAACAGCAGAGCTCTGCCTCTCCTGTCCCCAGCGTACCTGCGTGGGGCCAACCATGAAAGCTGCACCGTCTCTCCAGTGTCACAGCAGGCAGAGCCTCTGTACTGCTGGTGCACCGGAATTTACAGCACGAGAGATGAAATGAATTCATTCTCTGGGTGTGCCTGGGCTTCCTGCAGCACTGGGCAGAAAACTGTGGCGTTTGGTGAGGGCTGCACGTGAGGGTTGGGGGGGTGGGTTTGCTTTGCTAGAATTAATTCGGGGCAGCACGGCACTGGTTGCAAGTCTGTCCTTCGAGAAGGGAGTGGGTGAAAAATGAAGTGAGTCTGGAGAAAAGAGATTCCCGGCTTTAGGAAAGGGGTGAATCCCAGTGGTTCAGGAAGAGGCTCTCACCTGCACCCTTGGTGGTGACCACCTTGGGCTTGCTGCGAGCACCATCTCCCTTCATGGTGTAGGCGGCTACGGTGATGGAATATGAAGTCTCCGGCTGGAGCCCAGCAATGATCATTTCCTGTTTGCAAGATTCCAAAGGAAAATCATGTCAGTATTCAGGTCCACACGCACGGGCAGATCTCTCCTCCCTGCAGGAGTCTCAGCCCTTTTCTAGCATGCAGGAAAACACTGAATCCAAAAGCACGAGACACTCTGGGGCGACTGGAGCTGTGGGAACTGGCAGGAGGATGAGAGCCACAGGATGAGGCACACACACCTCTCTGAACACAGCCTGGCTCTGCAGGGCCCTGTTCAAGGCGTTCTCCTCCAGATCTACCTCTCACACATTCCCTGTCTCCACACAAACCACTTCAGCATCCAAACGCCGTTGCTCCCTTCAAAGCTTTCCTCTCCACTGTAGAGCCTCAGAGGAAGGCTCAGAGGTTTCAGGGAGATTACATTTTTTGTCACCATTACCCCCTCTCTTCTCTCCTCAGAGATATTTTTAATGCCTTCACAATATTAAAGGGATTGCTTGAACGCAAAGTGCAAGACGGCGTTTTCAGCTCGCCCACTGAAGCTCCCTCCTAAATCCCACCCCCTCCTTCCCATCCTCTATCAGCCTCCCCACACCTGGCTCCCAGGAGCTTTTGTTGGAACACTGGCCTGAAGAACAGCCCTTCTCCAGGAGGGATCCAGCCCTTCAAAGGGCTGTGTTGGAAAAGGAACACCCGTGCTAAATCAAACAGGATGACAGCACATGCAGCAGGGTTTTCCCCAAGGCCTCGGAAAGGAGGGAGATGGGAATATTGTGCATTTTTATGGCTTTCCTCTTCCCCCATCCCCTCCCACCCCTTCATGCTTTTGATATTAAATCTCAGGGCAGCACTTGGGAAGAATTTGTTAGTCCTGAAAATAACTATTTCCCCAAAGGTGAGCAGGGAGTGGAACAGCAGAACTTGAGAACGGCAGGATTTTGATCAATGAGCCTGGAAGCTGCAGGATGCAGGGACAGGTCCGTCTTCTGGAAGTCAAGAACTTGTTCTGCTTCCACACCTGCCACTGAGTTTTATCAAGACTTTAGGCAAGGGGCTTTGCCTTTCATGAGACTCAGTTTCTCCATCACAAAAAAAAAGAGAACCCCTCGCTTCTGTAGGGCAGTCTCTAGGAGATGCAAGTTTAGTCGTGTGTTATCTTAGGACCCTGTCATTCCAAGGAGGAAATGCTCTCTCCTACTGCTTTGTAGCTGCAAGATTATGGAAAACATCTATCATTTTAGCAGAAATAGCAAATGCCAAACAGCCAGGCTGATTTTAACGTACTCACAGGTAAAAGCACCGGTAGTGACTCAGTGCTTTGTATCAATGAGTTTTTAAGAATTTTGGCCCTTTCAGGGCACAAAGTGTTTGTTTATGCCGTTTGTTTATAGCTCAGGACTCATGGATCATCAATTTTCAGTGCTTCCCAGCCTAACGGTCTTTTCCAGACACAGAGGTGTTGCAGACCAGCCCAGGCGAGCACCCTTGTCTAGTGGAAGGCGTCCCTGCCCATAGCAGGGAGTGGAACAAGATGGTCTTTAAGGTCCCTTCCAACCCAAATCATTTTAGGATACTGGTATGTTCAAGGCATTCCCAGATTCAAGGTCCCATCTGCTTCCCCATGGAGGAGCAGCGGATCCATCTTTCCTTTGGAGCCAAAGGGAAAACCCTGTGGGATCGCAGCGTGCTGACAAATGACACGCTCACAGGGGGTCACAGATCATAGTGACGGGGTGGGGACAATGCACGGCAACACCATCAGCAGGCTCTAAAACAGGCACACAGGCACTGCAAAAAAAATAAAGGAAAAGGAAAACATCACAGCACAACAGGAAGTGGGAGAAGGGATGGGACAGAACCCGGATGGGAGGATTTTTACTGTTTTACTTACGTATTCAGCAGTGTCATCTGTTTCCCACTGGGCAGAGAACAAGAGAGGTTTGGCACGTGAGAATACAAGAGGGGAAAGAAGGGAAAGACAGAGACACAGCATGAGGAAGGAGTCCCTGAGCAAGCAGCCACACAAGGTCAGAAGTTACCAGGCCAGCATGAAGGAAGAAGTAGAGTGGGAAATATTAGTAGATTCCACTGTGGCCTTTGCCTGATTTAAAAGAATTCCCAGACACGGTGAGGATGGACCATATTTAGTTCAGTGCTGGGACAGCAGTTCATACTCTTCCAAGTAACTATTGTCTGGGAGCACAAATGAACTGCAGAGAGACAACACAACACCTTGTCGAGGTTCTCATCTGCCTTCTCCAGTTACGGTGCTCGGGACGAGACGCGGCAGCCGCAGCACCCACCGCCCCTCCCCGAGGATTCCAGCAGAGGTTGGAGAGAGGGAGTCCTTACCTGGGCGTCAGCCAGCATGATGTCCTTGATCTGGGGCAGCCCCCGGGCCTCTCCGTTCTCCATCCGGACATAGTGCACCTGGTATCCCCGGATCTGGCCGTGCTGGCGGTTCTGGACTGGGGAGCGCCAGAACACTTGGATTGCAGTTGAGTTCAGGACCTCCACCTCCACTTTCCGAGGTGGTGCACTGGGCACTGCGAGGAAGGGAAGGAAAGGGGGAAGAGTCACTTGGGGATTCCTGGCTGGAGCCTGTCGCTGCACCTACGGGACATGCACCCCCTGAATCTGCGGCCCAGAGAGGAGGGGGAGACCTACCAAGGTAGGAGGAGGAGACCCAACCGATCTAGGGGACCTAATCTGCATGGCTTGGAGATCTGGAGGGACAAGGTCCACCTCATCACCCAGCCATCCTTCCACAGGCTCCTTGGTGCCCAGTTTGCTCAGATGGAAGGAACCAGTACAGTTCCAGATCCCATTCCAAGGGCAGAGGCGGTCCCTAACAAGCCGGGAAAAGCTGTGGTCCTGCCCGTGGGAGGTCAGGGTGGAGAGGATCAGGAGGGGGACTTGCCCTTAGAGCTCCCTCGTGTCTCAGGCAGGGCAAGTGGGTTATAACCACTGCAGAATCTCAGGACAGCAAACAAGAGATGTCTTGGATGGAATTTGGGCTGATTTTTTGCGAATAATAACAATAATAATAGTGACGACAACTAAAATACAGGGTATGAGAGCTTAATCTGCAGGAAGTCCCCACTTCCCTTGAGCAGGGTCCAGTTGGGTGTGGCCAGAGGCTCAGAGAAACAGGATCAACACTGAGGACAGACCTGCTGCTTTTTTATAAATCCTCTTGATTTGGGATGGAGGAAGAACACCTGAGAACTCTGAGATTTATGCATGTTATTTACTTGACCTACATTATCTGAGGTCCTACCCTCATAGGGAGGGTGCTCCTCTCCCTTCATGCACACATTCCTGCTTTTTCCTGGTTTTATTTTACTGTAGAAATACCAGGGAAATTCAAGTCTCCAAGTGGGGCCACTGACCTGTTCTCACTGAAGGTTTTTGAAAACTTTAACAGATTCCTCCTTTCTACTACTAACCAAAACTGACCAAAGGAGGAGCCAGTAACAAGGACTGTGTGGGAAGAACCCTTAATATTTTAAAACATGGCATACAGGGGATTCTTGGGGCTGTGCTATACAGGACCAGGAGATGGACTTGAATGATCCTTGTGGATCCCTTCCAACTTGGGATATCCTATGATTCTATGAAACCAGTTTCTGGCAGTAATGGTCTCCTCTGATCCTGGTGCCTTGCTGCCTCAGCTGATCCTGGCTCAGTAAGGGCGTCTTTTCATGGAAAGTGGGGCAGTTGGATGTTAAAAAGCTCCCCCAGAAATCTGAGAAATGCCCTAAAGCAGGGCAGGATGACCCTCCAGACCCCAGTGCTCAGAGGGCTCGCGGAGATGGCAGCAAAGGGCAAATCACAGCTTTGTGTTCATCACCCCAGCGGTCCCAACCTCTCTGGGGCATCACCAGCTACCCATTACTGCCACGGCACAGACAGCTTCACCAGCACCACATCTTGCTGGGACAAAGGCCTTTAACACCTCCTGTGGGTCTGCCTGGTTCTTTTGTGTGTGCCAGCACAAAACTGTGGGCCCGCTGGGGACCGGGGGTTGGGTGTGATCCCCCTCCAGCTCTGGTCGCACACCACGGGAGCCACGGGAAGGGACTCGAGCCATGGGAAGGGACTCGAGCCACGAGAAAGGACTCGCTGGCACTGGAACAGCCCCCTCCAGGGCCACGAACTCCCCAGGGGGACTCGGGGGTGGGGGGAAAACCAGAAGCAGCTCAATTACCATCTTCATCCGTGCGGACGATAACCGGCGAGCTCTCCGGGCCCGGCCCCACCTCCGTGTGAGCCACCACCGTGACGCGGTACTCCGTCCACTTCTCCAGGGACTCCAGAAGGATCTGACTGGTGGTTGGGGGGATATCATTCACCTCCTTAAGCTCCGTGTCCTCCGAGTCCAGCGCTCGATAGTAGACGCTGTATCCAGCCAGGACGCCGTTCTGGCTCTCGGCCGGAGGCGGCCGCCAACTTACCAGAATGGCGGTGGATCGTGTGCTGACACATTTTACATCTTGAGGGGGGGCAGACGGTTCTACGAGGGGGGAAAATTCAGGAGGGGAGAGGGAAAGAAGAGGAAGGGGAGGAGGGGAAAAAAAACAAACAAAAGATGGGAAAGATAAAAGAAAAAAAAAAAGGAAAAATGATAACAAAAAAATCTAAAATAAAACGTACAAAAATTTGGTTTAGGAAGATAAAATTAAAAGAGAAGAGAGCTTTTTTTTGTTGTTGTTGTTGTCTTTTTTTTTTTTTTTTGAAACGAAGAGGTTTTTTGTTTTGGAAAAAAAAAAAAAAGCCAACGGAAATTAAATGGGGCATCAAAACTGAAATGGTGTAAAGTAAAGGACTAAAGCAGCAAGTGGGCTCGCCAAGAGGGGTCCTGCTGCTTCCACTGAGCATGGCTGGCACAAACTAAGCACCCAGCTGCACCCTATAAAAGCCCTTTCCTTTGGCTCCCTGTTTTACATCAGTCTGGCAAATCCTGCCCTGGCTGGGAAAGTACTTTTTTCCAACCTCAGTCTCTGGGATCTTGAATTTCTTTGAAGGGATCCGTGAAAATTAAGTAAGAAAAGCAAATCTTCTGCCAGGAGGCTTAAATTTAAGATTTTGTGCCTCCAGATGGAAGTGATTAGTTGTCCACAGACTGGAGGAGGCCAAATCCCATGGTGGGAATGCCCAGGGACACTGCCAAGCAATGAGCCCACGGTGTGTTTAGAGAGGAGGGTTTGGAGAAAACACGTGCAGAATGAGGGAGGCAGAGGGGTTTGGTGAGGTATTCAGGTACCAAGTGGGATTTTCCAAAGCAGCAGCAGGTCCAGTTCCCACTGCTTGCACTACACCAGGGTGTTTCTGAACATCCCAGGAGGGCACCTTGGGAAGTGTGGCCCTACCCAGCCACCTTCTCAGGGGGATGAGGAGGTGGGGAAGGTGGAAGCTACAGCCCTTGGTGCAGGGCTGTGCCTGAGGCACAGGAGAGCTGGAGCAAATGGGGGTTTGTTAATGGAGATGCCACAGATCTGAGACCTCGGCAAAGTCTGGACAAAGGGTCTGTCACTTCTGTGCTCCAGCCTGAGCCTGGGCACTGGGGTGAATTTGTGGAACCTCAGGATGGTTTGAGTTGGAAGGGCCCCAAAGGTCATCCAGTTCCTCTCCCTGCCATAGGCAGGGGCATCTTCCACTAGACCAGGTTGCTCCAAGCCCTGTCCAGCCTGACCTTGGACACTTCCAGGGATTAGATCACACTTGTGTCCACCCCTAATGACAATCAATCAGCCCAGGGAAGCACGGTGTGATCCGTTTTCAAGGCAAATCCATAAATCCAATCTCACTCAACTGCAATAAAGAGCTTTGAACTCTCTGCAGACACTCCCAGAAACTGGGGCGAGCTTACAGGCCCCCCACGTATCACCTGGAAGAAGCAGCAGACAAAACCTGGTCACAACTCCTCATTCCTCTGATGCTTTTTAATTAACAAAAAGCTCTTTAACTGAGGAATGGTTGTTTTCAAGCCTTGTACCTCCATCCTGAGTCACAAGCAGATCTTCAGGCCCAGTTTGCCTTGTGGACTCTGCTAAATCCTTTGCCCAGTTTGCACTGGAGTGAGAGCCGCACATTTTCCACGTTCCTCCACGAGACAGAAGGAAGTGGGTTTGCAGAAAGGTACTGCTTCTGCTGCAGTCTGAGCACCCTGCCCAGCAGGACGTTTGGGGTGTTCTCCTCCTATTTCTGTGCTTTATTGCTGTCTTTAACCTGGACAAATGACCCCCTTCTCCTCAGCACTCCCAGTGAGGAGGCTGAGTGCCCCAGCCATGGCTGGCCACACAAAATAACACAGAATATGTCAAATGAACAAAACCAAAAGGAACAAACTGGAAAATAAAACATAAATCAGGCCAGTAATTTGAAACAAAAAAAAAAATTAAAAATCAGAAAGGAAATCATAATAATAAAATAATACTGATATAAAAAGTGACTCCTTCCAGAACATTCTCAGTCTGTTTACCTACCTTCCACGCTTCAACTGCTAACTTACAAGACTTTCTTACAAGAGAGCAAGAGGAACTGAGCTACGAGGCCAGACCAAGCTCCTGGTGGGTTTCTGCACATGACTGGCTTTTAAAATGCCACTCTGCCCATGACTAGTCCTCCCAAGTCCTCCCCCTGACAGCAGAACCTCAGCTAATGCAGAAAGGGCAATTTTGGACCCCAGTCTGTTCTCTTTTGCTAAGCTATCAGCTCAGAGAGCAGGGTGGCACATTCCCACTGATGGATCTCCTTCCCCTATGGCTCTTCCATCTGCCAGGATTGATGCAGCACCTTATCCAGAACAGAGGTCACTGCTCTTCCCACACCCCAGAACCAACTCAAGTCCGTTTCAAGGCATGGAGGGAAAGGCTGAGCCCTCTCCCATTGCTGCCATGATGCCGTTCCCTCCTTTTTTTTTGCCTCCCCAGCAGAGGCTGGTCATATTAAAATCCCCCTCTCCTACTCAGAACCAGCCAAAGCCACCACGGCCGAGAAACCCACTGCAGAGAGGGTCTGACCTGACCTACCCTTCCATCCTGAACCTCATTCTGAAAGCCCCAGTGAGCAGAGCTCAGCTCCAGCCGGCCCTGGGGTCACTGCACTGCTGCTGCTGCGCGTGTCTCGCTCACTCACCCTCTACTCCAGCACAGGGACCTACCGAGAGGCCCTGGGGTGAGGCCTCCTTTTGGGACGGTTTGCACTTTCTCAGGTCAAAAAGGCAGGGTCGGGGGGTGTGTGATACGGGAGAAGGCCCAGGTCCCAGCCGGGCCCCCTCCCCGTCACTCTCATCGGCTGCAGCACTGGGGGGAAAGAGCCGCCCAGCGCCGGCTGACGCCGGAGACGCGCCCGGGGAGCTCATGGCACTGCTGTTCCTTCACAATCCAGCCCAACCTGTGCGACCCTGGAGGCGTGGGGGCAGCACCGGGACCCCGGGAGGTGCTGCAGGAGGCCGAGAGCCGCAGCCCAAACCGGGGGGCTGGGAGCTCACACCTGTAACCAGCCTCTTTCACTGGACAGGGAGCCACGGCACGGGCGGGAGCCCCCAGCCAGGAGGAGCACCACCTTTGTCTGCCGGCCTGTTTTCGCCAGGCAGACAGCAATTTTGGGATCCCTCCCCACCCTCCCGTGGGCTCCGGGACATCCGTGAGTGTGTGCAGAGCCACGCACGTGTGGGTGAGCCTGCAGCAACAGGGTGGACTGTATTTGTGAATCTGCTTGAGACCAGCCAGTTACTCACCTGAGCTGCATCTTTTACATGCTTTAAAGTTGACTGTCCAAGCCACAAGAATGACCCTTGCTGACCTTGTACAATATCATGTTTTTTAACCCTTTAGGTACCACAGACTTTGGGTAAGTTTTCATTCACTTCATGTACTGTGAGGAAGGGGGACGGGAAGGAGGGCAGAGCTAATGAGGGGGGAACATCCTTTCTCAGGCAGGAACAGAGGGTGAGAAAGCCCAGCTGTTCCTCTACACCTGCACATGCAGCCTCACAGCACCCACCCTGCCACCCCTGTCTGCTGCCCACGCTTTTCACCCTGAAATTTCCAGGCAGGAGAGTTGCCAGGGAGCCCTGGGAAAGGGTCATGGCTAACCAGAAAGGGCAAACCAGCTTCTTCCAGCCATGAGAGTTCAGTTAAGTTTTACAATCTACGTCTCTGGTACTTGAAGAGTTAAAACCCAGCTACTTCAAGAAGAAAAATATACTTTACCTTTAGTTTAATGGATTTTACTTTGGTTATGATGCTCAGGAGGAGCCACCCTGACAGGGAGGTGCAGGGAGGGGTGCAGTGCAGGGGGGGCTGCAACATGCAGGGATTTGGGGGGGGGAGCAGCGAGCGGGCTGGGAGGGGGATTTGGCATTCCGGGGGCAAGATGCCATCGTGGCGTGACATCACCCAGCGAGGGACAGACAGAGAGAGCAGGGAGCTGGCTCATCAGGCTGCAGAACATGCAGGCAGGCAAGCAGAGAGCAGAAGAGAAAAGAAAGAAGAGGCATGGAGCGGGCCAAGGAGGAGCTGAACGGAAAAGGAGCTGCGGAGGGAAAGACACAAAAGCCTGTCCCGAGCCAGAAGGTCTGCGAGCCGAAGGATGTCACCCGGACCAGGGAGAATTGACTCGTTCCTCCAACAGCCAGCCAGGAAAAAATGTTTCACCGTGTTACAGGACACTGACAGCTCCCAGCTGATGTTCTTAAGAGCATTAAATTAATGGAGCTCTCTCCTATGAAAGCTGAGCTACAGAGAGAGAAACCCGGCCCTGTTCTGGGCAGGTGCCAAGTTAGAAAAAGCCCCAAAGCCTTCCCCTTTCCCAGATCCCCTTCTCCTCGCCCTTTAGGGACAAATTTTCAGCATCGCTAAGCCCAACTGCCATCAGCTCCCACACCCCTCTTCCAGCCTTTTGTACTGAACCAGAAAGAACAAATCCCAGACCCTCTTTTCCTCCCATCCCCGCAGATCTCAAGGAGAGAAACCCCTTGGAAAACAGAAGCAGAGTGTAAGTTTAACACTTATTTTTCAGGTCTTTTCAGTTCATTTCCCCCATCCCACAGTGATGCTCCCTCTGACAGTACCACACTGGGATCAGAACCAGCAGATGTGCAGCAGAGTCAGGAAAGGATTTTCCTATGAAACGTAGAGAGAGTATGGAGAAAAAAAAGAGAAGGAAAAAAGGGGAAAAACATTTGAAGGGAAGAAGAAAACAAAAATCTTTGAATGGAGTGGAGGCCTGAGAAAGCCCCAGTGAGGAACTCTGTGCAGAAACAGACTCCCCTTTCTTCCCACTCCTCAGGGGACAGAAAGAAAAGGAGAAGGAGAAAGAGAGAGACAGCAGGATGTGACAGTTAAAAAGCCCAGCCCAGAGCCTGCTGCTCCCCCTTGTTAGGGACTCTAAAGGATGGGAGTGGGTGCTCTCCCTCCTCACACTGGTGACCAGAGCCATTTCTGAGTTAGTTCTGCTCCCGGCTACTCCAAACTGCAGCGGAGTGATTTAGTAGAGATGAGAGGAGACAGAAAACACAAAGAACAGCTGCCACAGCCACTCATGCAGTGAAAAAACACCTCATTTAAAAGCAAAGATCTGTGAAAAGCCCAGGTTGAAATATTGCCATCCAGGGTTATTGTCCCCGGGGCAACAGCGAAGGGAGACAATCCATTAAACTAAAACCAGCACGTTTTGGTTGCATACACTCCACCCTGGTGTCATCAATATTCCCCCTTCCTGCCCCCACATGACTCCTTGCTCCCACTGTGCTGGAGCCCAAACGGGCCCATTCCCAGCACTCGCTGGGCCAGCAGATCTTCCTCCCCACAGCCATGGAGCTGCTCATGGAAAAGAGCACAAGGACTGCTTCCCCAAAGGGTGGTGAAAACGCTGCACTTGGAACATCACCTCCCTTTCCTCCCCTCCCTCCAGACTCCCCACCATCTCCCTGCTCTGCTGCCTGTGTGTCCCCCCCACCCCAAATTCCCGACGGCCGCTGCTCGGGCTGTGCGGGGAACAGGCTGGTGGGTCCCGTCCTCCCTGAGCGTGCTCAGCACCACGAGCCCCTCGCTGCTCCCACCCCACGTGGATGCCCCAAACCCTCCCAAAACCACCCCCGCCCAGCTCCGCTCCTCGCTCACATCTCAGCTACCTGGACCAGCAAGGCGAGTAAGGAGGGAGCAGGTCCCAAAGGGGTGTTTTCCCCCTCCCCACCCATCCCCGGAGCAGCACCGCCAGCATCCCCCCCCCCTCCCACCCCGATCTCCGTACCCCTGTGCCCACCATCTCTGGCTCCCTGACTGTCTTCCCCTCAGAGAAGGGTGGGAAAAGGAGAGACACCTACTAGACTGCAAGGTGCGCTCTCGGACCTCCGGGGTGAAGGCCCCCAGGCCCAGAGCCGAGCGGGCGGCCAGCCGGAAGACATACTCAGTGTTGGGCTTCAGGCCTTCCACAGTGAAGGAGGTCGTTGGCTCGAAGTTCTTCAGCACCTGAGGCGGGCAAGGGCAAGGTAAAAAAAAACCATAAAACCAAACAAAAAGGAGCAGAGGTGAACCCTGCCCAGAGACACCCTGCCCCAACTCCCTCCCCTCGCTGGGAATGGCGGGGCTGGGATGCTCCTCAGCCACAGCCTTGCTCCTCTCTGGACTCACCTCCTTGCTGTGGTCTCCTTCCCTGTAGAGGAGCTCGTACTTCACTATGATCTCCTGGCGTGGAGGGCTCCACGTCAGCACGATGCTCGTCTCGGTCTTGGCATCTGCACGGAAGTTCATCGGCTGCCCAGGAACTGGCAAGGGAGGAGGGGGCAAGATAAGGAGCAGGAGAAAAAACACATTAGCCTGGCTAATTAGAAGGCTCCTGCCCTCTTTTCTTCAAAGCCTGTGTGGGAAGAGCACGTCAGCAGCAAAATGCCACACTGCAGTGTGGGCAGGTCCTGCCTCTAAAGCAGTGGAGTTAAATCCCACTGCAGGACTCCAGAATGCTGGAGATGAAGCGTCCCACTGGACCATATGCCTCTTTCTCGCTGGTGCAGAACACAGCCCTTCGCATTAATTCCCAGTATCACAAGATTCTGGAAGTAGGAAGCCCCTGAAGATGCAGGGTTTCCTCACCAGCACCCCATGCCACAAGCACTGAAAAGAAGGTTGGGTGACAGCCTCTGACAAAACACCTCGTGTTTGCAGCTCAGCACATCTGCTGTGACAACTGGGGCTTTGTTTTGCTCCTCTTGCAGAAAAGAGTGAAAAAAAGGCTCATTTCCCACTCATCTCTGACAAACTAGTTTCTGGGTACTTCAGGGAGAGTTAAGTGTCACCACTGCCTGGGCGGTGAGTGGATTAAGGTCTATTAAAGACATTTAGAGTTCTAAAAAGGTTTTGGCAGGAAAGGACCTTGAAGATCTTCCAGTTTCACCCCCTGCCATGGGCAGGGACACCTTCCACTAGCCCAAGTTGCTCCAAGCCCCGTCCAACCTGGCCTTGGGACACTTCCAAGGATGGGGCAGCCACAGCTTCTTTGGGCAACCCGTGCCAGGCCCTCCCCACCCTCACAGCCGAAGAATTTCTTCCCAACATCGAACCTAAACCTCTAAATCCAACCAACACCTCTCCTTCCTGCATCCCAGGGTCGCAGTGACACAGGCGCTCACCTCCCTGCTGCGTCTTAACCTGGATGGGGTCGGAGAGGGGCCCGTCTCCCACGGAGGTGAAGGCCAGGACCCGCACGGTGTAGGTCTCGTCCTCGAGCAGGCTGCCCACCGTGGTCAGCAGGCTGTCGTCCACGTTGTGCTTCTGCCAGTTGCTGACGGGCTGGTCGGGCTCCATGGTGTAATACACGCGGTAGCCGCGGATCTGCCCGTTGGGCTCCACCGGCTCCTCCCACTGGATGATCATGGTGGTGCCGCTCAGCATCCGGCCCTGCACGTTCCGGGGGGCGCTGGCGGGGGCTTGTTCCCCGGTGCGAGTCACCACCGACTCGCTGGGAGGCCCCTGCCCGATGCTGTTGACCGCGGAGACCCAGATCTCGTACTCGGAGTTGGGGCTGAGCCCCCCGATGCTGTAGCGCGTGGTGGTGATGTCCTCCTTGATCTGGTACGGCCCGTCCTGGCTTTTAGACTTGTACTCAATGACATAGTAGGACACGGGGTCTGGGTTTCCAGAGTCCCAGGTGATGGTGATACTTGTCGCCGTTGTCTCTGTCACCACCGGCGTCCCGGGAGCCTTGGGGAGTGCTGAGAATCAGGAAGAACAGGCATTTAAAAAAAAACCAAACCCCACAAATGCTGAAATGGTGCCTAATTGGGCTGGTTAGGGCTGCGGGAGCCGGAGGCACAGCACCAATCACGGCAGCTCGGGAAAGCGCTGCTGGAATATTATGAACCTAGTTATACACTCTATTATCCTCCTTAAGCTGCTCCATCAAAGGGAAGGCGTTCAGCTAAACATCTGGAATCATTAGCTCAGGCTTCAGCTGCACATCCGCCGGCTCACATGGCAGGGAAGGGAAGCAGCTTCGCGGGAGCTCCTTCCCAGCACACACTCAGATGTTCCGAATGGCTCTGGCACTGCTGAACCTCCCCCTCTTCAGCAGGAGGCACCGGCACGGTGTGGGCTGAGCTCCTCAGAACAAAACCCCATCAGTTCTGGGAGTGCTTCCTCTGAAGCCACAAAGGTGTGTTAATACTCATCTCCCTCTCCCTCAGGCAGGTGACTCCCCTTGGAGCTTGCTGGGAACTGCAGGATGCCCAACACCTTTAACAGCAAGTGTTAAGTCTTCTCAAGCTTTAACTATTCTCAAGCTTTATGTGTTGTCCTCACTACAGTCTTTAGACCCTTTCCAACCTCATCTTACCACAGAATCTCAGACTGGCTCGGGGTGGAAGGGACCTTAAAGACCATCCAGTTCCACCCCCCGGCCACGGGCAGGGACACCTTCCACTAGACCAGGTTGCTCCAAGCCCTGTCCAACCTGGCTTTGAAGCCAATCTTCTTTACACCAATAAAACTCTCACTTCTCCTTTCATCTCCTGCCTTGGAGAGCTGCGGATGCTCACACACAGCAATGTAAGGAAGAACAGGATACAAATAAAATGACAAAAGGCAGAAGGTACCAGCAGGGCAAGATTCCCCATCTGAGGAGACGGGAGAGTTGGAAGCAGAAGCAATCTACCCTTCGCAGCAGCTTTTTAAATTGAGAGGATAAGACAGGGAAAGAGGGGAAGGAAGGAAACACTCAGGAGAATAAAGAGGACCTGAGTCCAGCCCCAGGCATCCTTCTGCTGGCATGAGAGCCCACTCCCTGTGCAGAAGCTCAGGATGAGTGTCGTGCCAAGATCCATTAGTCCCTACTCATCTCTCCTGTCAGACCTTCCTCAGGCAGATCAGTGATACAACCCGATTGTTCTTCTTTATCCCTCCCCTTTTCCGACGTGTTTCTCCTCTCATCCCCCACCCGCCGCATCCTTTCCCACCCCGTCTCTCCCAGATCCCTCGTGGGCAACACCAGCACTCGGAGCAGACACCAGCTCACACAGAGCTCTACACTCACCCAACCTCAGGGGCTTCCTGCTTGGGTTTAATACTCCCCTGCTGAGGACAGAATAGATTGAAGATGGCACCCGTGCTCCTCTTGGGAATCACTAGCTGGAAGCTGGGGTTATTCCCCGTCTTGTTGAGGCAACAACGGCCACTAAGATGCTGGAACTAAGCTCTACTGCAAGGGTTCACATGCCAGAGATCCTCAGGGCCTTGGCTGAATCTCTAACCTTGGAACAGGATGGCATGCAGGCTCCAAGCCATCCAAGGCTCCTTGCAAAGTGCCCAGCCAGCCTCATATGCCAGGACAGACACAAGCATGCAGGGATCGGAGCCACACTTCTCTTCATAACAAACATCTCGGGTGCCCTAAAGCGAGGGAAGGTCCCAAGCCACCAGCTTTCCCCTTCACTGTGGGTTTCCTTGTGTGTGAGATCCCCGAGGACACATGCACAGGTCGCAGCACGTGGCACTGGGGGTGCACAAGCCTGTCTCCCTGGCCATGCTCACGGACCTCCACATGTACGCACAGGCTGGTAGCAAAACACACATGCAGCCAGGCACCCACAGGCCCACGATGCAGCCACGGTGTCCCTCTCCACCTCCCACGCCCTGGGCATGCAGAACTGTGTCCTCCTCCGTGCACACACACACCTCCCCACTCGTGCACAAGCACCTTTGTACGTGCAGAACCGTGTCCCCTCTCCATGCGCGCACACACCCCCACTCGTGCACGAGCCCCTGGACGTGCAGGACTGTGTCCCCCCTCTGTCTCCCACTCGTGCAGCAGCACCTGGCCGTGCAGGACTGCGTGTCTCTCCATGCACACACACCATGCCCCCCACACTCCCGCCGCGCAGCTCGGGCAGCCCCAGCCACGGGACCCCGGCGCTCCCACCCGCGCCCCGGGGCCGCGTCCCGCAAGCGCCCCCCGTGCGCGAGGCGCGCTCTGCCCGCGTGCTCGGGCGCTCTGCCCACGTGTGTCCCCCTCCCCACGCTCCCCCCGCGCCGTGCCCGCTCCCACGCGTGCAGCCGGGCCCCGCGCTCGCTCTGGCCGTGCTCACGCTCCCTTACATTTCACCGTGATCTGGGCAACGGCTTCTATGACTCCCAGACTGGACATGGCCACACACGTGTAGTTGGCGGAGTCCTTGACGTCCGTGAGCTCCAGGACGTTCCTGCCCACGGGCATGTCGTCCTCAGGCGTCAGGTCCTCCGCTCCCTGCATCCACTTGACGTAGGGCATGGGCGAACCCACGGCCACGCACGTGATGTTGACGTTGCCCCCGGGCATGATTTCATGGCTGACAGGTAAGATGGAGAAGCGAGGGGCCACACGGCGAACTGTGGACGAGACGCACAGAGGTAACAAAAAAAAACAAAACAAAACAACAAACGAAACGAAAAACCAAAATAAAACAAAACGGAACAAAAAACCAAAACAAAAAAAAAAATAAAAGGAAAAGAGAGAAAGAAAGAAAGAAAAAGAAGGGAGAAAAAAGAAAAAAGAGCGAAAGGTAATTTAAATATAGATGGGGTTTGTCATCGTTTATTTTCTTCCTTCATTAAAAACAAAACGGAAAAACGAAGAAATGAAAAAATCGAAAACCGAAAACCAAAAAAAAAACCAAAAACGAAACAACTAAACTTCAAATAAACTTGTACTTCACAAACAATATATAGAATATAGACATAAAAGCGATATTTCATAGCAACAGGGTTCCATTGATCAAGATTAGACCCATCACAGCACAGATAAATACACAAAAATTTATTAGCAATTTCTCATCTTTACTGGCAAGAGCTGGCATGGCGAGCGTCCAAAAATCTCCTCCGTGGCCGCTGGGGCCCCCAGCTCCCCGCTCCACACCCCGGGAACCTGCTCCTCCCCTTTCCCAGTGGGGTCTGATCCCGGATCACCTTCTCCCAAAGGGAACAGCCCGTCCACCACCACGGCCCGGCGTGGTCCAGGTGCCCCCTCCGCCTCCGGAGAGGGGCCCTCTCCCACCCAGGGGTGCTGCAGAGGTGGGGTGGGGGCGAGGAGAAGGTTGGGATGGAGATGGAAACTTCTCAATGTTTTTGCCTTGTTGGACCCAGAGAATTCAACAAAGAGAGAAGTGTCGCATCCCCAAATTCCAGACGCACCACTCGAGAAGCAAAAGGCAGAATGGTAAACAAGGGAGGAGAGTGAGTCCCCGGAGCGGGACAGAATTTAGTTGGTGCCTGCGTGTGAGAAGCGTCCAGGGGAACGCAGTCCCCCTGGAGCGAGAGAGAGTGTGGAAAAGATGAGAAACTCTAATGAAATTTTTGTGGTTTTCGGGTATAGAAACCCTAACGAAGCCTCTTTAAGATCTGACACGGTTCCATCGATAGATGCAGCTCTCAGAGTCACAAACATCATGCAAAATAGGTAAAAAAGAGAGACAGAGAGAGAGAGAAAGAGAGAAGGAGAGAGGAAAATGCAGAGAAATATAATTTCTGGGCGGCTAGCAAATGCCCACATGGATACTGGATAGAGAGTGAGCGACAGAGAAAAGAAGGAAGACCAGGAGAAGGAGAACAAGAGGGACAGGGAGAAAGAAGAGAGAGAGAGAGAGAGAGAGAGGGAGGGGAGGGGGGAAACCCACTTTAATGCTGCATACTTTTTCTAGCTGATGTGACCCAATGTGGTGGCTCACATTGTCACATCTCAGCCCTGGCGGAATAATAAATAGAATAGAATTAATAAGAAAAACAAGGTAATGAAACTTTTAACGTTGAGAAAACAGTGACATGTTCTGTGCATCTCCTTAGCAGAGAGGTGGATGCAGCTTCCAGACCTTACACAGGAAGAACATGGACGCAAAGAGGGAGGCTGTGGTTTTCCTTGGCTCCATTTTCTGAACTACCTGGGGCTGGCTGGAGGAACGGTGGGTGCCCTTCCTTAGGGGGAAAAGCAGGAGAAGGGACAAAGGAGAAGGTGTGTGGATCACAGAGGCCCTGGGGAAGGAGCTGAGGGCGGGATCTCATCCCACAAGCGAAGACAAAAGGATATGGACCCGGGGAAAAATGCAGGAGCAGCAGCAGCTGGAGGGGAGTGGGATGCAGGATTCCTCCAGCTTCAGGGACAGCCATGCAGGAACTCCCTCAGGCAGGGGTGGGCGAGGGGGCAGGAGAGTTTGGAGTGCTGGGGGCCTGAAAACCACCTGTCCCTGCTGTCCTGCTCCCAGGTAACTTCAGAACAACCTCTCCAGGGCTCAGTGGCCATCGCCTCATGCAAAAGCAAAGCAAGGGACAGCAGAGCCGAGCCTGCCCTCGCTCCTCCCGAGTCCCAGTGCCTTGAGATGCCCCCTGGAACTGATGTCTCGGGGTTTTCTAGTATTCCTCTTACTTCCCTGGCTGTCACTCAGCTTTACGGATCTTTTCCAATGGGAAGGGCGCTGCCAGGAGAGGGAGTGGCCGTTTGCCGTTTAGTGGGGCTTTGGTAAAAAAAAGCCAACTGCAGCCCTTGCCTTGTCCTGCAAGGTGACAAGGGACATCTTCACAGCAAGGTCTGGTCTCCCCATCGGGCAGTCAGGCTCTTTTCTGCAGGTACCAGTAGGCAGGAACCAGTACTGGGAGGCAAGGGAGAGAAGACTTCCAGATTTGTGGCACTAGAAGCTCAGGAATGGCAGGGGAGAATTCCTGCATGCGTGGATTTGCAGGGAGAACGGGCGGCATGCCCTCAGCAGGGGAGAGAATTGGAATGTGGAGGGAGAGACTGCAAACTCACCCGGCTGCTGACACCAGAAGGTGACTTTCTACCTGGAGAAAGGTGTAAGGAGGGTTTTTGTACCACCTCAGGGACCAGCACTGTCTCAAAGGATCAGGCAACATGCTCCTTCCTCCCTCCCGTGATTCTGGAGGACCTTCAGCCCTAAAAATGAGGGTACATCCCTGTTTCCTACTCCATCCTTCTTCCCACTGCTTCTTGGAGGTACCACAATTCAGAAAATGGAGCCAGGTGAAAACCACACCTGTCACAGTCCGAGACAAGATGGAGAGAACTTGGAAAGAAACAAGTGGGGTCAACATGCAGACAAATCTGGGGTGGGGATGACTCTTTAGAGGAGGGGCTGGCATGTGACCTTCTGGAGAGGGGAGGCAAGGTGGGAAAGGTGAGGAGGAATGGGGAGACATATCCGGACAAGATCCGGTCAGCAAACAGCATCAACAGCAACAAACAACGGCAGGTGGGATGCAAACACTGAGTTGTCATGGGAACAGAACAAGACAATTAATTCAAACTGAAGCTAATCGCAAAGGAATAAAACTGAACCGAAAGAGAAAGGAAAAGAAAAAAAAAAAGCAAAGAAAAAAATAAAAGAAAAAAAAAAGGAAGAACAAACCAGAATTTAATAACTGAAAAGCATTATCTGATGTAGGGCGGAGCGCTGAGAATCGGAGTCTGAAGGGAACAGACTGTTACTGGCTGTGGTTTTGGGCAAGGGAAGAAGAAATCCACTCACAAAACACAAGCTCCCAAAGAACTGCAGAGCAAACCCTCCCCTCCTCCTCACAGCTCCCAGGGGTGCAGGTCAGCTCCCTGGGGTCACAGGGCACTTTGGGACTGGTTTAATTTGGATTAGGGCTGATGTGAGCCCAAAACAGGCAGCAGCACTTCCGTGGTGCATCCTGGTTTAAAAAAAGCTACACACTCCCGTGTGTGTGCACCAGTCTACCAACATCCACACACCGGTCTAGGACGGGAAAATAACTCCAGTCAAATGCTGGAGACCTCAGAGAGTCCCTGGATACATCCCTGCCACAGCTCAGGGCTGTGACAACCACGACCGTTCCAGGGTTCATCTCTGGCTACCCACCACCACGTTTATTTTAATTGCTACACCCCTCGGATTTGGCCGGCGACGTGGAATTTGCCAAGGTGAGAATCTCTGGGTCAGCCCTTAGGACAAAGCCCAGGAGGAAGAGAGCAGTGGTGGGGAGGAAGCTGGAAGTGCAGCTAGAGGTGGAATCAAGGCCGATTTCAGCTCTGGGTCCTGCTGGGTGTCACACACAGCAGCTGAAAGAGGGAAATTTTACGGGTAAAAAACGTGGCGAAAAGAGATTCCCTTCCATTTCGCTTTCCAACGCTTTCGAAGGACCGGGAAGAAAAAGAACTGCCCTCTCTGGAAATCAAACACCGGGGCAGGGGCAGTTACAGGCACTTCTCTAACACTTCTCCCAGTTCCTGGCGCAAGAAGCCCCTTCCCTGAGTTCCAGGGATGTCTGGTTTCCAGGACAGCTCTGTCAGACCTGGGTTACGAAGCCGACCTCGCATGCGTACACGGATGTTCATGCTCCATGTGCAGCAGCTCCCGACGGACACACACAAGCAGGCACACACAAACAGACGTTTTTCCATGGCCAAAAAACTCCCAGGAGCTTTTTTCAAACAAGGATACAGCTCATCACTGATAGAACCAGATTTCAAGGCAGGAGCTGGACGTTTGGGATGCAGGTTGAATTGTTTCAATGCAGAGAAGCCGTTTCTGAGGCGCGGGGAGATTTTATGAAGTGCAGTTAGTTATGAGTCTGTTTAATTCTCCGTTGGAGAAGCATTTCACACGGCAAATTTGCACCCCAAATTGGGCTTTTTTTCAAAGAAACAGAACAGATCCATAACTTTTCACACCCTTGGAAAGCCAATTGGTTTTGTTGCTGCTCACGGAGGCAGAGGTTAACCCAGTTTGTGTTGTGTGAGTGGCATTTTTGGCTTTTTTTGGTCCCAATCAGCATGGCTAAGGTTCCCCACCACCACCACTCTGTTAAGGAGAGGTCCACAAGGTGAGAGGCGTTTTTGCAAGGGACAGATTTACAGACCTGGTCGGAAGAGACACTTTGTGAGATCCAGGGTTGACATTTGCAACACCAGAATCCATCCTTAAAGTGCGTTCCCAGGACGCCGCTAAGTGAGAGAAATCTGAGGACCAACCAACCGGTTTGTGCTGAGGAAATCCACCAGTTGCACTTTTTAAGCCCCTTCCAGATTCCCTCAGGGAGAAGCAATGTTGGAGGAGGAGCGAGGTGGGGAAAAAAGGAGAACGTTCTGGACAAGAACCCGTCACTTCAAACCCCGATTCACGTTAAACCAACTCAAAGTGAAACACATCTCATACCTTAAAGAAGAAATTAATTGGGAAAAGGAAACGAAAGAAAGTGAAGTGACCGGTTGAAAAGCACCAAACAAAACCAAATGGTATTGAACATTTTGACACTCAGCAAGCTGCTGCTCCAAATGAGGTGAGAAGGCGGACATTATTGGCCATTTTGGTGAGACAGGAGTCATTCCGTCTTGCTCCAAAATGAGGAGGGGGTAGGGAAAGGGTGCCAAAATAATGTGCAGCCTCTACATTATTAGTGAAGCTTAGATTACACCTGTCCTCCCCTCCCAAAAGGTGGTGTGTCCCTGCCCCTGCGTGTCCGTGCAGCCGCCTCTGCCTCTTCCCTCTCCCATTCCAATTCCAGGTTCATTCCTCTGGGGCCAAACGCTGTTGGGTTTGGATTTCCGACCTCCGTCCCTCCACAGGACGAGATACTTCCCTCCTCATGCCCATCTCCTTCCTCATTTCCTTCACGGTAAATAAAAATAAATAAGCAAATAGGTAGATAAATAAAGAATGAGCCCAAGGCTTGGGTTTGGTCTGGAGGAAATCCATTACCTTCCCAATAATTGTTACTTTTCACTTAAAAAACCACATTAGCTGAGTGACAGGCTGGCTGAACATCTCTGGTCTTTTGTAATTCTTTTTTTTTTTTTTCCTGTTGGTTTTTTTTACAGGATTAAACAGAAAATCATCAAAATCCAATTGTTTCTCAAGCAGCTCTGCAATTTTAAACACAGACTTGACTATTTTAGTTTTTTGTTATTTTAATCTGACAAGGTGTAATCTAATTTTTTTCCCCTAAAACAAAGAGAACAGCAATGCAAAAGGTGTAAGAGACACAGGCAGGCAGAGATTTCGAGATCAGTACAGCACAGTGTTCCTGCAAAGTGCCCTCTATAGAGAGATGGTCATGTATATACATAGATATATACACAGTTTTGAATTTTTTTTGTTTTGTTTTTTGTTTTTTTTTTGGGGGGGGTGGCTTTTTTGTATCCATTTCCATTTCCTGATACCCTTGAGAAATCCTTCTGCAGAAACACAGTGAAGTTTTTGTTCGCTTGGTTTGGTTTGGAACTAGAATTTCAGAGCTGAGGACACCCCAAACATGGACAGGGCGCTCCCCCACCCACGGAAATGCTCGAATAACCCTGGAAAACTATCCCAGAGCTCTCCATCCCTAAATTCCAGCACCTGGAAACTGGGCACTGCAGAGGCAGCTGTACAACCCAGTGGTGGGTCTGCCTCCCTCCTTTTCCATTCAAGAATTTATCAATCTAGTCTAAAAACGTCTTAAAATTCCTGCAGTTTAAAATACCAATGATTGTTTTGCCCTCATGGCTATTTGTTAAATCTCTAGTGCCAGTGGAATTATTTCCTTCAACTTCTAAACGGCATTGAAAGGGAAAAGCTCAGCAATGGTTCCACTTGGAACCAAGCAGCAGCTCTGGTTTGATGGTCAAATTACACATGAGCCAAACTTAACCCAGGCTAGAGGCTAAATTATTGCTTAAATTAGTCACATTTTAATCTATTTTGAAGTTTATTTCCTGAGGTGCTCAGCACACGATTCCTGCATTTTCTATGGGTTTTATTTCGACTGATTTCTACTTGTTCTGCTCCTACATGTTTAGCCCTGGCCTGGTTTCATCTTTGGCCTCTCAGCGAGTTGAGGTTTCCCTGAGAGCCTTGAGAATTACTGGGAATGTTCTCAGCAAGACCTGGACTGCAGCCCCTGACTCGGGGTGACCAAACGCTGACAAGCAGCAAAGGCAGGGCCTGAGCAGGCACAGCAGCACTGGGCTGGTTTAAATTCCTGCTGAGCCATTTACAGCTCCCTGGGCTGGAAAAGAGCAGAGCCACAAGAAGCTTGAGTGGAGAGGAAAAAGGATTATCCCTGCAGCATCCCAACTGCTGCCTTTTGTATCTCCTGACAGGGCCCCCACGGCGTGCAAAAGGGAAAAAAAATTTAATTTTGGTAAATTCAACCATGACAACACGTCCTGTACCAGCAGCAGCAGCAGCTCTGCGTAGTCAGAGGATGCCAAAGCACAGCCCACATGGCTCATTCCTCCTTCCCTTTGGGACATGGAGGGGCACAGGGACACGTGGTCCTTACACACAGTGCTCCATCCCCAGCCAAGCAGCTGCTTGTTGGGATCAAAACAGAGCAACTGAGGCGGCAGTCACGCTTTCCAGACTAAGAGGAGATCTGCAAATGGCTCTGTTTCCACGGGGTAAAACATCTGTGGCCACAGGTCCTGGCTGAGCAGACACTTGGCCTCGCTGGGGTAACTGAGCTCCACATGTGGGGGCTCCCTGAGGCTCAGGCAAAATACCAGCAGGTACCACAGAGCGGTTTGGGTTGGAAGGGACCTTAAAGATCATCCAGTTCCACCTCCCTGCCGTGGGCAGGGACACCTTCCCCCAGACCAGGTGGCTCCAAGCCCCGTCCAAGCTGGCCTTGGACACTTCCAGGGATGGGGCAGCCACGACTGAGGCAGGAGCCTCTCAAACACCACCACGGACAGACAGCTCTTGAGTCGCAGGATTTCAAATCCATCCCTCCCTGCAACCACTGTGGGCCACGGGTTTGATGGCATTTGTGCCCCTAGGGATACAGAGAAGCATCTGAGGAGACTTCTGAAAGCCAGGTGAGTTGTGTGGCTCCCACAAAATCAGCATTCCCACCTCAGGGTGTGCTGACTCGCACTAGAACCGTGTCCTTCTTTTCACTGCCTACAGGAGAAACCTGGACAACTGGCTCAGCCCAGGAACTTCCACACACCCCGGGCTGGTGGCAGAGCTCACCCCACCTGCTTCTGACCTGCTTTTGTGGGTCTCCAGAAAGGCACTCCTGCCTTTGACCTTGGCCATTCCCTGTTGGAAGACTCTCTGCTATTCTGGACCATGGCATGATCTGACCCATAATAAAACACAAGGTAAATCCTTAACCAATAATTTCAAGACCATGCCCGTGGTTTGGGTTGGAAGGGACCTTAAAGATCATCTTGTTCCAACCCCCTGCCACAGGCAGGGGCACCTTCCACTAGACCAGGTTGCTCAGAGACTGTAACTTTAGCAAACCGCAAGCTTTTCTAGCCAGGTATCAAGTCTCTATTTCCTCACCCAGTGTCATTCCAGCCTATCATAACTACATCCCATTAGCTTGAGTTTATTGTTGTCGGTATTATTATTATTTTTATTGGCTTTTTAGGAAGAATTTAATCTTCAAACCTTCTCAGATCACAAGAGATTCTACCAGCAGCAGTGCGGTCTGGCCATGTTAGAAATACTTTAGGAAAGTGAAAATAAACAAATAAAAAACAATGGTGTATAAATCCCTTTTTAATTGCACCTAAATCCTGAAACCTAAACTCCTAGTCACGGGAAAATCCTGTAATTAGGAGTGATTATCACCTTTTAGTCCTAGGCAGGAGGGAGGTGGGATGGGAAAACCTCATTTCAAACACTATTCCTTTTCTCTTTTTTTTTTAATACAGAACAAGCCTTTTTTTTCCTTCTTTTTTTTTTTTCTTTTTTTTCTTTTTTTCCTTTCTTTAAATAGAGCCTTGGGGCTGGGGGCTGTTTTTTTTTTGGCTATTGTTGGCATCCAAGTCAGAAGAGCCACATCTGGTCTCTTCCCAAAGGCATTCCCAAGAGCGCAGCATTTCAGAGTGGAACCCTCGTACCTACGGGGAGGGGGGAGAGACTTGAAAGGGGGAGGGGAGAATACCAGCACTGAGGGTCCGAGCACTGAAATCTCAGCATTTTAAGAAAAAAAGAGAAGGACAGACAGAGAGAAAGAGAGAGATAGAGCAAGAGAGAGACAGATAACTGTGTCAATACTGCACTGGATTTCTCAAAAATCACACAGCTTTAATACCTGTGCCCTAGGAAAGCCACTCCTTTGGTAGCTGGTTGAGGTGAGGACTGACGGGCAGAGGGAAAGGCATATCCAGGGAAAGGGCTGGCATTCACTTCTGCACAGGGGGAAGCACCAAGCACCACGGGTACCACTGACACACTGCAAACCCCCTGTTCACTCTCCCATGTGGCCCAGGACACGCACATGGGAGGCAACGGGGGCTTCATGGGGATAAACAGGGAGATGAGAAGAGGGAAAAGAGGCATTTTCAGCTCCAATGTCACTGGTCGGGTTCCTGGTTGCTGTTTGCAGTAGCTGCAGCTGCCAGATGTGCCCCAGCAGCCCATTCCAGGGGCTGCCAGAGCCGCAGTTCTCTTCCCACGCTCCTTTGGGAAGGAGGGCTCTACCTTCGCTGCACCGGGCAGGGATTCGAGGCGCCTTTCCCAGGCAGTAATGGATAAATGACAGGGAAGGGAGCGGGAAAATACGGAGAGGCAGCGCCAGGAGGCAGCTGCCTGGCTGCCCTTCCCTGCCAGGCCGGGGTGTCACCCTCCTGCAAGGAATTCTGCCAGGCTGTGCCAAGGAGCTGGGCAATGCCCGGCCATGGGGCTCTCCGTGCACACATGGGCGCTCCAGGAGAGACAACGCTTGGGAACAGCAGGAACCTTTCTGTCCGTGCCCATGCTGGGCTGAGAGCAGCTGAGCTCCTGGTGTTACTGGGGGGAAATGGGCAGTTCCCAGCGAGCTCTGGGTTGCTGGGGAAGCCCTTTGGAGCAGGGAGCAGGGCTTTGCTTTGTGCGCAGGATGTGGAACAAGAGCCACGCCTGGAGAGGTACGTAAGCAGTAACGTCACCCAGGGGCTGCCCTCACTCTTGGAACGACCTCTCTGGGTTCTCACCGTCTTTTCCACTTCCCAGATCCCTCCCTCCCCCCAAAACAAAGGCTTGTCCCAAATAGCAGGGCTTCCATGGACAGGCGTTAGAGCTGTGTGACTCCTTTCCTCCTGGAGGGATTGAGGAGTTCAGTTACCACCGGGTGGGCAGGAACACTGGCTTCTCACAATGCGTTTGGAATAAACTACAGCACAGCATAACCAATCGAAACAGAAACAGGAAATCAAGAGAAAGCAAAAAACCCAACAGAACCAAAAAAAAAATATTTGGAAAGTAACAGTAAATTTCACTTCAAAGGAACCAGAATCGTATAACGGAAAGAAACCAAAAACTGTACATATTTTTTTTATATCTCGAAAGAAAAGAATTCAGAATTAATTTAAAAAGTGGCATGCAAAGAAGATTTGTTACATTCTCCTATCATGCATCAGGCCCAATGTCCAAACGGCAAGGTAACCATGACGACAAAAAAGTGCAAAGAACTCAGCAACATTACCAAAGGATGCATAGAGAGGCCCACAATGCAACTCAACTCATCTCCGCGAGACCCGGGAACGCGCGGGTCTCGCTCATCTTAAAGATTTCTTGCTTTTTCTCTTTTTTTTTTAAATTTTTTTATTTTTATTTTAAATTTTTGTTATTTTTTTTCATCGTTTTTTTTTTTCTCTTACGAATGTAAAAATGTGGGTAAAGAAAGTAAAAAAGAAAAAAACCACACCAACCTTCTCGTAGCTCTGAGGGATGTTAAGGGGGTTTGATGCGGAACACAATGACATGAGGAGAAGAGAAAAATAGGGGAAACACAGAGAGAGTAAAAAAAGGCCTTCTCAAGGCTGTCAGCTGCAAATTGATTGATTTTTTTTTTTTCTCTTAACCAAAATAAAAGGAAAGGAAAAAGAAATGAAGATAGTAACGACCCTCTTTCCTCTTGCCTTCCTAACGCTCCCCCTCCCACCCCATCGGGTACCTTTAGGACCAACCAAGCTCCGTACGGAGGTCAGGCTGGGAGCAATCCTAGCTCAGAATCAGCCCCCACAGAGGTGCTGACCCCAGGAAGGATTCTCCCTTCTTTAAGTCCTTCTGCTCCTTAGAGAAGGGGGAGTGGAGCCTGTGCCAGGCAGGAGACCCGACACGGAGGAGCCCCCAGGCTGGAATTCCTCTCCCCCCACCCCAGCCCGTGCTCCCACCAGCCCCACACCCAGCCCTGCTCACACTGACTCCACCATGGGACTGAATAAGGGGAAAAAAAAAAAAAAAAAAGAAATAATTAGAAGAAGGAAAAGAAAAGCAAAACCAAAAACCAAACCATTTCCTTGCAATGTTCAAACTTACAACTCCTATCCCAGGTGGTCTATAGAGACAAGCATGTTATGGGAGAAACAAGTCAATTGGAAACACAGGAGTGTTCGAGACTCTTTTAAAACAAAACAAAAAAAAAACCGGGAAGAAAAATGTGCATGAACTCTCCCTCCCCACCAAAGCAAATCCATTTCAGAAATTCGTTACCTTTCCACGATATTAACACACAAGAAACAAGGAATTAAACAGCATGAAAAGCACCCAAACCACAGGCCGAGCTGGTACCCGCTGTTTTCTGCACTCTCTCAGCTGGTTAGTGCTGGTTTCAGGCAGGCCCAGGTACACACAGGCTAACTGGGATAGAAAGAGGGCTATACCTGGAGCCCACTCATCCAGGTGTGGAGACAACACCACGTTACAACTTTTGTCTCCCGGGTAGTTTCCGAGTGGCCAGAAAAGTAGAGGAAATTTATGAATAAAAGAATAATAAAAAAAATCCCCACTTTTTTTTTTTTTTTTTAAAAAAAAAAAAGAACCCAGACCGTTCCAGCTAAGCTGTCTGCAAAGGATCCAGTCCTTGAATTAGTGTCAAATCCAGATTCACGTTCCCAAAATTTCGGGGCCCAGGCGACAGGGCGAATTTCAAGCGCAATTTTCCAGCTGGCCACAAAAGGCTATTTAAAAATTTAGCTTGGAAACATTAAATTATTAAAAGCCTTCTCTCCATGTGCATGTGATTTAGTGAGCGTGAGACACGAGAGAGAGAGAAAGAGAGAGAGAAAGGAGTGCACACAGGAGCATGGCTCTGCATTGGGCTGCAGAGTTAACGTGAGTGTAGGTGGGAGGCGCTTCCTCTGTCGATGGGATGGAAATGGGAACAGTTTGCTGGGATGTAACTTTTCTTTTTTCCTCCCAATGGTTGTTTTTTATTTGCCTTTTTTATATTTGTTTGTTTTTTCTTTCAAAAAAAGCGAGAAGGACCAGCCCTGCTCTCTCATTGCCAAAAGGGACTTCGCTGCGGAAAGATGTTAAACCAAAGCTACACACAAAATATTACAGGTCAGAGAGATTAAAATAAGGAAGAAAGCAGAGAGGCTGTTGGCCCAAGGAGTGGGAGAACATCGAGGGGGCATCCAGCAGAAGCCAATCCCCCTGTCATCTGTTCCCCCTGCTGTGGGGTGAAGGGATTGTCACTGAGGCAGGGGTGGCTGCTGGTCCTCTCCAGCTCTCCATGCCCAGTGTTCATTCCCAAGGAACCGGTGACAATTTACTGCTGGCAAAGGGAAAACCAGCTGGGACTGAGGGGAGCAGTGACAACAGAACCTCCTGCTGCAGCCTGGTGAGATCTGGGGGTACAGAGCTCCGTGGAAGGGGCTGAGAGGGTCCTCCCCTCCTCTCACACCCACACCAGCAGAACTGAAAACTTCCCACTTCCAGAGAGGGGATTCTTTGGGAAAAAGGGGGATTTGGGGCCTCTCTGTAGCTGAAGTGATTCATCTCCCCCTTTGGGCTCTGCAGGCTGATGCTGGCAGATTTTGGGGGGGTGGGGGGCACTGTTTCGGGTCACCCTTGGCTCCCCTGTGGGTGACACAGCCCTGCACTGCTGGCGGGGCAGCAGGAGCCACCGGCTCCGGGGAGGAAATCGGGGCACACCGGGATCCCTCTGCAGGCTCCGGGATCACCACCAGCACTTCCCCCTGCTCGGGGCCGGGATGGAACGGGACAGCCGGGACAAGGGAGGCCTGGGGAGGCGGGAGGTGTGTGCCAGTGAGCCGATGTGCTCCCTACCTCTCACGTAAAGGTTAGCGGGGGAGGAGTAGCGCACCCCGGCGCTGTTGCTGGCCACGCACTCGTACTTCCCCTGGTCGGTCTCCTCGCTGCTCTCGATCTGCAGCCCACCTGAGGAGAGAAGAACACCGCAGCACAGACACCATCATCACCACTTTGCTCTAAGACACGGCCACAGCCTCAGCGTTTGGCTGTTCCCTCCCTGGGAACGCGGAGCCCCCGCGGACATCGGCTCGTGGCTGGGCTCGGTGTTACGGCCTGGACACGAACCCAGCAGGATGAGAAAATTTAATCCCCCCCCCTCTCCCTCCCCACTTTGTCCTGAACCGATCAGCAAAAGCACCAAGTTTTGTGGCTTCTGCAATGCAGGCGTTCTGCACCAGAACTCCCGAAATCAGCCTCAATAATCCATATTACCGCGAGCCCCGGAAATCCATCAGCGGGCAGTTGACTTTCCCTTGCTCAATTTGAAGCAGTGACCATAAAAGCGAAAGGCTTTTGTCACCCACTGCCTGGGGAATTTCTACCATGGCTGCCTCTGTTTTGTGCTCAAATACCTGCTTCCCAGGAAGCCTACGGGAGATAAGAGGCCCCGTGCAAAGCACCTTACTGATAGGGAATATTCCCAAGGGAAAACCCCCTAAATACTGCACTGCAACTTCAAAATTGCCTGCGTGGTTTGCATCTTCTAGGCCAAAAGGATTAAGGTTTTTCTTAAAGTTGTGCATTATTGCAGGCTACAAGAATCCACCCAGGGCCCAAACTAAAGATTCCTGTCAGCAAATATGCAGAGAGATGCAGCATGGAAGTACATGGAAGAAAATTGCCTCATTTACCTCAGAAGGCTTCATCCCTGCAAAACTCCAGTTAAAATACATACTACATAAATTATTCAACAGGCTCTCAAATGTTTTATGTATTAGGAGTACATGATTATACTACAGATATGGACAGAGCTCACATGTGGTAAGACTCTTAACTCCCATCTCTGGAAAAAAAAAGAAAAAAAGCGCCCTAAATACGAAAACCAAACAATTCCAGCTCGGTGTAATAGTATTGATAAAATCTTAAGTGAGAAGAGTGCAAATGAGATCATTGTTGGTTGCAGCTACAGCCTTTTCAGGAAGGAAAAGCCAGCGTGTTCACATGAGGAGGACACGGAGCTCACGTTCCTCTGCGTGTGCGTGGGTGGGAATGATCCTGTGGGGGTTGACGTGAGGCTGGGACAGTATTTAGGGCAGGGATGGGGTATGAGTGAGACTCCCATCAACATCCACTGTGCCTGGGAGCTCCCAAAAGCAGAACAGATAGAATTAACAACCAAAAAAAAAATAAATCACCACCCCATCCAAGCCACTAAACCAAACGAAATTCATTCCAAAAGAATCTGTGGGTCTTTTCAGCATAACAAGAGTTAAACCCCAAACTCACTGAAGCTTCACACTGAGCCCCCAGCTGAGCGAATTTCATATGGAATTACAGCTCCAGCTCTGCCTCAGAGAGCTCCACTTGGGTGGAGAGCTGGTCAGTGAGTTTTCCCAGAAATTCCTGTTAATTTGGACAAATCTGTGGGTTGTTCCCACTGGTTCCAGGTAGGTTTTCTGCGAGGCTCACGAGCATCACCTGTCTGAGTGCACGCAGGGCAGATGAAGCCACGCTGCAGAGCGGGAAGGGACCCATGGACTGCAGTGGGCAGCTTCCCAAGGGGAACAGGGATTCACCCCTTCCATCCTGCCCACTGCCCGTCCCTTCCACCCTGCCCTCTGCAGCTCTGCTGGTCAAGGCAGTGGCAGAAATGACACTGAGGAGCGTTCAGCACTTGTCAGGAGCCAGTAGAGGTGAGGTGTGAAAAACGTAAATCTCACCTACAGCACCTCCTGTTGCTTTTACCAGCCGAGAATTATGGAATTTTAAATGTGCCAGTGGAGATAAAACCAAAGCAGGGTCTTCCAAAGGGGTGTACACCCAATTCCTTCTGCCTTTCAATGACAGCTTGAGGTCAAGTACTTTTGATTCCATTAAAGAGACAGTGCAGAAGCTACTTACCATGGATCTTTCCCAGAGAAACCTAAGGGTAAGAGAGTGGGGAGGAAGTGGAAAAAGGCTCTGGAGCCAAACAAATGAATAGGCTGAGCTGGTAAGTGCTGAAGATCTGCCTGAGCAAAGGACTGGAAAACTCTCATCACCATCAGCAGCTTGGGAGCACTTTGCACCAATCAAGAGAAGGTCCTAAGTATTTACCAAGCCTTGATAACATTTAATGTTCCAGATAAACTTCAGTCCTTCATAGTCCTGGAGAGACTGGCTCTTAAAAATTCTGCCATAAATCTGAGGCAGCACAGCCAGAGACGTTATTAGAATAACAGTATCAGTATTACCAAGTGCACCCAGCAAACAAAAAAGGACATTATAACCATAGATAAAATAAAGACAGGTAGAAAAAAAAAAAAGAAACATCCAGAGGTGAAGCAGGACAAGAAAACATAACAACAACACGAATCTGTATTGAGCACAGGGCAATGAAACGGGATCTGAGTGGAGAGAAGTGTTTGGAGAGTGGGTGAGTGAGTGAGCTGGGGGTGTCTTACCTCGGATCGGTGTACCTTCTGCAAAGAAAACAAAGAAAATAAGTGAAAAGACTGTAAAACCCCAAACACCTGCACTGCCCGTGGGAAAAGGACCTGAGTCAAGGAAGACAGTTCCCAGTAGGAAACTTCCTGCTCTACCTCATCTTAAATAGCAGGGACACTGAAGAGGGCTTGGTGTGCTTAGGGTGGGGGTGCCCTTGTAAGCAGTCCAATTCAGCTGGCTGTTTGCAGAGCCTCTGGGGCACCTGGCTGGAAAAGTCTTAAAACTGGCTCCATTTTGTTGCTAAGAAGGCAAAGATAACCTTCAGGCTCTCAGCTAACGTTACTGTTTGCTCCTTGCAGAACACATGATGACCCTGCATTTACCTTCATCGCTCCTGGGACAAAAAGGGCTGGCGTTACGGCCCTGGTAGCCCAGACAGGGAGAGGGACACCCAAACACCTCGCATCACATCAGGCTGCAGGTTTGATCCCACCTTTGCTAGCAAATTCCCAGTTCCAGACTTTAGTTATTGGCACAGATGCGCGAGGAATTCAGTTCACGTCCCACTCAGGACCTTTCAGTCATCCTTCACAGCTCTGAGCAGGGACTGGAGGCAGGGGCTGTGCCCTGAAGGCCAGGCTGCTGCACAGGTACAGGGTTACCTGGGTACCTCCTGCAGCTGCCCTGGGACCCCCTAATGCCAGGGAGGAGGGGGCTGCATGGAGAGAGCAGTCCTGCTACACCTGCCTGCTGACTGCATCTTCCCTGGGGTATTTTATTCCAACCCCCTCCTGTTGCGTCTGAGAGCCCAGCCCAAGTGTTCAGGTCTCCCAGGTGAGAGGGAGTGACGCTGTGGCGGGTCAACCAGGCCACGGTCAGGGGTAAAATCGCTGTCCCCCCCCCCATCTGACCTCCTGAGGTTGCAACCAAACCATCTTCCTTTGAAAGCACGGCAGGTCCTTTTGCTCACGGGGGGCATTCAAAAGTGTCACACAGCTTATCAAAGAAGGGGGTGTTCAGTTGGTGGGTTTTTACCCCAATCCTGAGAACAGGGCAGATCCCGCAAGGCCAAGCGTTGCCTCTCCCTAGGGAGGAATGCCAGAGCTCCTCTGCAGTGGTGACACTGCTGCCACTCTGCAGCACCTCCCAGCCAGGGCTGGGGAGCACGTTAAATGCCAAATGTCAGCCTGTCCCCCTCTCCTCTCCCCCACTGAGGTACAGCAGAGTTATTACCCCTCTTTACACACGGGGAAACCGAGGTAGAGGTGAAGCAACTTGCCCAAGGTCACGGAGGGAAGTCTGTGGCAGAGGCAAGAACAGGAGTCAAAGCCTCCTCCGTGCCAATCTGCTGCCTTAACCACCAAAAAAAACCCCTTCCCTCCTTATCCTTCAGCCCTGCTCACCCTTCTGCTGCGGTTCAATCCTCCATTCTCAGGATAGAAGGTAAAAATATAGAGATATTGATTACAGTTCATCTGTATTTTTCAAAGGAGCTGAGGGAAGAGAGGCATTCTAGTGTTAGGGATTAGACTCTAGTTAGACTCAGCTTCTAGTTAAGAGGTTAGGTCATTGGCTAGAGAAAAGTTAGCATCTAGTTAGGGTTAGGAACTAGCTAAGGTTAATGAAGCAGGTTGGTTAGCTCTCAGGACAGAGGTTGGAGAGACAGCGCTTGGAAGAGGTGGGAGAGCGAGGACTTGGGCAGATCCCCACCCAGGAGACGGCAGGGAGGTTTAAAAAAGCAAGAGAGAGAGAGAAAGCAGCAAAGGGTTATAGTTGAGTTCAGTGGAAATAAAAACAGCCTCTGATACATCCTTCTGTCTCAAAACTGGAGTGAAAATCTGCCATCTGTGGCACCAAAATGGAACAGGGCTAATGGGAGGAGGGTAGAGGAGGGGAAGAGACCCCAACATCACCCACGACTCAAAAGCTTCTTTGGCCTTGGCTAAGCCTGGCAGTTTCCTGAAAAGTTCACTCTAATTGACAGGAGAAACATGCTGGAAGTTAGAGCCGTGCAAGCACGGACACAGCAGCACTGTTACCTTCCTGTACCACTGCAGGTTAGACATTCCCTGTTCCCTCTGAGCATCAGCACTGCCCCTGGAAACGGGCTGTCAGCAGCTGCTGGAGACAGACTGTCCTGGGCACAGCGCTCTGGGAGAGCAAGGGGAGCCAGGCAGAGGCACCTCCGGCTTTGCAGGTCTAACTCTGGCACACGGGTGAGGAGCAAAACGGGTTTAGGAAGATGCCCCTCACTGGGGATTGGAGGGGGTGGGAGGGGGGAAGAGAAATTCGGTCAGAACGAGCTCCATTAACTTGCACGGCAAGAGCAGCAGTTTGGGTGGTGGCCCACACACAGATGGTAGATTTTCACCGTTGGAGTTTCACATCTAACCGGATTCATGTTCGACACAGGGGCAGCAGGAACGGTGCTGGAAGAGGGTGTGAACTGGATTAATTATTCTGAGGAACTCTGGCAGGTCCTGTAAGGTTTGAGACGGGGTCGTGGGGCTGGAGGGGAGGCCCCTCTGCTCAATACCTGACTTGCCTGGTGAGCACGAGGCTGCCCGGTGTCCAGGGCAGAGCAAGGGCACCAGCTCTGCAGGGGAACTAAAGGAGGAGCAGCTCGCACTGGATGCTGATTTTCCAAGTGAAAAGCTGGTTCTGAGATGCCACGTGCAAACTATTCATACTGCCTTCCACAGCCTCCCAGGATCTGCAGATCTGCCTATTTAGGGCAAATTTTGAGGCTGCCTGAGCCCAGATGGCCAGCCCGGGGTTTAGCAGCAGAGGCAAAAGGCAGCTTAAAGGCCTTGTCTCTGGATTATAAATGCCCAAGATGGTGCCAGGCAGAATTCCCCACGCAGGTGTCCCCCCCTGTGTGACCGAGGATGGGGGGGGTTTGCTCTCCACCATCCCTCCCCCCTGATTTCCCACACGCTTGTGCTGCCTCCGGATTCTCCAAGCCTCGAAAAGAGGGAGAGGAGGACAGTCACCATTGCCATGGCAATGCCAGAAAACACACCCCCACCTTCTGTCGGGGCCACGTGTGAGAACATGTGTGTGCTGGGCTCCTCTCCCGAGGGCTGGACCGCAGCTTTCCGCTCCAAACAAGCGGGCGATCGTCAAGGGGCTCCCGCAATCGGAGCACGCCGGATCCCGGCTGACAGCTGCAATTCCACAACAAAAGGGGACTTGGCACAGGGAAGGAAACGCGAGGTGAGCTCTGCAGACAGGCTCCTGCCCTCTCCGGGGATGGAGATGATCCAGAGGGGCAAAGTGTGTGTGTGTGGGGGCTCTTCTTACCCTCAAACCCTTCCCCGCTGACCTGTGATTTGCCGCTTCAATTTGGAAATGCCGCACCCCCCACCTCTCTCCCTCCTGAAAATGCCAATAAACCCCGTTAGATGTGAAACTCCGAGACCTCCTGCAGGTGTGAACACAATTATCACAGTTCCAGGGTACAAGCTATTGTGTAATTGGGGAATTCCAGGACAACTGTTGCTAAGAGACCAAAAAAAAAAAAAAATCTATGCAATGTTAGGAGGTTTATATTTAGCTGTTATCTCTTTATACAGATAAATTAATTGGAATTGTTATTACTATTATTTTTTTTTTTTTGTAGCCTGCAATACCCCTGCAGAAATTAATTTAGAGGGCAGAACATCCCTACTGAAAGGAGTTAGTAGAAGAAATGCAGAGCATGCCTCTCAGGAAGCTGTTACAAAGGAATTAGTTTAAAGGGCAAGGGTTACAAATCTGCACATTAGCAGGTTTGGGGTTTTTTGGTTTGATTTTTAAATTTTTTTTTTTTAATTGAACAAACTTACCAAAGGTCTCTGAATGTTAAAAGAAAAGTGAAAAACAAACAAAAGAAAAAAAAAGAAAAGAAAAGCTTGTTATAGCCAGTTATTCAGAAAACAGAAGACACACACAAGACACAAAAGGTTTTAGTATTTTTGAGGTGAGGAAGGTGGCTGGAGGCTGCCTCCAGTGTCCCCCCTAGATGGCACGGCTGAGCAGAGGACATTGGCTCTGTCAATGCTTCAAATGCCCCGAGAGAAGCAGAAATATCCATTTTCCAAGACCACTTAAACGCCTGTACAAGCCAGGTCTCTAAGGCTGAGATGTTCATGTCGTCTCAGGGAAGCAGGAGCCCAGGCAGAGCTTCTTCCCATTCTCCTCCTCCTGACCACTCAGCTTTTCACTCAGCCAAACCCCCCAAGCATTACAAGATTTCCAGCTGGTTGGGAAGTTTATCTGGAGATGGAAAGGGGGAGCAGAAATACCAGAGAGAGAAAAGCCACTATGGTTTAAGACATATCACCTGTTTCTTGGTTAGATTGAAGACCCATGTCACAAATGGGCCTCCAGGATGATGGGAATATGAGGACTCTGGTCTCAGGGGCCCGTTTATATTGCCAGACAAACATTCAGATTTAATACAAACGAGAACCAAATCTGGACATGGTTCCTGATTTCGCAGAGCCCCCTGTATGACATTTCACTTGTTCCTTTCAATGAATTCATTTCCATGTTTACCACTCGCTCACGTATCGATAAAAATCCAGTTCTAAGCGCCCTCTGTACTGCAGCAGCATGGCTGCCATCCTGATGGCTTCAACTCTGGGGTGGAATTTGGGACTGTCCTGTCCTGCTGTTCCCTTAGCCTGTCCCAGACTCCATCAGGGGTCAACACAGGCACATGTGTGGGGACAGCACAGTCACTGGTTTCTACACTGAACCCCAGAATGGTTTGGGTTGGAAGGGACCTTAAAGCCATCCAGTTTCACCCCCTGCCATGGGCAGGGACACTTTCCACTAGACCGGGTTTCTCCAAGTCCTGTCCAGCCTGGCCTTGGACAATTCCAGCCACAGCTTCTCTGGGCAACCTGAGGCCTCACCACGCTCAGACGGGAGAATTTCTTCCCAAATCTTCCTAGATCTGCTAGCACAAAGAGCAGTGGTGAAGCTGTGATTTAGCAGGCAGGGTCACTGCTCCACCCTGCACCCCTGTTCCCAGAGGGCCCCTCAAACACTCTCAGCTGGGTGTAACTGGTAACCCCAAGGTTGGCTGGAGTCCCACTGGTGACCTGTGGGTGAAAGACACTGCAGCTTGTTAGCAGTGTCCTGGAGCATCCAATGCCCTGGCGTGTGCCAGTGCCACACTTCTGGCAGCAAAGTTTGTTTTCTGGAAAGATAAATGTATTAAATTAAGTTCTGACTTTAGCAGCTCAAACAGGCGTCACCTCACATTCCGGTCGCAAATCCATGCCTGAATCTGCTCTGCCACCGTGTTAAAGAATCCTTTTCCACAGAGCAAAGTCCTGCCACAGTACAGACGACCCTAATGTTCGTATTTTGCACTTTCACGGGCCTTTCCTTGCAGAACATGCAAGTTTTGAAAGGCCACAAAAGTAGAAACTGGAGAACCGGGAGGTCCTGACTGCCCGGGGATCTGCACTCCCTGCCCCACAGGCAACACGTTCCTGCCCCAAAGGACAACAGCGGTGCTTCAGGGTTTCACCGGTTTACTAATTGAAAGCAGCTGTAAATGAGATTAAATCTCAGCAGGTATCTTCTGATTTATCAGAAGGGCCGGGGGTTCACTCCGAGGTCAACCAATTCACCGGAATAAAAACGCGGCACTCAGGTGGCTCCGAGGAAAACACCAGATCAAACCCAGCCAAAGAGTAAAGGCATTCTAGCAAGATGATGAATGTATTAAAAATAATCTGCCTGTGCATTACTCACACTTCAGTTCACGGTCACAGAGCGTGATATAATTCTAGTTTACCTCTCATTATTTATGCTGAGTGATTTTTTTTTTTATTTGCAATTGCCTCAGCTGTTATGATAAAACAGGGAGGTCAATCTCATCTGCGTTCGTGGGATTCAACAAGCCATTCTAATGCCACAAAGCAGTTTAAGGAGCTGCTTGTAACTTTGCTTCACTGAATAAGCAGCATTTATGCAGGTGTGTAAAAGCTGCATTAAATTGGAGCTACGCTGAAGCTTTTCCACTGGTGGCCCAAAGAACTAAAAGTCTTTATTTTCAGTAGAGCCTTTGCCAAAAAGGGCAAGACAGAAACCGGGTGGTTCCATGCTCTGATATTCAGATGCAGCAGGACATAGTCAAAACTGATTTTTCCAGAGCCAGCAGAGATCTGGGCAGAAACAGTCGGTTATTACTCGACTGGACACCTTGTAAAGGTCTAATGCAAACAAAGCAACCCCAGTGGCTTCACTGAAGCCTCTGCTTTCCCTTTGCCTACGACAACGCCTTTTTTTTTGCCAAAAAAAGACTTAAAAATCCTCCATCTCTCTTGGCCAAAGAAATCTTCTGAGCAGCTGAAGTTATGCCAGTCCTTGCTAGGTCCAACCTGGGACGTGTTTTCTTTAGGCTGGGTCTAAGCAGTCAGTCCAAGCAGAACGTGAAAAGGATTATTTCCTGGCTTAGTTTTTGTCAAGAGGTAAAACTTCCAAAGCTTGCTTCATTTCTGCAGCTCTCAATGGGAGCGTTTTATCAGTAGTACTCAAAAATAAATCCACCTATGCCCTCCTTGCACACTCTCACCCAGCAAACTGGCAGATTTAACAAGTATAAAAACAGCTCCCGAAACGTGAATATTAAGAGATGTCACGTTGCCACACACACACAAAAACAGCAAACATAAAACAAACAGGAGAGACAGATGGACAAGCAGATGGGGAAAGATGGAAAACTGACAAGAGCCACAGAGCTGGGGTACATCTGTTGGTGGGGATGGACTCCACGGGCAGAGCCACTGAGCGCTGAGGGGTCACTCCGGAACACTCCCAAAGCTCCGCAGCGATGGCTGCAGGGATGTGACACCGGAGGGACCCTGCCAGAGCTGTTCTTCAACACCAGCTTTGAGAGGCTCCACTTCCACCATCGCGTCTTGGCAGCAAGAGCCACGGGCCCCACGCCAGGTGTGCGCGGACCTGCCGCCGTGGTTCTTTCTTCCTTGCCCGGTTCTTGGGCGGAGGAGCAAACCCTCAGCTCCCATCCAGGCCCCAGTTTTCCCTGAGCTGCAAGAGCACCAAGATGCAGGGATCAGAGCTGCAGTGCCCCCTGGATGGGCACCAGCTTCCCTGCTGTCATTCCCTTCGTGGCAGCTGGGCAGCAGGGAAGGCCAGGAGGGCTCCAAGTGGAAAGGATGCGTAAGAATATGAGTCCCAAAACAAAAAACCAAAGTGAGTGGCCCCGTGCACAGCAGCGGGGCCTGTGTCTGTCGGGGCTCTCCTCTGCTTCAGAAACCTCTTGGTCTCGACTCCTCCAGCCTCACAGCCAGGCCTTACCTGATCTCAGCTGTTTTATCCTCCCGTTGCTGGCGCTGGGGTCGACGGGCAGGAAATCTTTGAACCAGGTGATCTCCGGGTCGGGGTTCCCGCTGGCTGCACAGAGCATCGTGGCCGTCCGGGTCCGCTCCACCACCTTCAGCTGCGGCCCCATGTCAATGTTTGGGAAGCCGGGAGGCAGCTGGTCCTCTGGAGGGGGACAACAGAGGGAAGGGGTTAAAACAGGGGCCAGGGCAGCAAAAAAATGGAGCTGTTCAGTGAACGCACCAAGGAAAGCATCACGCAGACTTGCTGCCCTGTGCAAGGCAAGTTGAAACAGTAAATGGTCCATACGTGGGTTGTGAAAACACACGATGCAATAAAATGCAGCAGCTTGTCCGTTTTATGTGATTATCTAACCTCCCACAAGAAGATTCTACGCTTAAATGCCATTTTTAAAACCCTTTGGGGCACAGGAGTGTGGAGTCACAGAATCATTAAGGCTGGAAAAGACCTCCAGGATCACCAGGTCCAACCTTCGACTGAATCCACCTGCCCACTAAACCATGTCCTCAAGGGCCACGTTAACTCATTTTTTGAACACTTCCAGGGATGGGGACTCCACCACTGCCCTGGGCAGCCCCTTCCAATATTTAACCACTCTTTCAGTGAAGAAATTTTCCTAATATCTAACCTGAACAACTTGGAACAACTTGAGGCCATTTCCCCCCGTCCTGTCCCTGGGAGCAGAGCCCAACCCCCATCTGATTGCACCCTCCTGTCAGGGAGTTACAGAGAGCAAGAAGTTCCCTCCCCGAGGCTCCTTTTTCCAGGTGAGCCCCCCCAGCTCCCTCAGCTGCTCCTCACAGGATTTATGTTCGAGTCATCGTGTCAAAGTTCCTCCAGGGGAAGCTCTGTCAGGTCAGTGACTGGCACTTAACTGGTTTTTACAGCAGAACTGTGCACAGGGGTGGCAAAGCAACCTGCGCTGCAGAGAACAGTCTGTACAGTCACAGTTAAAAGGAAAGGGTTCACCTTCCCCCTTCCAAACCTCACAGTACAAAACAAACTACACAAGAGGAAATAATGAAAGAGCCCACGTGGAAAGGGCTGTCAAAGACACAGTGGGACTGGGAGAGAAAGGAGAGGAAAATCTCATCCAGCTGCAGTGACCAGAGGGGACACACGTAACAACAATACGCCAAGTGCTGTCAGCCAGGGTGTGATTTCTGGATTTATTAATTCCAAGTGCTGTGCCCTCCAAGGAGAGGGACGCGGCACCAGCACCCAGCAGAGAGGCTCAGCTGAGCTTAAACAGAGCTTCTTGCTTCCCTCCATCCTGCCTTTGCCTTCCCTAATGAGGGTGAGGAGGGCAATCCTAACCGGTGCTGACTAATTTGTGGTAACTCACACAAAACCCCAGCGCTTCCCCCGCAATATTTGTCACCATTTCTTAACTCCCGTGGAACGGAGAAGAGCTGTTCTCGTGCCGGCTGATGCAGCTCTGGAACATGCCATTTTTTTCCCCCCCAGAAAGTGAGTGTTTGGGGGAGGGCAGCTTGGAAGGAGGATGCCAGAACCAGGGTGAGACTTGAGAGGGATTTTCCATCATCTCAAATGAGCCGTGTCAAGGAATCACAGCCTCGGGAGCCTGTGGCGTTGAATCCGTCTCAAAAGCAGGTGAGGGAACAGAAGGGGAAATAATACAGAGGATTTAAAAATGGTGGGATTTTTAAAAAGGCAGCACACATCCCAACCAGCTCCCCACTGAAACCGAGGGGAGCTCTCACAGCAGCACCAAGATGGGGCTGGAGCCCCTGGCCTTGGTTGGGAGCCACCCTGCCAACTGCCAACACACCAAGAGCTCATTTCCTAAGGCTGGCACGTGATGGATCAGCAGGAATGGAGCCAAACTACATATGGCTGAACCCAGAGACAGTGGGACAAGAGTGGCCTTGCTGTGGTGGGCGCCTTTTGACAGAGTCACAATGGATTGGGGTGGAAGGGACCGTAAAGATCATCTAATCCCAACTCCCTACTGTGAGGGACACCTCCCACTAGACCAGGGTGCTCAGAGCTCCATCCTGTAAGAGAAGCAGAATCACCAGATCCCTCTGAGCTCCAAACACACGTGATTTGGGCAAGAGCTGTTCCACACTGCTGTGCCTCACACTCAGCTTCAAAAAATCTATGAAATCCTGAAGGCAGAGCTAAAGGTGTGTGTGAGGTGCTCTGATACCTGAGGCCAAGAAACTCTGTCCAACTCTCTTATTAGCAGTGCACAGCTACTGCAGGGGGAAAAAAAAAAGGATAAAATGCCTCAATTGTGTGTTTAAAAATGTGCATTGTTTCCTGTCTCTGACCACTGTTGGAGAGTTATAAAGGATCTATTGTGACTCACTGGAGAGTGAAATGCATTAATCACACCTCTCCTCATCGAGCACAGGAATCTGACCACAGGCGGAACCACGCACCATCAGAACTGCTCCAGTAATGCAGATCTCCCAGGATGGACAGACATTGTACAAGGGTGTAATTTCATCAAGTCACTGAATCACAGACTGGTTTGGGTGGGGAAGGGCCTTAAAGCTCATCCCATTCCACCCCTGCCATGGGCAGGGACACCTTCCACTATCCCAGGTTTCTCCAAGCCCTGTTCAACCCGGCCTTGGACACTTCCAGGGATGGGGCAGCCACAGCTGCTCTGGGCAACCTGTGCCAGGGCCTCCCCACCCACCACAGAGGCAGCAACTTCTTCCTAATATCTAATCTAAACCTGCTTTCTGTCAGTTTAAAGCCACTTTTCAGCTCCAAGCCATTTTGGTGCACCTGAAGCACCTCCAAAGCAGAATATTGCACCCTAAATTTGAACTGTGTGCACGCACATCTTTAACCAGGGACTTTAACCAGCCCTCTGAGCTCACCAGGCTGTGCCGGGGCACTGCAGGACTCTCCGAACTCCCTGTGCTGCAAACCCCCAGCCCCCCAGGAGTGAGCTCAGGACAGGGGCAGGGGGGGCCCAGGGAATTGCTGTGCCTGGGCACAGCTTTCAGCCAGGCTTTTAACGTCTTCCCTTCCCTCCTGCTCTCTCCCCAGCCGCGCTGAGCGCTGAGGAGCCGCTGCCGCATTGGCTGCAGATGACATCATTATTGATCACGGCTTTTATCCTGCTCCCTGGTGATGCTGCTCCACCTGCCTCCAACCCCAGCCCCTTCCTTCCATGAACCAATTAATCCACAGAGAGAATAACCCTCTGCCTGGCAGGGGTGTGTGTGTGTGTGTGTGTTTGCACATGTGTGTGTGCTGGGGGAGGCCTGGTACAACTATTATTACCGAGTGTTTCTAATTAAACAAAAATGTTAATCTTGCGGCACAATGTGCAGAATTCCTCCGAGTTTAATTAAAACAACTGCGACTGGAGGCGTGATCAGATTTGAGGATCAGATCATCTCTGAACATCACACACTGCTCTGATTCAAGTGCTCAGATTTCCTTCCTGCCAGGGAAGTGAAACTGCCTCCATCCCCTAACAACTGGATTCCCTGTAATAATGCAATTACAACCTCAGCACAATCCCCACAAGACATGCACACACAAGCCCTGCCACCCTCCCCATCAATCCCCAAACACCACCCCAAGCCTGTTCCCGAATAAATAAGAATGGTTTGGGTTGCGAATTCTCTTTCTGAAAGCAGCTCAGACAACTGCAGGAACAAAAGAACCAGACACAAGCTGGAGATGCTTCAAGGGCACATCTGGGCAGCTGCTGCTGCTGCTGGAAATTGTGCTGGTTCATGCAGGCAAACACTTTCCTGCGTTGCAGTTGCCACAGAAATGGAGCATCCCAACACCCTGTTCATACCCGAGCTCGGACCGAGCACCTTAAACCCCTCCCCGAAGCTGGTGAATCACCTCAAGGCCACTGAACAAAGCAGGGAGAGAGAGGACAGGGAAGCAGGGCTGGAGAGAGGCAGGGAAAGAGCACTTCAGCCCTCATTTATAATAAATCCCACCCGAGGACACGCTCTGTGCTGGAGGACGTGCCCGGATCCAAGCCGGGCACACAAACAAGGGTCCCCAGCGAGGGGACAGGGGGGCTCCCCGTCCCCCTGGCACTCTGGAAGGTGGCAGCTCTGGGTTAGCTAATTAGCTGTGCCGGAAATGAGGATGATAAAGAAAGATAAAGCGGTGCTGCTGCTGCTCTTTTCCCCCGCAGGGTGTGCACGGCTGCTTAATAATTTAGAGGAGAAGGAGGGTGTGAGCGCGTACAGATGCGCTGTGGACCCGGTGCAGAAAGCCACGAGGATGCTCCAAATGGAAGAGGAGGAGGGGTTTTTCCCTGTTCTCTGGAGATCTGGATGCTGGATGGTCTCTACACAGTCGACTGTCCTCATTCAGGGCGGAAAACCAGGAACACAGAGACGAAGCAGCTCGAGTGACACGACTTTTAAGCGGATCAAAATCCAGCATTCCTGAACTTGTCGCTGTTCTTTTCGTTAAGTTTATGAACAGCTACAGCTGTCCTCTCCCCAGCAGGTATCCTGGCACTATGTACCTCGTGAAACTACACCAACAAGTTCTTTGCACCCATGTGTCTGTACCTGTGCCTCAGGTACCTGTTATTTCGCAGCCAGACAACTTTAATGCAGGGAGGAGTCTCCCTACCACGCTCTGTTGACTCCACTTCTTTCGAGCTGAAAGGTTTACTATGAAAACAGTAATAGCCTAACAATGTTATTAAAAAATTGTAGGCTTACAGGCAATAAATACACGCTTAGATATGTGTGTTGGACTCGAAAATAGTGCAGGTAATGCCTGTATTCCCTAATGTGTCCCTGCGTGCCCTCCTTCTACAGGCATCCGAGTTAAAATTACTTTGATGTTATTCATAAGCGACAGAACTAATCTGCTGTCAACGCTGTCCAATTTTCAGGTCACTACAAGAAAAGCAAAACAAGTCAAGTTTGAAGAGAGACTGCCAGGAATATTCCAAATGGCAAGGTAACATTTCAGAGGGGCCAGCTTCCCTCTCCCATGTGCTCCCGTGGGACTCGCTGTTCTCTGCTGAGCATCCAGAGCTGCTTGTTGTTTACCTTTGGCTGATTTAAAGCCAACAATTACACAAAAACCAACAAAACAGCAGGGGTCTTGCTGGAACTTTATACATGCCCACACCAGACGTGTCCTTGGAGTAGGAAATGCGTGAGGGAAATGTCGGGCTGCAACTGGTGGTGGAATGTCTGAATACTTCCTAAAACCAAATCAAGAGGGAATCTCCAGGAGAAGTAGGCCTGAAAGTCTGCCCATAGCAGCCTCAATCATGCTCCAGCAGCGGGTGCCACCGCCCTGACGTGTCTAACAGCCCGTTCTCCTCGGTTTTCCAGAGTGCAGCAACCCTCAGGAACAGCAGGCACTGGCCAGGATGGGGAAGCGACGGATCAGGGCCCGGTGAATCCTGCTCTGTGACACTGAGCTGGACTAATCACTGGCTTTTATGGGAACATACTGCATTTCCTAACAGCTCACAAGGGTAACGTCCACCAGAACTCCACCAGCTCCCACAGACCGCTAAAGAATCGGAGGAAAGTAGAAGCTGTACACAGGAAGTAATAATAATCACCATAATATGGATCTGTGGATATAGATGGTATAAATGTAGACATAAATACAGATAGAATCACAGGCTGGTTTGGGTTGGGAGGGATCTTAAAGCTCATCTCATTCCACTCCCTGCCATGAGCAGGGACACCTTCCACTTACCCCAGGTTGCTCTGAACCCTATCCAAACTGGCCTTGGACACTTCCAGGGGTGGGGAATCCACAACCTCTCTGTGTCTATCCCAGGACACAAAGCTACAAATGTCCTTCCTGGGAGTGGGGAGCTTAGAGAAGCTCCACCAGCTGAGAGCTGGGCTGTCTGTGCCAACTACCTCCCTTCCTGCCCAAATTATAACGAAAAAATAACAGCAGCTGGAGTCAACAACAACTGGAAAATGCTTCCCAAAACCAGTCTTCCTTTTCCTTCGAGCTCTGCAGGAGTCAGGTTTGCAGGCACTATGTCTAGCCAGCTGTGGAAAGAACAGCCAGTCTCTGCAGCCCTACCAAACTGGGATCCCTGGAGAAGCAGAGCAGGAAGGACAAACAAGCCAGCAGAGCTGGTGTGAAGGGACTCTGTGTGAGTTGAATGCTGTCCATCACAGCTTTGCTTCTCAGAAGCTCCCAAAGGTTTCCCCTCCTGCAGTTTCCTGTTTTTAAGTGAAGGCACATGGGTTTCTATCAGGGTCTGATCCAGGAGTAATCACGTGGATAAAAAGGGGTTTACCCTCAATCCCTTCAGCAGCTGCATCTAGTAAGGAAGAATGTTTTATCCTCTCTTCTGAAGAGAGAAAACATTTTCTGCATTATTTTCCATTCACAGGACTGCCCTGGTGTTGAGGAAACCCTCTAACGTTCCTGCACAAAGGTGCAGACACGTCTCTCTGATTACAACACACGCACCCCAGGCTGCAGAGCTACTCCAAAGTGCCTCGTGCAGTTTGCAGCAGCTGGGGCCCAGGTTTCCGGACTCCAGAGCGTGCCAAGGTACCAGGTTCTGCAAATGACAGCTCCCATCCATCTCCAGGCTGTGCAGCAGCCCCCTCCCTACGCTCAGCATCGGTTCTGCTGAGGAGAGACAGGGAGGAGGAGGAGGCCATGCAGGGAAAGAGAGAAAAGACAAACAGGAGAGTGGGTGAGTGCAGAAGAGGGGAGGGGAAGGAGAGGCCTGGCTGCCAGCATGCTCACTTTGTCATTGTGGAGATCGGCGCATTTGGGCTCGGTGCTTTTAACTCTCCCAGCACTTAAAAATGCGGATAAAGAGGAGAGAATCTTTGCTGTGCGAAAGCTGAGGAACGATTAGGGGCGGAATAACTCCAGCTGAGCAGGCAAGGGGAGGTTCTGCTATAAAATCTGCTTCCTTGATGCTCTTCAACATTGTCTTGGCCCATCCTACAGTTAATTCCTGCTCCCTCAAGCTCCATGGACGGGTACCCTCACTGCTGCAGCACAGTCAGAAACAGAGACCCCAAACAGAACAGGAGAGCTTGTGAGAGCAGAGCAGACAGTCAGAAGGTCCTGGTGGGATCAGCAAAGGGTGCAGTTAGTCAGGCAGTGGGAAGGTGCAGCCCCTGTGTTGTCATCTGTCCCCCTGGCTGACGTATGGATGATGCCGACCCCAGAAGGAAGAGCTGCACAAAGAGCCCTGGTCCCTAAGGACAGTCCCTGAGCTCAGCTCAGCATTCCCATTTTGCTCTCCACAACGCCCTGACAGGGGGCTTTGGCCAGGTGGGGGTCAGTCTCTTCTCCCAGGTAACAGGTGAGAAGATCAGGAAATGGCCTCGTGTTGTGAGAGGGGAGGGTCAGGCCGGACATCAGGAAGAATTTCTCCACAGAAAGGGCTGGTAAACATTGGAAGGGGCTGCCCAGGGAGGTGGTGGAGTCACCATCCCTGGAGGTGTCCAAGGAATGCCTGGATGTGTCACTCATTGCTCTGGGCTGGGTGACAAAGTGGGGATGGGGCACAGGTTGGGCTCGATGACCTTGGAGGTCTTTTCCAATCTCAATGATTCCATGATTCCAAACACTGCAGCTTGCTTTTGGTGGAGAAAGCTTTCAATCCAGGGGATTGGTGAGGGCAGCAGCTGGGGGAGAACCTTCCCTGGTCACTGCTCGTAGCTACATTCAAGGGGTACAAACTTCGAATTTGGCTGCAGGGCCACTTCAACCAAACTGTCACAGCTCCCAAGGAACATATACGGGAATCAGTGTGAGGAACAAGGCTCCCAGCCCTCTGGGATAACCACAGTTAGACACACTCTTGTCATCCTGTGCCATTCCAAGCTCCTGACAGATCCATCCCAGCCCGTTTCTCTAACAGAAGGTTAAATGCCACGCCAGGCAGAGGAGCTGCACTGAGATCTGAGTGCACCTACACAAATCTGTCAGGCATGACTGGACCACGGGCCCACCTCCAAGGCAGCAGCATCCTGACAGCACAGAGCCAGGAATATTCCCTGCTCCAGTGGGAGGCCGAGGGCTTTGCCACGTGCCCCTCGTGTCTGGTCTCTGTTTCCTGCTCTGCACTTGGGATGTGCACACCAGTTTCACGCTGCAGCGTTAGGGACGTGCCTGCCGCCTGTTCAAACAAAAGGATTTAAGATGAACACTGAAACTGCTGAACAAAAAGCCCACAGGCACAGCTACCGCTTGGCCTGAGGGTCACACACTGCCTGGAGCTCCTAAATTTGTTGTTAGATGTGCCCACTGCAGAAAGAAAGGCAGTGTCCCTATTAAAATGCCCATGGCTTCATCCATAGCCAATCCTGAGCTAAACTCCTCTGGGAGCTCTCAGGCAGTTATCCACCACCCCCTTCCTGCCAGGATCACCTGTGGTTTGAACAGAAAACACCACTGATGGGTGTTCTAAACCCTAAAACGGGTCAGTTTTAGCACCCAACCTCGCTCAGCCATTCACACGGTGATTTTTAGGGATCTCCAGGGTAATAACAGCAAACACCCAGAGGCATCCAGAGCAGCAGCATATTGTTCCCTCCCCCACATCCAGTTCAGGGAGCATATTTCAAGCAGATGACATGAAGGAGGCATCCATGTAAACATCCTCTGTAATGGGGACAAGTGGAAAAAAGAATCAGAACAAAATGGAGAGGGGAACTGTTTTCTTGGAGAGCGCATGGAGCAGAAGACCTCTGGAAAGAGGGGAGGTGCCCAGAAGGAATCTAGCACAAGAAAAAAGAGGTTGCCATTGCTACCAACTGTGTGAAAACCCATGCAGATGAAAAATCATCTTAATCCCAGCCCATTAAGTGATTTCTCAATGAAAAAAGTTTTCTTGGTGCCACATTTCTGAGGAGAATAATGAGGAGTTTCTGGTGCTGCTCCTAAATCTGGGGAAGGAATTTTTCGGAGGGGAGGGAAGATCATAGGAATCACAGGATAACTCAGGTTGGAAGGAACCCCAACACATCATCCAGTCAAACCTCCTGAAGCGGCCCAGTTTCAGCTTTGCTCCTTACACAGCAATTTTACACCTCTCCGGGGTAAGAACAGCCAAACGGATCTGACAGGTCAGAGCGAACCAGAGACAGGAGGACTTTGTGCCTCGGCCAAGCATTTTTTAAGAGCCTTCCCACCCAGCTGCAGGGAGGGAGAGGCTGGAGGGTCCCACTGTGACCCTGGCACGGGGCAGGCAGGGCGCTCCTTACCTCGGAGGACGGTGAGCTTGGCGTGGACAGTGACCTCCCCGTGAGGGTTCTGAGCAACGCACTCGTAAATGTTCTCATCGCGGGGAGTCCGGAGGGGCTGGATCCTCAAAACAGCACCTGCACTTTCATCAAATTCAATTGTCTGGGGGAGAAGGAGAGACACACAGAGTAAGTCTCCTTGGGTTACAAGTAGAAGCTTCATTCCTGCTTCTAAGGAGACACACACAGCCCCAAACACACTCCAGCAGCTGCCCCACAACCCTTACACGCATTTTTTTAACAGCCTTCCCACCCAGCCGAAGGAAGGGAGAAGCTGAAGGGTCCCACTGTGGTGGATCCCACTGTGCACATGTCCCACCGTGTGCATCTCAAAGGCTCTGAAGGAAGGAGCCTCGGTGGTGGGGCGTGGGGTGGGTGTTCAGAGCCCACAACTGTGATGAAGGAGGAGGAAATGGAGCGAAGGGAAACAAAATAAAGATGAACCCTCGCCTTGTCCCTCCATCTGCAGAGGCAGCTGACACCACAAAGCTTCTCTCAGCACACAGCTGCCTGGCAGGGCTGAGTCCCACAGCGAATTCCACAGGATGACCTCCCAGTGCCTGTTCCTCCACTCTCATTTCTATCTAAACAATGCCAATTGCTTGGGTCTGGTTGCCAACAACTGTGATGTTTACTCCAGGCTGTCCCAGGCTTAAAATACTGAGCCATGGCTGGGGATGAAAGGTGCATTTACAGAGATGAAGTACCACCAGCTTAGCTGGGGTCTCTCAGGGAAGGAAGAAGTTATATTATATCCCAGGAAGGGGGAAAAAACCCGACAAAACAAAAGGAAAAACTCCAGTAACATAAGTGAGCCAAGTTCTTTCTTGCTTTGGAACAAACCCAGCTGCTGACATGGCCAAGAGCTTGCATTTCACTCCTCCTGCTGTTAAAACTCCTCCTCTTCCAAATTTCGCTGTATTATCTGGTCTGAGAAGGGCCAAAGAGGAGAGGTGGCTGCTTTGTGTCAGTCTCTCTCTTCACACAGGCACGGATTTCAAGGACATCTCTTACCTCAAACCTCTGAGAGTTCACTTTCTTCCCTTTCTTGTTCCAGGTGACCCGTGGCTTTGGGTCTCCAGTCGCTTGGCACACAAAGGAGGCCACCCCTCCTGACACACCAATTTGGTCCACAGGTTTTTTAATGAACACAGGGGGACCTTTAAGAAAAAAAAAAAGAAATATCATCACTGGCACAAAAAAAGACAAACTCTAATAAGCACTGTTTGTAATTAATAATAGCATTGTCACTGCCACTCTTAACAATCCCAGGTGAAATTAAACCTCTTGGCCTTGTAGGAACAAAGTCTTTACCTTCTTTTTCACATATGAAAAAGCTCCAGCAAGAAATAATTAAGGGTCTGAGGCTCCAAAGAGATTTCAATGTTGCAAAGCCTCTTTTACTCCTGAAAAGTGGACTTTTAAATTGTTTTGCACAGGGGAAATTGCCCTTGCAAAGCCCGATCTAATGAGAAGCACCAAAAGCTGGTAGAGCTGAAAACAACATCTAGAAACACTGAATTGCGCTCCCCAGGTCCAAGAAAAGGACCAAAACACCAAGGAATGGGGGAGATTTATAGTAACAAAGCCAAGGCAGGGGGAGAAGGTGGGAGGAGGACCACGAAATACATGAAGCAGGACTTGGCACAAACAGAGCTTGAGGATGGTGGTGTGAAACAGGCTGGTGCCGGTGGCTTTAGGATGTGAAGCCTCCTCCTTGGCTTGCAGCACCTCTGCTTTCATCTGCAAATCCTCCCCGTGGCCCTCACGGGTACATTCACGCAGGTACGTCATCCCTTGGAACGGGCGCGCTGAGAGGACACAGCCCAACAAACCCAAGGTGTGAGCTCCTCCAAACAGCCCAGCTGTCAGGCCCAAGAGCAGAGCCAAGCCTGCAGTCCCTCCTGCAGCTCCCCTTTTCCCCTGTGCCCGGCATCGGAGAGCCCAGGAAAGCCGGGAATTCACGCTGCTGAAGGAAGGAGCTCCTCAAACTCCTCTCAGCTGCTCCAGGGTGCAGTGGTGCCCGAACACACACACGCACAGGCTTGTTTGAGCCAGCCCAAGCCCAAAGGGACAACCCCTGGTCTCCCAGCATCTCTCCCTCAGCCCATCCGCTGATTTCCACCCCTGTACCACTCCCTTCGAGCATCTGGGCAAGGATGGGAGGATGCTGGGATGGGCTTGCTGACCGAGGAAGGTGCCAAGGGGCTGCTCGTGAGAGGAAGCCGAGGCCAGGAGCGTTCATGCAGAGCCCATATTGCCTCTGCCCTCTGGGAATCCTCCTTCCGTGCTCTAACCTGTTTTCCTTGCGCCGTTTCCTCTCATCTAGTTAGTCTGAAATTTATTGAAATATTTAAATCACAAGGCCACAGCTGTGTTCAAATAAAATCACTCAGATCATAAAGTTGCCGTCTGTTTTTCTTGAGAAAAGCAGAGCACGTGACTCTGAAATGAGTGTATTTATCTGTACATACTCAGAGTCTATAAAATAGGATGCAAACAGCCTCTCACAGGGCTCGACAGGAGGGCAAATGGTAGCTGGAGAGAAGTCTCCAGGGTCTTTTAGGGGTCAAAAGACAAAAGGAAGCCTTCTCCCCTTCCCTGCCTGGCATGGCCAGCAGTATATAAATAAAAGGCACTGAGCAAGCTCATGTGATGCAATCAAGCATTTGTTTCCATGCTGGAGGTAAATACAATTTGCTGGAGCTGTTTACATCCCACCGAATGCTGTGTGTACAAAGCACCACATTTATAAATATCCAAATCTATATTTAGAGGTCAGAGTCTTCTTTGCAATGTTACAGCTAAAGGTTATCAAGCAAGTCCCACTGGAGGAACTGGCACTGGGGGGGATCTGTCTTCCATCTGAGAAAGGTAAAACCCAAACTTTGCTCCAGGCTAAGATATAAATGCTCACTCTGCCCACAGCCTGACTTCCTTCCTCCCTTCACCTCCGCTCGATATCTGAGGAGCTTGCAGGAGTCAATTCTGAAGGTACAGCTAAAAACATCCAGGGCTTTTAAGAACACTTTATTGATGCAAGTTCATTTCCTAAAATAAAAGCCCCTAATAAACCTTAATGTCAGGTATACATTTAAATGGGCGCAGGATGATGAGAGCTCAGCCGAGGAGAAAAACAAGGTTCTATTTCCATCCTGAAGAAAGGCATGGTGCTCCAGAAAACAGTGAGCTTGGAGACGTTGCTCAGCATCCCTTTTTTGGGGTCCTGTGTCACCTCAGTGTGTGGTGATGGGGAAAGCTGAGCTGTCTCTGAACAGGTTTTTTCCCAAGCTCCCTGCAATTCCCAACTGCCTACGAGAGACTCACCGTTAGACAGCGAGAGACAAAAGGAACCAAACAAAAATCCCCACCAAACAACCCATCCGACTTCACTACTCACTGGGAAAAAAATGGGTGAAAATCTGAGCCAAACTGTCGATTTTAAAATTGCCCAAGCCATCTGAGCTGCAGATTTGGATTCCTCCCCCCTCCACCCCGATGCTCTCCACCCCTGCACCCCCAGTCACTGCAGAACTTGTCACCAGCCCACGCCGAGCTCAGAGCAACCCTCTCCCCCTCTGGGAAGAGAGAGCCAGCGCTATCACAGGCAAGGTGGTGATGATCCAAGGTGGTGATGATCCAGAGCTGAGACCAATCCCCCACAGCTCTGCCGTGCCAGGCCCAGCCTGCAGGGAGACACACACGCCTAGAACTGAGCCTTCAGCTCTGCAAACGGCTTTGAAAGCCTCCAGAAGCAGGGACAGGGGTGCCACGTGAAACGCTGTCAGCCCACGCAGAGGGCCTGAGGTGTTCCCCCTCGCCTGCCAAGAAGGCAGCACCTCGGTTTTAAATAAATAACTAAATAAAAATCTAAGAAACACAGTTTCCAGACGACATACTTGCAGTCCAGGGGATTTTGTATCACTTCACCAACCTTCCTTCATGGAGAGCTGAAAGCAAGTCAGGTTTGAAAAGGCTGAGTTTAAGCTCCACCAGTCCAGTGGTCACAGAGATTTTTTTTTCCTCCCCTTTCTCCGCTTTGCAAAGCAGCAAAGCCTTCTTTTTTTTTTTTTTTTTTTGCGCAGTATCAAGACAGGAATGGAAAAATCTGGAGCTTAAAAGAATTTTCCTACTACAAGAGGCTTCCAGCGGGGTCCGGGTCTCCGGAGGGAAGGTTGAAAAGACCGGATGGCTGCTGTGTACCTGTGATCCTTCTTTACAGCTTAATGGAAAGCCATCAAGCCAAGCTGAAACCTTTCCCTCCTGCCCACCTCCCACGCACTTCCCAAAAGCAACAGCCGGGGCAAGCGACGCGCTGGAGAGCTGCAAGGAAGAGACACGGCTTCCTCAGCCGTCCTGTGCCCCGTAATTGCAGCTGAGTGCCCTCTGGCCTCACCTCTGCCAGCCCTGGCAGCTGCTCTGACCCTGCCCTGCGGCTCAGATGGGTGTTCTGGGAGCTGACGGGACCCCACGCTCGCCTTCCCGTCACCCCCCCGGCACAGACGCCCCCCTGTTGGTGCCACTTCCCAAATCACGGGCTTGGAGAACCACCGGCATCTGCTCGGGATCACGGGATCATGGAATCCCAGCCCCATCCAGTTCTACCTCCCTGCCACGGGCAGGGACACCTTCCACTATCCCGGGTTCCTCCATGCCCTGTCCAGCCTGGCCTTGGACACTTCCAGGGATCCAGGGGCAGCCACAGCTTCTCTGGGCAACCTGTGCCAGGGC
>JAWMRA010000079.1:403489-425622 GCA_035584735.1 Pseudotriccus pelzelni | reverse complement strand
TTGGACACTTCCAGGGATCCAGGGGCAGCCACAGCTTCTCTGGGCAACCTGTGCCAGGGCCTGCCCACCCTCAGAGGAAACAAATTCTTCCCAATATCTAATCTAAACCTACTCTCTTTCAGTCTAAAGTCATTTTGGTGCATCTGGAGCACCTCTAAAGCAGAATATTGCATCCTAAACCTGAGCAGTGTATGAACACGTCTTCTGGTATCCCCATCAAACGTGGATGTTTTTAATGCTTTCTGGAAGGGATTTCGGGATTCTACCACAGACTGCGAGTTGAAAAGAGTGGGGGTCTCTACTCATCCCCCAGGCACACAGTACAGACCAGGCCACATGCCAGGGCTGCACACTGAGGCAGTTTCCCCACTGAAGAGGAAGATGCTGTCCCCTCCTCTCCCCTCCTTCCTTCTTTCATGTGACACCAAAGCAGGAAAAATTCTTCGAACGCAGCCACGTAAAAACCACCCCAACACCTCCCTGCTGACGATACATGGATGACACAACAGGCTGAGCAGCTTTACAGCAAGGAAGCTGGAAAGATGTGGGAGTTGGGGAAAGGAGGGGACATCTCAGCCTTGAAACCCAAATGTCCCTTGGGAACGGCTGCCATGGTGAATAGCGGGTGATGGACGAGCAGCGAGGGAGACAGGCCGGCCACCATATGCCTGTCTGAGACATCAAATGCCGAAGAGAGGGAGAGGGGTGGAGAACCCAGAGGTGGTTTGAGGGGTGGGAGAGAGGCGGGAGCACAAATGAACTCCGCGTGTCGGAGCTGACAGCCGGCGGGAGCGGGATGAGGGGGAAGCAAAAGAAAAAGCCAGTTATGGAGGTGCACCAGGGTCCCTCTGCTGCCTTCCCTGAGCCTGGTCGGAGCAGGGTGTCCCTCCTGTGGCACTGCAGGAGGGTTATGGAGGGAGCAGGAGGTCAGGGATGCACTGAGCCTCGCAGACCACACGAAGGCAGGGGCAGCTTTCTCCACACCACCCCAGAACACTCCAGCCCCAAAACTGCTGCTCCCTCCTCAGCTACACCTGCCAGCTGTGGGGCAGCCCAAGCAGAAAGCTGCTCCCACAAGGAGAGGGACAACAGGTCCTCTTCCAGCCACTTCCCACAGGCCTGGACGTGCCACCGTCACAGTAACAGGCCCGTCTGGCCCCACAGGTGCCAAGGAAAAGGCTGGCGGATGGTCCCTGACCATATCACCGTGGATTCGCCCCAGTGTGTGTGATGCTGTCCCCTCTGTGCCCCGCCCTGCGGGGGCTGCAGAAGTGCCTCTGTAACCTCTGCATCCTCCTGACCCCCATCCCAGCTCTCTCCCTGCCCCCTCAGCCCCACAGCAGGGACCTGGTGGCAAAACTCACCCCTGTGCTTAACACCTCGTGCCACCCCCAGGGAAAGCACCTCAACAAGGGACCTCGGGTCGAGACAAACCCCCTTGCTGTCCCATCTGGCCGCAGCGCGGAGCAGCAGGAGCCCGGCTGAAAGGGCCCCTCGCCCCCAGCAGCAGCAATCCACGGAGACAAAGGAAAGCCAGCGTACAAAGCACGGGTTTTGAAAGGTTTTCGCTTCCATTTTTGGAGCCCTCGGTCCCCGCTGACAAGCTCCGCGGAAGCCCACGCGCCCGTCCTGCCGACACACAAAGCGCCTCCTTCTCCGGTGAGTAAACCCTCATTATCCCACCCTGGGGAAGGAGCAGGCTCTCCACCGTGCCCCAGAGTGCCACAGGAACCAAAGCAGAAGCAAGGGCACAGCAGGAAGGCCATTTTCCTGCCACTTGGCCGGTTTATGAGTCTTCCCACACACATTCCCAGCCGTCCTTTTGCTCACCGCTCCCGTTCGACCTTCAGCGAACGGCCCCGCGGTGCTGAGCCCAACATTCCCCCATGGATCTGCCCACCGTGGGTGTGCCCACGCTGCAGGAGAGGTTCAGGGCACGTTAGCCAGTGACAACCTTTATCCTGGCCCAGTAACACTCAGCAGATTGAAACTCACCCTTTTCTGTGCACAGAGACTCACACACACACACACACACACAGGCACCTCCACCTTTCAAAACAAAGGTAAAAGTTGAGGCCACAAAGACATTTGTGGCCAGTGTTATTCTGCCATTAGCTGCACGCCCCCACTCCACTTTTCCAGGCTGCAGATTGTTCCCATAGTTGGGATTCAGATCTCCGGCTCTGGTGCAAAGTCGGCTGACCTTGGGAACTCGCCCTTCCCCACACCTCAGGCTGCCACACGTAGCGGGGAGGTGACAACCCTCATTTCTCACACCTGCCTGTCTGTCTCGGTCTAGACACTACACGCAGTTTGGAGCAGGGATGGGCTCGGAACAGCTCTGTTCAGCACTCAGCACCCCGGGTGGCACTGAACACAGCTGCAGCCTCTGAAGGCTGAAATGCAAACAAAATAACCACAGAAAAAGTCACCAGAGGGAACTGAGAGACCTTCTCCAACAGGTACTTCTTGGGGAGAGAAGAAGATAAAAATCAAAAGCCAGACAAAACTTCGGAACCTTCCGACAACCTGTTCATGTCAGCTGGAATGAGACATCTCTCCCTGTTATTTCTCACCCCCTGCTAACTTGCAGAGCCACCAGGAAGGAATCCGATGGTGTTCCCACTGCCATGCACAGAATTAACCCCCCCCTCCTCTCCTCTTCTTCCTCCTCCCTCTTGCTTTGGTTTCTGGGCTGAACCTTTCTGCTGATCTAGTGAAACTCCATCTCCCTTTTCCACAACTGCTGACGGGCTCACAACCGGAGAAGGAGCCCAAGGTACTCCCCAACCACAGCCCTGGGTGGTTGTGCTTTCAACTGCCCTCCTGAAAACCCTCCCAGGACTGTGAGATTGGGGTCCAGCCACGCTCCCACTGTTTGTTTGTTGCTTTAGGAAGCGTGTTTGACACACACGTGCTGCTGAGGTCTGACTGCACACAGATCCATGCCCCGTGTTGGAAGGACGGGGGATGGGAGCGTGGAGCATCTGGGGACAGCCAGAGGAGCAGCTCTGCCACCCCAGGGAACCAGGAGACAAAACATGGAGCAGAAGGTAGAAAGGACGGAAAAATCAGGGGGAACGAGAAGAGATCAAGAAGGGAAATGGCACATTCTTGGGGCTGACCTGTGCAGGGCCACTTTGGACTTTGATGATCCTTGTGGGCCCCTTCCAAGTCCGGATATTCCATGACTCTGTGCAAGAGAACTGGAGCAAGCTGGAGAGGAGGGAGGTGTTCAGAGCCAGAGCAAGGAAATGAAGGAGGAGACAAACCACAGAGCAGATGAAAACAGGAGAGAGCAGCCAAATTTGAGACAGATGGAGAGTGGGGAGCAAGAATGCTCTGTTTGGAATGGGTCCGTATTCCAAAGCAGTGGCATTAGGGAGCGGGGGAGCTCGTGAGAGGGATATAGAGGCAAGGCAGACAGCTCCAGAATTCACATTTTTCCTCGGTAGAAGAGTGAGAGCTGCAAACTGGGGAGGAGTCTCTGTGGAGACACCCCACAGGACTGAGAACACCCCTTAGAGGGGTCCTGCAGAGATCCAGGTCCCCGTGAAATCCAGGGCTTTATCGACAGATTTGGCACTCTTTCTTTCCAAGGGCTCTTTCTCGGTGCCTCACAAATAAAAGTAAAATGAGGGTTTTCTGACAGAACAAACAAAACAGGGAGTGAATTATTTTCCATTTCCCCCGTCAATAACTTCTCCCCAGCCCAGTCGTCTTATCATCATAAAAAGTCCATTAAGCAGTAATTGGGGAGGAAGGAGAAGGCAGGGCTGGTCCGTGGAACAGGAGCACGCTCGCTCCCCAACTGGCCTTTTCTGGGAAGGCAGACAGGATAATTATAGGCTTTAGACAGAGACTTCCTCTTACTGTCAGCAGCTCTTGGCTCCCTTCAGGGAGATGGGACTGGCAAGGTTGGGCAAAGGAGGGTAAAAAAAGATCGAGGACATTTTTCGAGAAGTGAAATACTTCCACCTTGCTATTCCCCTGCTGCTGAACCACCAAAGCCCTTCCCTGACAGACTCAGAAAAGCTGTGCTACCACAGGTGAGTGCAGGCTGTTCCTTGTTGGACACAGGGGAATGTCACCTGGAAGATTATCCCTTCTCCTTTCCTGCAAGGCCCCAGAGGAGGAAGGGTGGCAGCGAAGGATGTGACCCAGCACAGGAGTCACCACAGGCAGAAAATGGGTGAGGAAGAGGATGAACTCACATCATACACCTTTAAATTCCTCGGCTGTCCAACACCTGCCTGTGCTGCTAGCTCCCACCTCTCCCCCCCCAGCCAGGATGAGGCAGCAGACCACTCACAGCCAGCATCATGTCAAGCTGTGCTCGCCACCAGGCTTGTAATTTTGGGGATCTGGCACATCCATAGAGCTTTCAAGCTCCTATTTGAAACGCACTGGGATACAGACCCTCTGGAAGAGGAGGTATGGGCCTGAAGCAGTGAGGCAGGAGGAGACTGAGGCTACCAAAAATCTACTCCTAGTTCTGACATCCAAGGTGAGAAACACCTGCTTGCTGGAGGGGAAGCATAATCATTCCTTGTGGTCTGTTTAAACTGCTGGTTTTCAGGGATGGGACCGTTCCTTATCGCTTGGGAACAGCACTGGGATGAAGTTATCCCGTTGCAGCAGGAATCCTCCAGGCTACCTTCACACATCCCTATGCATGGAAAGGATCCACCTCTCTCCGTGGCAAAAAGGGTATTTGTCACTTCCACGGATCAGTCCCAGCTCCAGTGACTGGCACCTTGACACAGCCAAGGAAAACATTCCTCCAGCTGGGATTTATACCAAGGGATAACAGGGCACATGTGATGATACACATGTGGAGGATGAAACTGCTTGACGGGACAGGACAGGGAGATGTCCCTGCTCTGCAGGGAGTAGGGTGGTATTCTGGGCCTTCTTCTTCCTTCTCCAGCAGGAACACTGGTGCCTGGTCTCTGACACCATGTGGTGAGCACACACCAGAAAGCCCCCACCCTGTGAGAACTTCCACGGTGGAAGCTCAAAGCATCACCTGGGCTTGTGTTCAGTGAATGAGAAATGGAGGATTCACGTTGGGGGCGAAGGGGCCTGCACTTGGCAGGGAAGGACAGCAAATGCAGCAGGGAGCTGGTGCCCAGCACCAGGATGAGACCCTGCACACAGGGCAGGAAAGGATGGAGGAGAGGCAGCACTGAGCAGTGTATGGAATTTGTGCAGGAGGGAACGTGATCTGGAGGATGCAAGACTGAGTTTGCTTTTCAGCGCATTCTGGGGCCACATCCCACAAAGATCCTCCTCCTGTGCCTCAGTTTCCCCACCTCCTTCTCTTACCAATTCAGATGGTGAGCGCTGCAGGTGGCACAGCTGCTGCTCTCTGCTCCCACCCTCCCTCCCTGGCACAGATCAAACCGAGGGGCAAAGGAGCACGGTGGTGGGAATGCAGATAGTCCTCTGGCCAGGATTCATCTTCTGGCATTACAACACAGGGAGGAAACTGCTCCTTGTGGCCAGCAAGAGCTGAAGGACACGAGCAGGATCAGCCAGGAAGCTCCAGCAAACAAAGCAGCACACGTGGCCTCAGCAACGTGGACCCTGGGGGTACACGAATGCTGCAGCAACATCTCACTCCATGTCTGTCCACAGGTCCCATAACAAGGCATAACAACCCAGAGCAGAGCCAGAGACCCAAGGAGCCGTCCTGGCAACTTAATGAGGGCCCCTTGTCCATCAATGTCACGACAGCAATCCCAGGTTGTTTGCAATCACAAGCTTGAGGCAAGGACCTCTCCCTGCCCTTGCCAGGTTGCTAAGACAGCTTCTACTCCAGCCATCTCATTGATAATGGCATCCTGGAGCAGCTTGATTCACCACCTACTTAGAAAAGACCCAGCTAGAAAGGATTTGGCTCTTTGCTCAACTTCCACTGCTCTGAGTCACTGAAGAATCAGAGTCCAGGGGGAATACCAGAACATAAAAAACCATCTCCTACGGGATGAGCCTGCAAGAAGAAAAAGCTTAACGAGCCCGGATCCAGCTCCCAGGAGGCCATGCCATCTTAATATAGCCCAGCCTCGGTCCTGCACCGCCACAAAGTGACAGCAGAGTCAGCACAATGGGGAAAACAAACCGCTACAACCTCCTGCAGCTCATGGTCCTTCCGAGGAAGAGCAGAGCTGGGAGCCCCAAGGACGTGATCGGGGAGATCAGCCCCAACCCTTGGTTCTGTGATGTGACACAGAGCTTTGCAAACTGTAAACACACAGTTAAGTCCTGTCTTGCATCGCCAGCTCAGGAGGGGCTGCAGCTCTACACGCACGAGATCGCGGGATGGATGACCCCAGTCGAGATCTGCCAGCTCATATGTGGGATCATCTGGGGATGAAAGGCACACCAGGCATATAAAACATAGTCTGATAAAGCTCTGCTCTCCTAATCCTGTAAATAAAAGCTGTATTGCTTCCACTTACTAGCTGTTGTCTGCTTCTTCCCTTCAGGCTCAAGAGAAGAAGGTTCTTGGTCTACAAGAAGAGGGAAAGGTACAGTTCCTACAGCACAGGGTTTGGGGTATTCTGAAAAGTTTTTTGCATCATTCCTATCTGACCCCACATTTTCCATGGAACGAAAGGAGATTTGGGATATACAAGCTTGAAACACTGAGAATGAACAGTATATTTTGAGCCTGTATTGCTTATCAGTATTGAGGCTGGGATGTCAAGGGAGCTCAAGACGGGAGATCTTGAAAACAAGAACCCAGAACCTAACAAAGCCATGACTAATGGATGAACACAACCCTTAACAATGATGAACTTTGACTCCTACCACACGAGTCACTGCAATTTCTGTCTCTGAGCCACGCTGCTCATCAGTCAGATTTGCAGTGGGCACATCAACACGAAAGAATCAAAAAAAGAGGGGAGAATCCAACAACGCTGCTGAGAACTGACAGCAGTGGGAACGTGATGAATTCAGCTTTGAGGTAACTGGAGACTCAGTGAGCCAGAAAAACAGTGCCAGACACGAGTGAGAGAGAAATGGAGAGACGGAAAAGCAGCAGCGACGCCACCTTAAATTCTACCACCCAAGACAGTAATTGAGGCAGGTGAGCTTTTTTTGAGTAGGACAGGTCTCTGCTGGTGTTTGACACCTGCCAAGGGATGGCTTCTTACCAGAGTCTGTCCTGCAGCCCCTCCAGGCACCAGGAAGGCGATCCCCTCCCCTTTCATCAGGAGAAGGCAATCCCCTCAAGGGGCGGCTACTGGAGTTAGCCCCAATTAGCAGATCTTAGAAGGAAAGGGGCATTTCATAGCACTGATACAGAAACATCACACAGAGAAAGCCCTCAAAACCAAGCACATGCTCCCCAGACAAAGAGAAACAAGAGCTGAAGGATCCTCCTGGCTCTCTGGGAGCCCACTGGAACCAATCTCAAGGTGATCTTCGAGCTGAACTGAAAAAAAACAACCTACACCACCATTTCAGAAATCCATTCATACAAATCAAAGTCCAGGCTAAAGACTGGTAAATCTTAGCAGCATGCTCAAACTAATTTAAGATTAAATCCATGAATTCCAATGGAGGTGAGGGAGGAAGAGGACAGAGCCAAATTAATTTGACTTTATTAATTAAAAAAACCACCAAGTTTCATCACCCCCACCATTCTTTAGAGGTTGTGTGAGAGTGGGGGGAAGCTATGCTCATTAATTATGCAGAAAATGCAAAACTATCAGCCTCTGAATGAGCTTAAAATAAGGAGAAACCCTTTCAGAAGGGGGAGAAATTACTCCCCAAGGCAGCTGAAATTTCTCTTGCAACTTCAAAGGACAATAAATTATTCAAATCACTCGCGCCACTCCACACGCTCTCTCACTCTCTCCCCTTCTCAATTTTATGCTCCTGAGTCAATTAAAGATTTGGAGGACTCAGAGAAACTTTGTGGAATGCTAAACCAGTTGCAGCTCCTTCTATTTATTTTTTTTTTTTTCTTCTTTAAAGCTTTGCTTTTCCTCTCAGCCTCAAAAGGAAACAGAAATGATTCTGCGCATCGCAGATGAAACGAGCAGCGCTGGTTCTCACCAGGCCTCGTATGAAGCAGCAATGTTTCATGTCTGCAAAACCAAGATGGGACACGCTCAAAATCCTCCACTGTGAAAACAGGTCAACCCACAGTCCCTCATGTCAACGGTTTAAATCATTCATTTCGATATCCCCTTGCAAAGTCTTTGCAGGAGGCGGCCAAAACGTATTTATAATGCTCTCTCCTGGCGCTCCTCAGGTCTGGGGTAGCTGTGATTTGTTCCACAGTCACTGCTGTGCCCTTGGATGGAGCAGCAGGTTCCTCTGCCAACCCCCACCACGAGTGTTTAGCGTTTGCAGGGGGAGAACCTGGCGTGGTTTAACCAGGACACATCCCCAGCTCGGGACTGGGACTAATTACACCGGACAACAACACGGCAAGAGCAGTCCTTGCTAAGAAAAGCCATCCAGACAAGCAAAAGGAGGGTTGAGGAGGTGCAGTCAGAGTGTGAGGACACTCCCAGCTCCTGCCCCAGCCCCCTGGCCCTCAGCCCATACGCTGCTTAGCTCCTGGCACACAGCAGATGGTCTAAAACGTGACTATTTTCATGAACTTTTAACAATCCCCCAAAAATTAAAAGCAGCTGCAGTGCAGGGAACATCACAGCTTTCTAAGGTGGGAACTGGGACCAATTATGTTGCAAGAGAACATCCTTGACTGGAGGGGAAGAGTGGCACAGAGTAAATAAAACTGTTCTTGGGAGATTGTGTCTCACAGGCCAGCACGAGCCCAGATTCCATCCCACGCACCGAGGAACGACATTCCTCTGGTCGGGCGTCCTTGAAAAACACTCTGCTCGCCTTCTAAGAATAATACTGGGCTTGCCAGGCCACAGAAAGGGTGGGAATACCCTCACAGACTCCCTTTGGTGACCCAGGAGATTCGTATGTTGTTGGTCCTGAAAAGACACAAGCACACAGACAGACGGGAAGCTGCCGTGACCCAGGGCCTGGGTGAGACACTGCAAAGATCCTTCCCGGCAGCGGGAGCAGGAACTGTCAGGGTGAACGGGACAACCGAGGGGAAAAGTCACACAGAAAAACGTCTTGGCTTCCTGGTAAAGCCTGACACCGAGGAACAGCCCCAGCCCTGGCATCCAGGTACGGCGAAGACAGACCCTTCCTCCGTCCCAAATCCTCTGCGGGTGACATTTTCACACAAGCCGCCTGCTTACACAACAAACAGATGCTCTTTTCCCCCGTAACTTAAACATCTGACGAAGCCGAGCAGCGAGAACCTCTGGTTGGGAAAAGATCCTTCACCAGGAGACACCCGTGGCTGGGTCCCAAACACCCGTGGCTGCCGCTGTCCCCAGGCGCTCCTCAGCAGAAATTAATCTAATGAGCATCCACAGCGTGGGGCACAGCTGAGACCTGGGCACTGACAGCTCCCCCCCTGCCCCCGAGGAAGATCTTTCAACAGATGATTGATTTCCTCCCTGGGTCCTACAGAAGACACAAACTTTCCAATTTGAGTTAGCTTCAAAAAAAAAAAAAAAAGAAAAAAAAGGAAAGGAAAGGAAAGAAAAGAAAAGAGATACATCACTCGATCCAGTCAGGCAAGGTTTAATTTAATCAGGCACTTAAACAAGGTGACACAGAAGCTTAATTCAGTGTCCTTGAGCGAGACAACAACCAGCCCAGAACCCTCAGCAGCCACAGCCTGGATCACAACTGGCAGAGGGAGAAGGGAGCGAAGGAAAGGGCAATTCAGGAACAAGGACAACAAGGTGTCTCCTGGCTACAAAGGCAACTGGTGTGTGGGGAACATGAGCAGCAAGTGGATCTGGGGAGGGAAGCAGGGATCTCTGCCTTCTGGAGGATGCAATTTAGCTGCTGCCTCCCTCTTGCTCACCATTAGACTCTGCTCACTTAAGGGACAGCAGAAACTCCACCGCCCACCAACCGGCCACACAACCTCCTCTGTGTTCCCACCTTAAATTCTGCTCCCCCTCCAACCCACTCACCAAGGGGAAAAAGCCTTTCTGCAGCCTCCGCCCCGTCTCCTCAGCCCCCAGCAGGTTCACTGTCATTTTGGGGGGCCACAAGTATCTGGGGTCTCTGACACAAACCATGGGACACCTCAGGCTTTCGACATCGTCATTCTCTCAGGACAGCGCTGTCAGGATCCACCTCAAACACCTAAAGCTGGAGCAGCTTTCTCCGACTGTGGGGAGAGATTCCCTTCCCACTGATGTCGACTTAACATGTCTATCAAGTCCTAAGATGGAGCCTCCCTGATTTTTACTACCATCTTATGTGACAACTGCTGTCTTGGCCAGCAGCAGATCAAAGCTGGGACCTCCAGAGCTAAAAGCTGGGAGCTGAGCCAGAGGCTAATCCTCTGGGAATGAGAGCATGGGAGGGACCGCTCAGATGCACCTGTAAGTCGCTGTGATCAGGATCTCAGCGTGCCCAGCTGTGCTGCCACCACCTCCTGCATCCTGCAGCAGCACACACCTTCCACATCACACACCTTCCACGGCACCAGCTCCCCGCTCCGTCAGCCTAACCAGGGACCTACAGGAGCTCCTTTCCCATCCCACCACGTGTTTTCCATCCTGTCCATGAGTCCCACATGCCTGGTGCAAGCCTGGCTGCTGTCTTCTCCCAGCCCCAGGGATGCTCACGGAGCACAAGAGCCCTCCCTGGCCCCAACATGCACCTCCCATGAATTCCCGTGTTCTGCAAATTAATGACAGTGCAAGAGCAATTAAAAGGGAAGAAAGCCAGGGTAATGCATCATAAAAGGGGTTTTATTCTTTTATTTTGTCAATTGCAATTTAGATTTAATTATTTATGGTAATACTTCAGAGTGTGCTAGTGAAGAGTTCTATACCATGATTTATAAAAGGAAGGAAACCTAAGTCATAAGTAACGTTTGCTGCCATTAAATCTTGCTGGGGCGGAGAGAGCCACACACCAGCCTTCTGTGTATGCAAAGTGCCAATTAGCAAAGTGCTATTGTAAAGCACAAAGGTTTAATCAATGAGAAAAATCCACTTGAAAACAGCGAGCGTGCTGATTCCAGGCAGAAAAATGGGCACATTTCTGTACAGTAAGTGGCTTTTTATCTGCAGCTGAGGAGCACTTAGAGTGGGCACGTTGTTCCTTCGGGTGGCAGAGGAGGGCAGGAGGACCTGACCACTGCCCTCAGCCCTAAAGCAGCTGTGCCCTGCCCAGATCCTGCCCAGCTCCACCAGCAAGGTGAGGATGATTCTGTCTACACACAAAATGAGGTGTTTTAGGGTGCTTGCCACAGGGACTTTATGGCTCGGGTTGGGGGCACAAACAGGAAGCACCAAGGCTTGGTGCTGTGCCCAGGTCCACCAGCAAATTGGGGACTATTACCCTCCCTGGACTCATATCCATCTGTCTCTGTTGTGTGCTTTCCTCTCAGCTCCAAGGGGCACAAGACCTGCCTGTCTGGCTGTGCAGCTCTTGGAGAGGTCTCCCCTCACTCCCTGCAGTGATGCCAGTTCCTGGTACTCACCCAAACAGCTGAATCCTTAACAAAATGATCATACTTTCCATTTAATGAAAATAATCACGGAATTAGCAATTACCAGTTCTATGGCTGCCCTCGACTGTACAGAAGAAACAGAGTGTCCATATGCAACCAAAGAAAAAGAGAAGGAATATGTCTGCTTTACACCTTTTAATTATTGTCCTCTTCAGCTTCCCAAGGAGGAACAGCAGGCAGAGAGTAGTGTGGTGCTTTGGGTTTTTAATTTAAATGGCAGTTTTCTTTAAATAGAACACTCCTGCCACAGAAAGATTTAAATCACTGACTGAGATCAATTAGCCTCGGAAACAAGGGAAGTATTTTAATGGTCCTTTGATTGCAGAGGCCACAGCTCCTCCAGTGCTGCACTGGGAGAGGAGGCAAGTCCCAGCTTTCAGCCCAGGCTTTGCTGCAACAGGGAGCTGTTCCCCGGTGAAGCTGGGAGGGTGATGCCCTCCACAAGCCAGAATCCCAGGGGTTTCCCATCTCCAGTGTAGGCTTCCCATCACGCCAGGGGCACCATCCCCGTGTGCCCCGGGGGGGCTGCAGGGCCCGGGCGGCCCCTGTGGTGAATTAGGGCAGGAAACGGGGTCAGCGCCGTGGCCAAATGGAAACCGGCCAAGGGATTACGGGACAGGCAGTGACAGAGCCCAGGGCCATCTGATGGGAGAGGACATTGTCAGAGCAGAGTGACAGCTCCTCACACAGGCTCTGCACTTGTGACAGGCAAAGCTGTTTGCTGTTTGCAAGGCTCAGTGGGGAGCAGCAGGGACCAGCTCGGGTGCTGCTGGCGGTGAGGGGGTCTCTCCAGAGCCACTCCACAACCAGGAGCTATCAACTCAATGTCCACTCATCATCACCGGGCACAGCAACAGCCCCAGAGCAACTCCAGCAACTGGGAACACGGAGCAACCCCAAGGGCACGGGTCAGGGAGGTGCTGAGACGTTCCACAGGTCAAGAGAAGAGACACCACCTTCCAATTTCACCTGCACAGCAAGCAGGTAAGAGCAGCCCCGCCTTGGGCAACCTGCAAAGTTCCTGCATGGACATCTGTGAGCAGCAAGGGGAAGAAAAGAATACAAAACCTCAGAGTTCAGGATCCAAGGACACTGCAGAACTACGAGAGAAACTCAGCTGCAAGCAGCAAGGTGTCTGTGGAGCAGTGACAGATTTCAGCAGGGCTCAGGCCAAGGAACTGGCGCCTTCTGTGTCTGACCAGCATCAGCCCCCCTTCCTCGGGGCACATTTCCCCCCAAAAGGGCTTGGTAGCAGTCAGACAGCACGTGGGATCTCCTTGTTCTACTGTGATCTCTCAGCAAAGCTCACCCCAGAGATGACGGACAGACAGGATGATCATTTCTTCTCAGGAAAAACCAAAACCACAGAAGACCTGAGGTCACACAGCCACGATTTTGAGAAGCCTTGATTCTGCAGCGCCCACTCCCAGCAATGAGCACACAGGGCTTGCTGGACACGTAAAATTAAAATGGACCCCACTTTTCACAGGGGATGAAATCAGGGCTCTGCTTATACAGAGAAGCACAGAAACACCTGAACTCTGCATCCACTCCTGCAAAGCTGCACTGCTGGCTCTGCAAACAGCCAGGAGTGTTACAGCAAAACCAGTGGCAAGAACAAGACCTTGGAGCCCTGACACTGGATTTTCCACTGAATCCCCTCTCCTGACTCCACTGCACAAGCAGTCAGGAATGGAAATTCCTGGTGCCCCCTTTCACAAGCCAACAAGGCCACCCTGAGCCCAGTGGAACACAGCAGCACCCACTGACCCTGGGTCCTCATAGAGCCCCTGCAAGAGCATTGGCTGCAACACCCAAGTGGGGCCCTGGATAAATCCTTGGGCAAAAGACTCGTGCCAGGTTCCCTGCTGCCAGACACTGCACTGTTCCTGCTCCTCAGGACAGCTCAAGCTGAAGCTCTGGCCTTAGAGTGAACCTCCCAGAGCCCAGCTCCCTTCTCGGGCTTATGAAACGAAAAAGAATAAAATAAAACATTATCTTTCCGCACATGAGTGTTTCTCCCTGCAAAGAAGGATTAAGCACCGAACCCAGCAAAACTCAGGAGTGAGGCAAGGGCAAACACAGCCCCACTTGCCTACTGCAGAGAGGATAGAAAGCGCTCGTTCCAAAAAAAAATCTCCCAGCAACCAAAGGTCGTGGGTCCACTCAATCCCCGGTGACGGCGTCATCGTAATAAACCCTGATAACGAAGCGATTACGTTAAAAGCTGTCAAGGGCTACGCTGACCAGAGCAGCCCTCTCACCAGCTTCAAGCAGCTTTGCAGGGCAGGGAAAAAAAAGTCATAATTCAATCAGCTTGGAAAAGTCTATTCCCCACTGATCCCAAGCGATCAGCCTTCATGTCGACGGAACATTACATTCAAGTCGCTGAAGATTTTCACTTTTTTTTTTTTTTTTGCCTTCCCCTTTTTCATTTTTTAAAGCAAGAATTGAAAGGCAGCGAAGATAAAAACTGTGTTAAACTGGAACTGGTTCACTCAGGGGAAGGAGGAACATAATACTCTTTCTTCAGACGCTGTTTGGAATCCAGCCCCAGAAAGTAACATGACAACGGTCAGCAGTGTCTGACAGATCCTGAAAGGCAGGAGCAGGAGAGGACAATATGGGCGAGCTGGGTGGAGATGGGGCCAGGAGAAGGGGGAGGAAGGCTCTGGCAAGAGCTGTCAGGCAGCTCTCCCTCCCTTCTCTCCAGCTCTTTGCAGGCTTGGGGGCGACCCGAGGTTCAAAGCAGGCCGTGAGGACCCAGCTGCCCCGTGTGTCCCCCTGAGGCGGGACTGGGAACAATGGGAAGGCGCTGGTGGAAAGCCAAACAAGTCGGAGAATTAAACACATGGTCAGGTACTGAGCACTTCTTTGACACTGGAAAGGAGAGGGGGATACTTTGCTGAGGTGAAAAAAGGAGCAGGAGAAGAGCAGAGTCACTTACTTTCAGCTACACAGTCTATCAGCAGCACGGAGAGGAGGTTCACGAGGGAGACCAGCGAAGACATCCCAGGGCTGGGAAGGATCCTCATCCTCTGCGCTGGCCTTCGGCCCCAGCCGGGAAGGCTCCGGGTCAGCGGGACTCACGACGACTCCCCAGCCTTGTCAGCACCTGTGGGGGCACGAAGGGGAGAGCACTGAGGGAGAGCTGGGTGGGCAGAGGGGGCACGAAGGGGAGAGCACTGAGGGGGAGCTGGGTGGGCAGAGGGGGCACGAAGGGGAGAGCACTGAGGGAGAGCTGGGTGGGCAGAGGGGGCACGAAGGGGAGAGCACGGAGGGGGAGCTGGGTGGGCAGAGCCAAGCAGAGCCCGAGGGGCTGCCACGATCCCTGCAGGGAGCCCAGGCAGCTCCATAAGGACCTGACCCCCCGGCCCAGCAGACTGGTGGGGGGACACGAGGCTGGTGGGCTGCAGCTCCCTGGCCGGGCAGGTGATGAAGTGAATCCCAGTAACTCGCGCTCACAGAGGGAGGGAACGGCGCAGGAAGGAGAACGGGAATCAGGAGGCACCGACCACACGGGACCCACGTTGAAAGTTTAACACTCATCAGCTCCTCTCCCTCCCCAGCCCGGGAGATGCAGCAGCCAGCTCTGAGCAATGAGGTGTGAAGGGATGTGACCCGACAGGGCCCAGGGACCCTCTGAAAGGGCGATTTTTCCACAAAAGCGCAGGGCGAAGAAGAAAAACTGAAACCTCACACACATGAAAAACCCAGCAAGGAAGAAAAACATCCCCCACCAAGGGGGAAGGATCCTCTGGGCTGCGCAGCACTCGCCCAACACAGCAACCCTGACCCTCAGCCTGGCATCAGTGTGGGTGCCCCAGAGCCCCTCTTGCATGGGAAACACAGGCTGGTGAGATTCCAGGCCTCTCTCCGTGGCTTTTCTTACAAGTCTGAGAGCCCCTACTCCACTTGGTGCCTCAGTTTCCCCACTTGCAACACACAGAGGGACCGTTTTACCGAGCTACACAAAACAGGGAGAGAGAACCCCTGGAGCAGGGGGTTTCACATAGTTGATCCTGACGGATCAAGCGAAAAAACACAACCTCTAATGGATATGGGAGAGATTTTCTCCTGATCACCTCTGCCTTGGACGTGGCAGAACCAGCACATCAGCACTGCTGCCACGGGGGGAGAGGGAGCTCAGCACCCGCCCGCTCCCCTCACCCTGCCAGCACATTTCCATGGAGACAACTCCCGGCTCCAAGCGGAGCTTACAGCTTCATCCTGATCCCTGTGCAAAGCTGAAATGGCATTAAGGGAGCTGTATTCTTAGCCACCACCCCAGTCCCGAGTGTCAATACTGCCGAAACGCTTCCCTCAGTCACAGAGGTGAGCGCTGCCCCAGCAGGGCTGGAAATAAGAGTGAAAACTGGCAGCCACAACCTCCTCCTAGGAGTGGCAGCTCAGAGGTTTCCCGGCAGCCAGACTGAGCTCCGGCATAATGGCCCAGAGCTGTGGAAGGATGCTCAGATCCCACAGATCCCTTCCCGCTATCGGTACCCCAATTAGAAATCAAACCCAGGGTTTATCACCTTTTGGAGAAAAGCCAGGTAGGAGATATTGTACAATGATCAAAGGCTTGGAAGGGACTAAGGGGATAGTGAGGCTGTTGAGGCTTTCTGATACACATCAGGGTGGGAGGCTGTCAGGACAGGCAGTGTGAAGGGGCATTTTAATCTTTTTCTGTCCCATTAACTCTCCAAGGCTGAGCTGTATAGATTAAAAGAAAAGCCAGGATAAACAAGAAGTCCCCATTCGTACTCGGCCCTAAAGAGCAACTTTTCAGACAGAAGCTTTGGACTTGCACTTTGAGGATTACAAAGCCTCTGCTGTGTGCTCTGTGCTCCTCCAGATCCATCCTGCTTCAGTGTTGGCTCATGAAAACCGAGCATAAATACTGATACAAAAAAAGAGAAAAGATCTGGATCCTGTCACTGGGAATCTCTTCAAATGTTTGTTCTAGACACACTTAGAGAAACACAGAGGCTCCAGCCAGCCTTAACTCGTGGTTTTCAGGGTTCCAGGGCGCAGAACAATGCGCTGGGGTTTCTTTTGTTGCTGCAGAGAGCAGAAATGTCACGAATAGCTGCGATGGTAACTGTTAATTAAACTGGGGATGTGGTACCGATGCCAGCACAACAAATGGAGCCGTGTTGCTGCTCACTGGCTCTCCCTCCCTCCTGCTTCAGTCACGCAGTTCCCGGTTCCCACCAGCAAGGCTGGAAGGGAGAGGGCAGGAGCTGGAGAGAGCAACCATCCACCCAAATGTTTAGTTCCCCATGCTAAAATAAAACAAACCAAGCCAGTGCTGGCTCAGGCACCATTTCTCATTTTTCTTTATCAGAGCAATATAACCCCCCTTCCTCGCAGTCCCCAAAAACGCCACCGAACCTCTCCTTGAGCCTCGTCTGCTTTCCAAATATTTTTCTTTATCAAAGCAATATAAACCACCCCCCAGTCCCCAAAAATGCCACCAAACATCTCCTTGGAGCCCCGTCTGCTCTCCAAACGCAGCACCAGTGACCTTCCACAGCTCAGAGCAGCCAAGAGAATGTGCTGCTCCGAAGCCTCCAAAGGATGGAGCTGAATGCAGGAATGCCAGGGAAATGTTCTGCCTCCTCCGGAGAGAGGAGCCTGGCAGCTCCACTCTCCCACATCCAGCACGGCTTTTCATGCCATATAATGGGCTCAGATGGAGAAGGTCTGGTAAAGGGGATACAGCAACAGCTCCAAGACTGGAGAAGGAGATGCCAGAGGGTGACACTTCCGCTCCGGTGCTAATGTGCTTCCCGGGCCCTTGACGGAGACAGAAAGTGCTGGCAGAGATATTAGGACATGTCAGCTTCAATCCAGCAACTCATCCTTCAGAGCAGGTACATCACTGGCTGTCTCCCCCCCGGATACGGGATTTTCAGGACAGCAGGATGTGCACCCACCTGGTTCCCCTGCGGGTAGCGGGGACAGGCTGGGACAGAGTTTGCTCTGCTCCCCTGGGAGAGCCCTGGCAATAGGGAGACTGGAAACAGACTGATCCACCGCCTACAGTGCAGAACATGCCGTGTTTGGAACCAGCTGCCACCCAACGAGGCCCTCCTGCCCTCCCGGCGGGGCTGGAGAAAAGTGGGAATTGTTCTGGTGGAAGCTCAAATCAGAAGGGCTCTGCCACCCCTCCTCTGCCCTCCCCGTGGCACAGCTTACCTCGTCTGTGCTCTTTGGAGCAGGTTTGCTCACTCCTGCCTGTCCCTGAGTACCCAGCCAAGCTCCTGGCACCAGCCAAGCCGACATAACGGCAGTTTTCCTGCGCTGCTCCAAGGACCTGCAAACCCACACTAAATTCCCTGGCACGGGATCCCCTGCAACACAAGCAAACCACCTAATAGACCTCAATCCTTGCTAAAGAATGCAATTAAGTGAAGCCATGGCCCCCAGTGGGGTCAGATTTGCGCTAGATACGGTCACATTTCAGGAATAAGATTAATTCTTACAGTAAAAGAGCTCCTGTAAGACATTCATTCTTGTGTGCTGCCTAATCTCCAGCTCTGAGCATGACCGTGTGTGCAGCCGGTAAGAGCTCAGCCCGGGGTCTTGAAGAGCATTATTAAAAATAATAAAACCCAGAAGTGTTCGCAAGAAGCAGCTCCTTACTGCAGCTCCTGCAGCCAGGATGGAGCCAGGGATCTGCAGGGACCCAAGGGTGCAAGGCACAGAGGGCGAAGTGCTCACAAGCACCAACATTTCTTAAGAGCTTAAGTTCCACTCAGAGTCAAAGGGACTTAATCTAAGCTGCTGTAAGATGCTTTTTGAAGATTTTCCCCCCAGTAACTCCCATTTCAGAGAGTGCTGGATACCTTATGCCCTTAAGCTGCTTTAGGTGTCCCAGGGGATACGAGAGGAGGGGGTTTTATCTACAGACCAAGTTGATTACCGTGGTCCTCCCTGCTCACAGGGGGACGTGCTGCTAAAAAACAAGTGTCTGCACAGTTATGGATACTGGGATGGGCCAGAGCCCTGCACGGATTTTCACACAATCACAGAAATCATGGAATGGTTTGGGTTGGAAGGGACCTTAAAGATCAATCTCGTTCCACCCCCTGCCATGGGCAGGGACACCTTCCACTAGCCCAGGTTGCTCCAAGCCCCGTCCAACCTGGCCTTGGACACTTCTGAGGTTGGCGAGTTCACAACTCGTCTGGGCAACATTTCGCCCTTTGTTACTTTTTCTTAGCCAAAGGAGCTGGTAGTTGAAACACTTAAAAAGAAAAACAAAAACCAGGAGGGAGGGACCGTTCCTTCATTTTGCATTCATTACAATATAACAACTTGGGGGGGGGGGGGAAAAATCACAAAGAAGCACTTGGGCTCCTCTTCTGTGAAAGGGAGAAGGGGGATTTTCAAGCAATTCTCAGCAAAAAGTTCCACCCAGATCTAGGAGATTATTAAATATCTTCATTTTCAGCAGCTGCTGTGGGAGAATTGCTCCCATTAGGCGCATCAATCGAAGCAAACACCTTGCAGGCAGAGGGCTGCACTGAGGGCTCTTCCTTCCAGCAGCACCGGCTTAGTTTGTGCTGCCTATTAACAGAGGTCAGTGGGTCACTTCATTTCCTCCCAGCAACCTCTTTAAAGAGAGAAAGAAAGCTTTTAGCACAACCACCAGCTCATTTGTCACCTCCCCTGGGGAGGGGAGAGATGAAATTTGAATTCACCACCCCACAATTCCCGCTTGCTCCTAACCCAACACCCTGCCCTCGGCAAACCCGACCTCACCAGGGCTGGGATGAGGAAACTTGGCACTGGTGGGTTGCTCAAGGTGGGTCCTGCCTGCTTGGACCCGGCCCAGGAGCCCACCCTGACACCTTTCCCGTGGGTTCTGGGGAGCAGTGCTGGCTCTGCAAGCCTGCCCGGCCCATGTCACGGAATTACAGGACGGTTTGGGTTGGAAGGGATCTTAAAGATGACCCAGTTCTGCCCCTTGCCATGGGCAGGGATGCCACTCACTGGATCAGGGTGCTCAGGGCCCCCATCCAAGGAATATTTTCATGGATGGGACATCCACACTCGGGTTGCTTTGCTGGCAAGTATTTGGCTCTTTCCTGGGGAAACTGAGCAGGAAGAGAGGAGCTTTTAAGTCTGTGTTTCTGACACCTATTTCCCCCTCCTGACCAGCCCAGCCCTGTTTAATGGGCAGGAAGAGACCACAGCCATGGGCAGTTCCCACCTGAAAGTGTTGGTGGCGGGGAGGGAGATGCTGCCTCTCCTCCAAAAGCTTGACCCCAGATCTTGGTTAGACAGGAGAGCCCCAAGGAAACTCACCCAGAGAACAGGTCTGCACACAGCAGCATCACTGCTGCTCACAGTGCCAGGGCTGTGCACATCCATTCCCCACACCAGGGAGGACCTGGAGCCCTCCCTGTGCCTGCTGAATCCTGCTCCTCAGGCCAGCAAAGCCCCCAAAATAACTCTGCCTTCTGGGCCACTTCATCTCAGCAAAGACACCCTGGCTACGGGGAGCCTGTTGCTGCTGAGAGGAGCAGTCTGGGCTGGGGCACAGGGGGCTGTGGTGCTCCCATATCCCATGGGATCCCCTTCCCACGGCACTTCAGTACACCCGAATTAAACAAACACAACCCCCGTGACCAACAAAGCTCATCTCGAGACTAACTGGTGGCTTCAGCTGCCCCGTTCCAAGGGCTGTGCAGAAAGGACTGATCCCAAAAGATGCCTGATCCTGCCCCAAAAAATGAGGTGTTGGAGCATTTCCAAGTCCGTCTCTTCCCCTCCAAAGCTGCTGGACACAGTTGCTCTTCTAGGCTCGAATGCAACTCCCCAACCCACTTCAAAACACAGGCCATGGGCTTGGCAAACACAATTAGAGCAGGCAGCAGAGATCCTTCAGAGTGAAGCACGGCTGTTTATCTATCACCAAGTTACTTAGATCTTAAAAAAATATTTACAAGAAAGAGGCAGAGTATTATCTTCCATGGGGAAACAAACACAGATGGAGAAAAGAAAAAGAGCTTTGATCAGGACTGTCTCGGTCCTACTCGCTGCTTTTCATCCCCAGATCTCCAAGTGCTTTAATATGACAGCATTATCCCTTTTTACAATGTGGGAAACCAGAGGAAACCGCACGGTGAGACAGCTCACTGTGTTTGCACGCACACACACGATTTTTCCTCCTTCCTGCACCATTTCTGCTCCTCCCACATGCGTGAAGTGCCCGAGCAACAGGCAAAAGGGGCATTTTGGGGCGTGGCAATGCAGGTGTTGCAAGAGATGTTACTCCCTGCCCAGGAGTGCAACGGCACGCTAAGGGTTAAGCGGTGGTGGCTGCAGGAGAAATGAGACAGGAGAGCTCCGAGCTGGGCTGGAATCGTCAGGAGAAATTAATTTCCCCCCACCCTGTCCCCCGCAGTGACAGCTCTGACAGGCAGTGATGTATCACAGAGCATTCAGCAGGTGCAGCGCAGCACGGACAGGGCAGAGGGGACGTCGCCGCAGCCGGAGGGACGCGGCAGCAAGGGGATGAGGACAAGGAGCAGGAGGAGGAAGCACAGCTCCCAAGGCCTGGCTGCACCCTGATAAATCCAAGCCCATCCACGGTTTTGGGGTGCTGCAGCCACAGGAGGACCCTAAAGGACCTCCCCTGCAAAAAGTCGGTGGCAGCACCGGTGAGAAGGAGGCGATGCTGGAGCCACCAGAAATGCCAGGAGCATCCTCCAGAGCTGGGCTGAAGATGTGGCTTCTCCTCTGCCTCTGTGCACACAGGGCAGGGCTGGGCTATCCTCTGGGATGCACTAAGGGAAGGATCGACCCAGGACTGCACTCCCCTCCACCCCATCCCCTTCCCCTTGCTCCCACACGAACACATCCTTCAGCATTTCCCAACAAACCCTCGCGATCTCCGCCGAGCGCCCGACGGCATCAGCGATCGTCAACTAAATTGCCTTGTGGTTCAGGGTAATACTTCGCATTTCTTCTTGCAGGCCTCGGAGCTTTATTTATTTATTTAGGAAGTCATTCATCATTAGCCCCAGCTCAGCTGCCTGACAGACTGGGAGCTCCTTGGGGCACATCCCGTCTCCGCGCCTGCCACGCGCGCACCGACAGCGCTGGGTAAATAACCGTCCGTCAGCCGCGTCCTGCAGCATCCTCAGCTCAGCGAGGGGAATAAACACCGTCCTCTGCCAGAAAACAATGCTGAAATCACCAGCATCCCCCTCCCAGAGCACCCGCACCCCAAGCCTGGGAGCCAGGCTGAAGGGTGATGCTGGGTTGCTGCGACCTGCTCAGGACTGGTGGGTGAACACGGGACTCTGCTCTGTGCAGGCACAGCCTCACCTCAAGTCTTGGGGCAGTTCAGAGTGCCACAATGTAAGAAGGATTTGAAGTTATTAGAGTGTACAATGGTGGCCACAGAGATAGGAAAGGATCTAGACAGGAAAGTCTAGACTGGTTGGTTCAGCTGGAGCAGAGGAGACTGAGGGGAGACTCCTCGGGGGCTGCAGCTCCTCCCGAGGGCAGGCGGAGGGGC
>JAWMRA010000079.1:349587-403206 GCA_035584735.1 Pseudotriccus pelzelni | reverse complement strand
AGGAGTGATGGCCCCCTCCTCCTCCACCCCAAAAACCCTGTCAAACAGGGGGTCAAACACCATTCCTGGAGGTGACATCGATGCTCCTTGCCAACGGCAGCTCGGCCGCTGAGAGAAACCTGCCTGGCCTTCCTCCAGCTCCTCCACAGTTTTCTGCTGCCCTCTGAGAGCAACTTCAGCTGCTTTCTCACAAAACAGGCAGTTGTTACTGAAAAGTCTCGTGCCAACCCTCCCCTGGGGACAAGCAGCGGGTTCCCAGCCCCAGCAGCCAGGCCGGGAGCACAGGAGGCCAGTCCCTGCCCCACGGAGGTCCATCGCTGCAGACAGGACTTTGGCCAAGTGAGGCAGCCCGTCCCACCTCCTGCTGCCATGAGCTTGTGCCAAAGCAAAGCATCTCCCACCAGCCTTCGGCCCAAGCAGAAGGAAAAGGGCAAAAAAAAAAAAAAAAAAGAGATGAAAAATCGAAAGGAAGAAAAAACATTCCAGAAAGTTAATGAGGAACATGAGGGTGCTTTATCAGTTCCGGCTCAGAGTGCTGGACGGGTGTAGGATGTCACCAGCCCTCGCGCAAGAACGACCTTCTCATTACAGGCGATCGCTGATCGATCGCCTCCGTTTGTTATCTTCATCAGCGCTCAGATCCTCCACTGAACCCAGCACCAGGCAGCCTAATGGGATCTGAGGAAGGGGGTGGCCATGGGACCCTGCTGGTGCTCCCCCCAGAGCTCCCTCTGCCCTGTGCAGGCGCCCCTCTGCTACCAGCATCCCCCCTCAGCGAGGGGAGAACCAACAGCCCCGGATTTTCCAAGGCTCATTTCTGTCCCCACACAGTCCCCAGTAATGTGAGCTACAGAAATAACACCCCCCAAATCCCTGAATGACACACGTGCACACACCTCACACCGAAACCAAAATACAAACTCTCTCCAAAACGTGACAACCTGGGAAATTTCAACCAGCCGCTACAGAGCCAGGCGAGGACCCTGTTCCCACACAGGAACCCAGAAGGGCTGCTGGTGAGGATCTCAAAGTTGCTCTGAATCTACACGAAGACAGAGGAAAACCTGACTCCCTGGTGATCATCCTTAGGGTCCCCCATGGTTGAGATGCAGAGGAACTGCCCTTGCTTTCTCATTCTGGAAGAGGCAATTAAACCCTGGAGGCTGGAACACCTCAAGCCCACCTGCAGGCAAGCCAAGAGCCTGGGGAAACAAAAGAGAAGAAATTTCCTTCTTGTGGCCTGTACACCTCATGGTCACTGTTGTCTGCACACCCCCGGGGGCAGCCAGGCTGGGAGATGCCACGGGATTGCTGCAGGATGGAGCTGCACACACACTCTGCTTATCAGTGAAAAACAAACGAGAGGAAATAAAAGTAGTGAAGCAAACACGCAAAGTTTCTCCTAATTGCTATGTGGTGTTAAATGAAAATCGTTGTGGCAACAGTGCAGCTGATGAGCTGTTTGGTTTCTTCGGCCCATGGAAGAGGTAGAGTGGTGTGAGGAAGGGATAGATGAGACAGGAGGGTGAGTGGCTGCTCAAATCCCCCGGCCAGCGAGGACGGGCTCCTGAGCCGCAGTAAGAAGGATAAAGAGGCTTGTCTGTCTTTGTCCACTGAGCAGAGCTGGCTTCACCACTACAGCTTGCATCTTGCTGATTAGTGACCAGCAAGCAAAGCTAATCAAGGTTATTAGGAAGTGCTGTCTTCCCTGGGTTTCACAGCTGCCTGCTTGGGAGGACACGGGGCAATGTGGCTCCCACAGCCACCGGCCCATCAGTGCCTGCAGATGTCCTTTTTCCACCCCAGGATCAAGTGTGCTGCCATCAAGCACCACACAGAGCGCACCCCTTGGGTACCAAGGACACGGGAATGTCACTCCTGGGCCTCCCCTCTCTAGTTTGACCTGCCTTCTCCTTCGGCATTCGTTCCCTCCCCACTTCCTCGCCAGGCGCTCCAGCCCTGCCAGCCAACACAGGGGGTTAAACTCCATAAAGAGGATTTGGGTTTGAGCTTGCAAGACAGAAGATGAGCAAATCCCTTCCCTTGCTCTGGCAGGAATCCTGTGTCTCAGACCCACCAGCCAAGGGAGATTAAGAAAGGAGGGGTGAAAGAAAAAAAACCCATCCATCACTTGCTGCCTTGATCTCATCTGAATTTAAGAGCTAAGCTGGGAGGATGCTGGGTCACTGCTTGGGCTGGTGGAGCCCCGCAGACCAGCACACACCAGAGGAGACTGGAGAGAGTCTTAGGCTGCGCTGCTCAAGGTCAGCAACGGGGTTAGGAAGCCACATCCACGCTCCGTGCTTGCCTTCCCTCCGATTTAATTCTGGGCTGTCTGTCTGGGAAAGCCTCTGGCTCTTGTCACATCCTTGCAGAGAGCCCCGGCTGCAGTGGGTGCCTCCAGGAGTTACCTTGACTGAAGCCCCACAAACCACACCAACGTGCAGCAATGCCTGCATGGCACAAGCCAGGAGCGATTCCGAACCGAGCGGCTCGGCCAGGCAGGGCTCTGCTGCCATTTTCATCTTCCATACGAGATGTAAAATTAAGAGGCTGCTAAATAGGCAGAAACTGGCAGTAACACCATCCTTGTGATCTCACCCGGCTGGTTTACTTCTATTAAACATGATATCCCTCCCTTTCTGCTCTGAGCAGCTGTAGCTTCATGGCCCTGCCAGGTCAACACACACCCCAGCCTAAAGGTGGCTGCTTCCACTGGATGGGGGATACAGCAATCCCAGCCACACCAGGGATGCATCAGAGCTGGCTTAAAACATTTATAAGCATTCAGAGATTGATAACATCCCTCCTGGAGCAGGCTGTAGGAAAGGAGCCTGTGAGAGCACCATGGGAGAACCTTCCCATTTACCCAGGATTCAAGAAGCCTCCACCTGCTCGGCACGTCGCTTTCTATTTCACTTCAAACCAGCATAAGGGGGTTTTTTTGACAAGCTGCTGAGATCATCTCGGTGCCTTTGCAGCAGTCAATCATGACAAGGATCAGGCAGGGAGATTTTTCCCGAGCAGGCCGGCTGAGTGTTCACGGCAATGTTTTCGTGATGCCGAGCAGGCCATGAATTAAACATGCGATCGTATTTACTCGGCAGGTGAGGGCCGTCAGCACGCACTGGGCTTTGCCTGGCCGGGCAGGAGCACGCTGCGTGTCCTCCATTTTCAGCAGGACAAGGAAGAGCACTGCCTTGGAACAGCAGATGCTTTCCCTCGTGCTGAGCAGGAGGTTTCCAGGGCCTCCGACCCCTCTGCCTGCTCAGCCAGCGCTCAGGGATGACTCGTCCATCTTCGGAGGCACCGAGCCAAACAGGAACGGGGCCAACAACAAATCCCTCCTTCGGACACGCAGGAGCCACCATATTGCAGAAAATGCCTTTATTGTCACTGCACCATCTGGAGTCGCCAGGAAATGCAACTTTTTTGTCCCCATCAATCACCAGAGGGAGAAATCTGCTGTCCCCTGAAAGGCAGGACGTCCCACCTTCTCCCCAGGGAGAAGAGATGGGTGAACAAGAGCTGAGCCCCCCCCCCCAGCACCTTCAGGATTTATAAGCCCCACTGTCTCTGCTTTTGGGAAACCATCTATAGCCTGCCCCTTGGAATACCAGAAAGGTTTGGGTTGGAAGGAACCTTAAAGATCATCTTGCTCATCCAGAACCCTACCATGGGAAGGGACACCTTCTGCTAGAAGGTGGAAGCCATCCCAGCTCAGACCTGTCAGCACCACTCAAGGGTTCCATCTTGCTCGAAAACACAGCGTCTTGTGCTTAAATTTCCTGAAACCAGAGGAGCTGAGAACCCCCCATTCTATCTCTTTCACCAGAAGCTGGGCACGGTGTGGCTGGTCCAGAGGGGCACCTGGAGCATCTCCCAGTGTGGGAACACTGCTGGTGTTCCATGGGAGAGGCCATCTGGGGCTGAGCCAGGCAGGCAGGGACTTGAGGAACAGCCCAGGGATGGGAACACCATCCCTGCAGGTTTTTCAGGAAGGCCAGACATGATCTGCCTCCGACTTCCAAAGGCACGATGCTGCCCTGGGCCAGCGAGAGCGACTAATTGACCTTCCAACCTCCCTTCTGTCATTTACTTTCTGTGATTTTACAACCTCTCTAAACGGTTCATTTATCCTGAGTGAATTCCTGCTGCATCCCGCTCGTCAGCCAGCTGGGCAGCACCTTTCTCCAGCCACGCCGTGTGAGGGCAAAGCTGCTGCAGGCGCACAGATGGACCCCGCACAGGGCAGAAAATAACGGGGGGGGGGGAGAGCCCTGAACAACTCCTGCTGAAAAAAACAGTGCGAAAAAAGGCATCTTAAATCCCACGACTTCAGGCCTGTTGGTTGGCCTGATTTAAGCCCAGGCCCTGAAGGAGATGCCTCGCAGCTCTTGCCTTGGAGGGGTCAGCGTTTCCAGCAACAAGGACACCAATTAAAGCTTTTAACGATGCAAGCCCAGGACCTCGCTGAGCCCGGAGCAGCCTCTGCCCAAAGCTCTCTCTGCTAATAACCCGGTGCTGCGGCCGAGCCGTGGGTGCCGGGCGGCCTTAAATATTTATGACAATCGTAGATTGCTTCTTTCCTCCCCATAATGATGCCCTCACGTGCTCCCTCCCCAACACAAGTCTGTCAGTGCCCCGTCACCGCTCGGGCAGAAAGCACCAGTCTCCTCCCAGTGCCTCCAAGAGCATCGGCACGTCTCGGGAGCAGCAAGGCAGGGTGCCAGGGAGGGATTTTATTTTGTTTTTTAAGCCTCCCCCCCAGCCCTTTCCCACCACAGCCTCGGCTCGAGTTCTCTCGTTAATCTAATTGTTCTCCTAATGAAGATCTGCAATTCCTCAAACATTAATTACCAACGGCAGCAGCGGCAGCAGCTGTGGAACAAGAGCTCCCTGTTCCTAATAATACGCTTCACACTTTCGCCTGCCACAGCTCAATTTAGCTTTGCGTGATTTGGCTGGGGGCAGATAAATAATATTCCAGCTACGGGGCTCTGCAGACAAACCCAGGGGGAGGCAAAGCTCTCCCCACGCCCCGGGGTGCTTCAGAGAGTCGCGGGTCCTCAGCTGGCTGCTAAAAGTCCCTGGGTTTGTTCCACCTGCATCTCCCTGGCCCAAGGCTGCGCCGCCTCCATCACGGCACCGTCTCCATCCTGCAGCTTTGGGAAGGCGTGAAGAGCTCTGCAAGCAGCCAGGGAGGGGGAGCTGGGAGGGGAAAGAGGGGTGATGCATCCCCATCCCCACACTGAGCGCCACGGCAGCGCAAATAAACCGGCAGTTTTATTGAGTGAGAGCGCAGGCAGGGAGGGAACACAGAAGTGGGATGGGCTGGGGCGGTCGGGAATGAGTCAGGGGATGGAGGAGGAGGGAACGGGGAGAGCGGCTGAGGGAGGGCGAAGCTCCAGCCATTATGTCTTTCGCTCACGGCAAAATGGAAAATAAATGAAGAGGAAGGTTAGCGGGGATTGGGAAACCTGAGCAGGACTGCAGGGCTGGAGGAAGGCTGGCATGGCATGTGGTGATCCAGGCAGCTCCTGCACACAGTGGGATCACATGGATTCCACAACCCCAGGACCCTGAGCACGATGCCATCGTGCCCATAAACCAGCAATGGCTTTGGCTACAGCTCTGGAGATGAAGGAGGGAACAAGCACACAGGTGCAGAGCCAGCAGCAACACTGCCACTGAAGTGTGGGCAGGCCCTGGCACAGGCTGCCCAGAGAAGCTGTGGCTGCCCCATCCCTGGAAGTGTCCAAGGCCAGGTTGGACGAGGCTTGGAGCAACCTGGTCTCCCTGGAAGGTGTCCCTGGCCATGGCAGGGGGTGGAAAAAGATGAGCTTTAAAGTCCCTTCCAACCCAAACAATTCTGCGATTTTTGGGGGCAAAAATCACACCCCTCATCCACCGTGATCCATTAACGTTGCCATGGAAAACCACGTTCCTGTTCACTAAGGTCAACCCCTTCCAATCCATCATCACCTCCACTCCCAGGGCACACGGGAGGAGTGGGGAGGAAGCCATGCCCAGTCAGAGGAGAGCTGCCAGCCAGGTCCCCCCTCACAAAAGAGGCTCGAACACACGGGTTAGGAGAAGCAGCTGGAATGGCCGGAGCCAGGAAAAGCTGCAGTATCCCCTCTCGCCAGCACTGTGCAGCCAAAAATACACAAGGGGAACAAAACAACACACACACATACGCACAAAAAAAGCCCACAAGAGTTTTCGGCGACAAAAGCAAACAAATAGATTTGTGAATAAATATTGATTTGACAGGAAGCGAGACAAACCCTTCCAAAAACGCTGGCTGGCACCGGGTCCCTCTCCCAGCACAACGGGCAGCCGTCATCATTTCATGGGTGCCTTTGCACAGCCGGCACGTTGAGCTGCTGCAGGGTTTTGGTTTGTGGGGTTTATTGGTGTCCCCTGTGCCAGGCACCGGCATCGTCCTGAGGGATCTCAAGAAGTAAACACGCTGGGCAAAGGGAGCAGCACCGCGAGCAAAGAACCCCACCATTCACCCTAACATCTCTCCAGGAGGGGAGAGGTGGCCAGTTAATGCTCTCCAGCACTACGGGCTCATTTTGGCCTAAAGGAGTTAAATTTTCCTTCAGCCAAAGCTCAGGGCTGAGTCAGACCCAGAGTCAGAGGGCGACGGGCTGCTGCTTCACTTGCGTTTCCCTGACCGCAAACACATCTGCACATCCCCTGATCCTCCACACACACACACACACACACACGCCTTTCATCCCAGGAAAACCCCCACAGCACTGCTGCTTTGCAAAAATTAATTAACACATGCCCACATGGGGAATTTCAAGACCTGGTTCCCACTACAAAGCGGCATCTCCGGGGGAGATGGGTGGGAGAGACGGGCACCGGTTCCTCGACGGCAGCGCTGGCATTGTGGGGGGATAGCCCAGATCCAGCACACAGCAGGGACCTGCCCTTCCCCTGCCTTGCAGAACCCTTCCTACTGGGTTAGGAAACCTCCTGCTGGCCCCTACTTTGCCTCCTGCAGACCCCCCAAGAGCCACACTGGTGCCGTAAAGACCAGCATCGCTCGTATTTGGTGGCTTCCCACTTAATTCCCAGCTTATGGGGATTCGAGGGAGGGAACAAGATGGCAGATTTCACCTGATTCACCCCCAGAACCACCACGTCAGGGAGTCTCAGCTCATTGCAAACTGGCTGGAGACTGGCAGAATCACCCTGAACGAGGCATAGGTGCTCATCAGGCAGCAGTCGCTGGGCACACACGTGATTTCAGGGTGAGCGCCTCAGTACTGACCCTGCACACCTCCGAATAAAATAAAAATAATAAAAAAAAAGAAGGTTTCCTTTGTTCAGCCTCCTCCCAGCACAGCAAAAGAAATCCCAGCCCCGTGAGTGCCGTGAGGGGCCGGTGACGCGATCGCAGCTTTCCTGCTCATTTCGTTTTCAATGAGTGAATTAGCAGGCAGCCAGCTGACTTGAACATCCCCTTATCTCTGCACCAAGCTCGCTGCCGAGGATTTGCATAATTTTAATCTTTCCCACCAATGAGCATGAAAAAATTAGTTTTCCACTATTTTATCTTCTATTTGTGTTCAATAAACAGAGCTGGCGGCTTTGCTCCGTGTATTTATACTGGGAACTGTGAGGAAGGAGGAGGGGGGAAAATCCCCCTTCCCCAGCACTAGGCCAGGTGGAGGGTTAAACCAGAGGAGGGAGGTTGGGGGAAGGCTCGGCAAAACTGCTCCACAAACTGCAGCTGGAGATGGATTTGAAGCCCAAACATCCTTATCCAATCCCAGTTGTTTTCTCCAGAGTCCCCTTCCTATCTCCCAGCTCCAGCTGCCAGGCTTCCTCCCATCATCAAGACCTTTCATTTCCCTCTCGACCAAGAGTTGGCTGGACTCGCCCCGAATGCAGGCTCCAGATCCCAGGAACATCAGGACTCCAGGGATGGGCTGGGAAGGGCATGAACAACGAGGTCCCACCTGGAGAAATCTCCTTGTGTATTCACAGGGAACTCTGCAAACGTGGGGACGGGGTCACCCCAGGTTCCTGCTCGCGTTTCTGCCCCTAAGGAAGGTTTGGGCTCCTCTGCAAGCCCAGTCACGCTCAGCAGTGCCAATTCAAACCCTTTGCATCCTCCCAGGCACAGCCCAACCTCACACCTGTCTCTTTTTGCAGGATCCTCCATCCCTCTTCATGGAAAGAGGGAACCACGCAGAAAATCATCGCCGCCGCCAACACAGAGCTTTGGGTGATTTTTAATTTAATGCTTTAAAAGAAAAGCACACCCCAAATACTACGCTTGTCTAATGTGCAGAAAAAAGCCACTTAAAAGAAAAAGCTCCTGCTTTCGCCCTTTCTGCTGTGGAATGACAGCATCACTTTGAGGAGCAGCAAGAAATGCACGTCGAGGCCCAGATCCCACACTGTGAACCTCTGGATTACATCTGGAACCAAGGCTGCTCCGAGGGAAAAGAAAATGCAGGGAAAACCGAGCCTCTCCTTGCAGGTTCCCCACTCCTAAGCAGGGTGAAAGGCACAAACACGGAAACAATTTTGAAATGTCTTTCCTCCCTGTGGAGCCAAATACAGGTCAGGGCACACACCAGCCACAAGCAGGGGCACATTTTCACTACCTCCAGTAAATCCAGACCAGCCTTTCTCCCAGTGTTGCAAAATGTGGAAAAAAGAAAGGATGTTCTCTGATCTTTGACCTTGGTATACTTTCGAGCCTAATCAACAAGAGGGGAGATTTAATCCATGAAACAGAGAGCAGCCAACAAGCTCTAAATAATGCTCAGGTGTTACAAAAGCAACTGACTTGCTGCTAGAATTGCCTTTTTAAGGTTTAGGGCTGGACGTGCTTCAGTGATCTCAGACCTAGGGGGGGAGGTTAATAAAGCTTAGAAAGAAGGATGTACCACTACTGGACACAAAGAATGCATAATTTACGGGCCACAAGGACATCTGGCAGAACTCCCGAGATAAGGAAGAAACTAATAAAGCCAACTCTGCAATTGTGCTGAAATCAGCTCCAAGGGGGTAAATGGTAATTCTGGCAGGGGGAGATCACGACCACCAACTCACAGACCACTGACCCAAGAAAATCCCTGACCCAAAAGAAGACAAAGATTGAGCATGGGGACTAATTAGCAAGCGAAGCAAGAGAATCATTAACCAACAGAAGATAGAATGCTAATTAATAAGAGCACTATATAACTTGTAGCCAAACTAATTCCTAGTTAGTGTAATTAGTGTAGCCAACGCTAATTCCTTTGTTTGCTAAAATGTGTAACTTGTAAAAAGTTTTGGTAGTTGGAGTGCTCGATTTGTGGAATCCCACTGAGCACCCAGCTTGGGCAGCTCTGAAATAAATAATCAGTGTCTCTCTTGGGTCTGCCATTATTGGCTTGATCTTTGCAGGTAACACAGGGGGGACCCAAGGAGGTCCCAAAGTGCAGGGACTAACGGCAGTGGGGTAACTCACAGGACTGGTCCCCACCGTTATAGGGCTGGGGGCTCCCCCAGGCACCTGCTGTGGGTCCCCCATAATCAGCATGGAGAGGACAGGGCACAAGGAGCCTGGGGTGAGGTGGGTGCAACCTCCCTGAGGAGCCCATTTCTCCCTCTCCCTGCAGCTCTTCCCGCTGATCCAGGACTCCACACGGGCCTCTCCCTGCCACCAGCTCATCCGCACCCAGAGGTGCAATTACCTCCCGTGGGTTCTCTATTTACGCCCCGGGAACCCTGTAATTTTCTAGACCAAAAGCATAATTAAAGAGTCATGAGCGCCCTGGAGCAGAGCCCTCTCTCCTGCCACCACTCTTATCTTCTCTAAAAATACCCTGGCCAAGGGTCAGCTCATGGCAGGGCTGAGCCACGGCCAGAGGAGCAGCCCCGCTGTGATGGGTGTCCTGCGAGGGGAATGCACCCAAATGCCCCCACTTTGGCTCCAAGAAGGGGCTGCCCCAAGGGGAACCGGCTTTGCTGCTCCAAGGGGTCGCCTATGCAAGGAAAGGTTAATTCAGATTTAACTTCTAATGCGGTTTATCTAAACCAATTTTAAAGCCTTGGGCAGACAGACTAATTGAGAATTAAGGGGACTTTGATGATCACTGCTCTTCCAGCAGAACCAATCTGGGGTTGCATCCAGTTTATCCCAAGATAAATCCAGTCTTCCAGATGAGATGGAAAGGCACACTTGCAACAGGGGAATATCAGACCCCAAAGACACTGGCTTTTCCCTGGAAAACAGTAAATCAAGCTGTGGCTGCAGTCCAGCTCCAGGAGGAGTTGAAGATACAAGAACTTTTCCAACCCGGGCGTTTCCCAGGTGCAGGAGGTGCCCATGCCACAGGTCTCAGACACAGATTAATGCTTCTCCAGCCACCACCAGCCGAGAGGGCTGAAGGCACAGGTCTGGAGCAAGAACTCCAGCTCCAAAATGCACTGAGGGCTCTGCATACCCACACGCACCTCTGACCCCCCCAAACACTGCTGTGGGCCCCTGGATGGCAACACACACAGGTCTGACACTTCACAGAGCCCCGGAATGGTTTGGGTTGGAAGGGAACCCTAAAGCTCACCTCGTTCCAACCCCCTGCCACGGGTGGAACCTTCCACCAGCCCAGGTTGCCCCCAGCCCCGTCCAACCTGGCCTTGGGCACTCCCAGGGACGGGGCACAAACGCAGCACCAAGGAGCAAAGCTGGAGCTCCACCGGCACCCAGCACGCCCACCCCGCTGCGGGAAGCAGGGTTTAGGAGCCGCATCCCGGGCGGGCAGAGCTCCACGCCCGTGTGCCCGCTGGTCCTGCCCCGCTCCGTCTGCGCAGACACGCGGCCGCCGCCGGGCCCGGCTCCCCCCGGCCAGAGCAGCTGCGCTGGGACCCATCCAGCCCTTCCCCTGCCATGGCTCGCGGTGGTTTGGCGGCAGATCCCACCGGCTGCTGCTCCCTTCCAGCTCCGATTTGCCTCATCTGGTTTCCTGCGTGCCAGGGCTGCGTCTCCCCCCGGCCAAGCGGCCCCGCTCCCGCCGGGGCTCTCCGGGGGGAAGCAGTGGGGTCCCCGCAGCTGCTCCGGCACCGCACGTGCGTGGGGAGAAAGAGGGAGAAGAGCAACAACACGGAGCAGGGCGAGGGGAAAAGACAAAAAAAAAATAGAGGAGAGAAGCAAAAAACCAACTCTGAAACAGCCCCAGGGCAGAATCGCTCGCCTGGACTTGCTGTAATTACACTCCCACTGCCGAACACGAAGCTCTTGGCTTGGCCCTCTCATAAAACTGGGAGAAGGAAGGTGAAAGATATTTGCTGGTTGTTGTTTTGTTTTTTTTTTTTTTTTTAAAAAACCCAATATCCTGAAGGGTCAAAACAACCTTTTAACTCGTCAGCTAACAAGTTCAAACAGGATTGCAAGCGCTGCTTTCCATAGCTTCCAGGGAGACACATCCAGACCAACCATCTGAGCTCAAATCCTCCGGGCCTTTACGGCTCTTTCGACAGCCAGAAAAATCAAGGTGAAGGTATTGGCAATCCACCCCAAAACCACTTCCCGGCGGGAGCGCCAGCCTGGACACCGCGCTCCGGCACCAGGAGCGGAGCCGCTGAGCTCCGAGCCCGGCTCCATCATCCCCACGTCCTTGGGCAGATCCACGTCCCCTTTCAGTGCCCCGGTTTCCACATCCTGCCCTGCAATCACGTCCCTCGTCGCCTGCTCGTTCCCCGCCCGCGTTACCCTGCCAGCACCCCGAGGGGGGCTGTGCCCGTTCCCTCCCCCCTGCTCACCTGCACCTTTGCAAAGGGTTCAGCCAAACCGACGCCAATCCCCCGATCAGAACCCCTATTTGAGAGCCCTGCTCCTCACCAGCCCGGGGCTGGCGCGGCTTTAGTGTGAGCCTGTTTGAGCATCGCCCAGCAGCCAAAGCACGTCCCGAGTTTCCCATGAGCCAGGCGGGGAGGGAGAAGCCAAGGGACCCCACAGGTTTTGCCTTCACTTGTTAATTTACATGAAAATCTAAGTCTGCTCCGACATAACCTTCTCCTGAGATCGCTCAGCCTAATGCACAGCCTTCAAGTAAGGAGTGAGCACCTGAAGGAGAAAAAAGGCAGCGTCCACAGAGCTTTTGGTGCTGATTTAGGTAAATTCACAGCTTCCTCAGTTCCCCTTGGCTTCGTGTGCCAGCCCTGTACATCACTCACACCACCCCAGTGTTGCTGCTGCTGAAACCAGCGGCAGAAAAACCTTCCAAAAACTCACTCGTATTGCTTGAAGTGCTGGCTGCCCTCTCTCTGCTGGAACAGTCCTCATCGCCGCCCTTGGGGACGTCCTCATGGGGTCCAACAGGGAGGTCTGAAAGTTCTTCCAACTACAGGGCAGGCTGAAGGATGGTCCTCTTCCTTCACCCTCAGGGCTGTTTTAGATGCCCTTCAACACACCAAAGTTATCCTTCCCAGTCAGAGGCTGGATGGGTCCACCTGAAGCAGGAGGTTGACGAGTCTGGAGGTGCCTCCCTGAGCACCCCTGTTCCGTCCCAGCAGACTGTTAAAAAAGTCACTGGTTTGGCTTAAATAAGGTGGGTCCAACCGATGGTTTTACTGCTCCGTCCTCAGTGCATCTGTGGGGACACATTCCTGACACATCCAACGGTAAATCTGATTCTCAGGTTCTGAAGTGACAGAGGAGGGGTCCGATGAGGACTATTCCACATTCGCTTCCCGTGCTTTTCATTCCGGCTTCTTACACACTATTTACGAGGGAAAAAAAAGGTGTCTGAGGCAGCAGCTCAAAAAACACAAGCATTTTTGTAAATCCTCCTCCCACTTCCAAGATTGTATCAACAAAAGAAAGGAGGCAGGGAAAAAAAAACCCATAAATAGGAGTTTCGCACTGACAGAGTCCCTTTGAACAATTTTCAAAGAGCTCCACTACCTGTTTTCCCATTTGATTTTGTTTTTTTTCAGAGTATCTACAGCGTGTTCCTCCACGTACCAAAGGAATCCACCAGCTCAGGTCCCTTTTCTGAACTGTTCCTTGAAGAAAGGCCCCCTGGGTCAGCAGCAACCATAACAACTCTTCAGATGTCTGCCCAGGACTGTGGCTGTGCCGGGATCTGTTTCAAGGTTTGCTCAACGGACGAGGGATTGCACCTTGATGCTGAAGATCCTGGAGCAATTCCCAGCTCAGCTGCAGGTCTGCAGTGCCTGTTTCCCTGAATTCAAGGCAGAGGTTGTCTTCCACCGAGAATATCCAGCATGGAGAAGAGCTGAGCCTTTCTCTTGTGTGGGATCATTTATGAGTGAAAGCAAGTAAAAATCTTGAGCACACACCAGGTTTCGGCAGCTGAAGACATTGAAAGCCTCACAGCCCTTCGCTGGATGCCATAACCTTATTTTTAGTGTTTCCAGGTATTGACCTACTACGCTCAGTGCTCGTAAGGACACGTAAAGGAAGAAGAGTTCCCAAATGCCATCACAAGCAGATTGCAGAGACCAGGGAGAAATCAGCCCTTAAAATCAGCTGCTCCTGGACCAAACAATTTGTGCACCATCAAATCCAGGAAATCCTTCATTTCTTAACCCAAACCTAAGCCAAGAATTTCCCACACAACCTCTGTGGTGCAGGGGGTCTGCTCCACACTAAAGCCTGGCAGCTGCAGCCTCCTGAAGCAAATTCTAAAGCCAAGGTTGATGCCATAACTACAGACCTCCCTCTCCATCCTCCAAAACGGAAAACAAAAATAAAAACCAACTTGCATGAGTGAGGGAGCCCTGGGACCTGCTCAGCTCATGCTGCAAGTGGCAGTCAAGTCCAAAGGACAATCAAGTTTTGGATTACGATGGGAAAGCAGAGCTGCATACACATGAGCACAAACCATAAATAAACAGGAAATAAATCCCATGGATATGGTGACAGCAGCCCCTGGACAGATCTTTACAAATTGCCTTTTACAAGTAAATAACATTATATCAGGGTTTATGGGCCTCCCTGAGATGGGCATGGGCAGTGCTGTAAATACCACCACGGCATCCATTAGGCCAAAGGCAAATCCATAAGGAATTTCTTGGTGCCCACAGCATGGCTCTGCTCCACAATGGCAGGGAAAGGTGGGGAGGAGGAAAGGAATATGGTCCAGTACCCCCAGGCAGTGGGAAGCACTGCTGGACAAGGGCATTTTCCATCATGCCAAAGGGTCATGTAAATCTGTGTGAATCAGATTCCCACCTCACCTTTCCCATGGTGAATGCACTGGCCAAATCACTCTGCCTCAGTTTGCCCCCCGAGTGCTACACGAATAGAGGATGCTGAAGAGCTATTTAAGTATCTAATTCACTGAAGATGTTTAAGTGCCTTAAAGATTTCTGGAGGAGCTGCTATAGGAAGGCATTAATTTGAATATCTGGTGGCCCAGAACATAATGCCAGGCAGATTTTCTTCCATTCTTTTATAATAGCTTAATAATCCTCAAAATAGTTTCATTGTTAATACTCCTGTTGTATATTTTATTAGGCCTTTTTAGACTGTAAAGTAAGGTAAACACCCCACATTTCTCTAACACCTACCAAAGAGCTTCTCAGAAATAATTACTTGATCTTCACAAACACCCGTGGGGGGGGACCCGTCCTATTCAGATCCCAGCGCATCATCCCCCCTTTCATCCAGAGCCACCCAAGATCCTCTGAGGCTGATCTGGCAGCAAAACTCCTCCTCCCTCCTCCCCCGGATTTCATCACCAGTTATTGTCTCCTCTCCTTAAAGATCCACCGATTATTCCAAACAAAAGGAGCAGCTCCTCCTCGGGCCTCGTGCAGCCCCAGCCCGTGGCTCTGCGGAGGCTCCAGCGCTCAGGGTGTTACCCAACAAGTTATATTCCTTTAAGAAAAGGAGCCTATGCAGAAGCGGGGGAAGATGTTGGAAAATTCTTTTAATTTCAGCACAATAATATTTGGTACCTGCATCAGTGAGTAATATGTATGAGCAGATGTCAGTTATAAGAACAGGGGTTGTGTGGCAGAGCAAAGAATGGGAAGAGAAGTGCGCCGCGACCTGACCACGTATCCGAGACCCTCGCGAGGAGAAAAGAATCATTAGAAGATCCAGAGCCAAAAAAGGGGAAATCTGGGGAATGGAAACCACAAAAGACCCTCATAAGACCCCTACTCATACCCAAATAAGTCCACGGAAATAATTAGCATATATGCACGTATTAAGGAAATGTAATGAATATGGAATAGACACGTGACAAATGTATTAGTTTCATGAATTTACCCCGCTCTGTTGGGTTGTTGGGTGTGCATTCTGGGTGCTGTTAAAGGCCACCCAGACCCCAAGAGAGCACCGTGCACATCCCCTTCTCCTTCTGCTCCCTGGGACTGTAAAGCTTCTGATGCTCCCGTGATTTTCCATCCACGAATCCCTGCTATGTGGCCACTGCTGCCTTTATTGCAGAGCCTGTGACGTTCTGTGCTGCTGCCATCACACTCGTTATCCCATCCCACAGATGCAGAACGGAATCACAGGATACCCCAAGCTGGAAGGGACCCACAAGGATCATGGAGTCCAACTCCAGGCCCTTCACAGACACCCCAACAAACCCACCCTGTGCCTGCAAACGCTCCTTGAGCTCCGGCAGCCTTGGGGCTGTGGCCACTTCAGAGGAGGCAGCAACTTGTCCAAGCTCATGAAGGATCCCTGGGGCATAAGGGAAGACCAAGCTCAAGTGCAAACCTGAGTTTTTAACACACCATTATCTTCCTTTTGGGGCAAATTTTAGCTGTTCCTTGCTGACAGTTGGGAGGCCCTGTGGCCAATTCCAAGCAGGATGGTGGGATCTTCCAGGGGCAGGGCCGAGCAGCAAGGACAAAATAAAAGCTGGGAAAAATGGGAACCATCAGATAGCAAACCATCCCGAACAGCACAGCAATACTGATGTCACCACAGCAGAGGAATGAGAGATGTTCGATTTGTACGTAAATCTCAGCTTGAGACAGGGAAAAAAAAAAAAAAGAAACAAACCAGGTTTATTTGGCTCTTTCGAGGGGAAAGAAAAAAAAGGAAAAAAGAAAAATGAAGTTTTCTAAGGTCTACAGTGAAAACCACCCTCCCCTCCAAGAAAATATACAGAAAGAAAACTGCAAGATCAGCCAGAGCTGCTGATGGAGAGCCCCCGGGGTATAGTCAGTTATTGAAGTTTTGCAACATAAAGCTTAAATTATTTATTATTATTTTATTTTTTTTTCCTCCTGGAAAAAGAGAGGAACAAAGCATCTCCACCCTCAAAAGTTAACAACTGTGCGACATCATCTGCACATTGTCTCCCTGTTTTATCGCCGCAGCACAGCGCCGAGCAGATTCCACCCCAGGGCAGACACAAAACCACAGGGCCACGGTTTCTAATTATACCCTCTATTCTCAGGGAAATGGTTTATTTATTAGCTCTTTGAGCTTCCCTTTCATTCATTCTCAGTCCCAGTCCCGGCAGCGAGGGGGGCTCTCTCTCTCTCTCGACAAGAGGAAATTTATTAGGTTTTCTCTATTCTCCACCTTCCCCGCTCCGTGCTCTCCCACCCAGCCTCTCCCTCTTCGGCAGCACCGGCAGCCTCGTCGCTTTTAATTCAATAACTCCCAGCATAATTACTCCGTAATAACGCTATTATCTTAACATTTACTCGGCAGCTGTGATCCCCTCACGGCGAGGCGAGGAGGGAGAGGAGAAGGGATTCTCCGGGGAGAGATGCTTTCCTGCAGGACGAAGACCCCAAAATCCCACCACCCCTCCGCCCGGAGCCGGAGATGCTGCAGCGAGGAAGGAGCGAGGGCTGTGCCTTCATCCCTGCCCGACCCCTCCATTTTATCTCTTTTCATCAGGATCTGGCAGGTTTTTGCCCGTGGAGGAGGGACCGAAGGCTCTGCAAGGCGGGGGAAGCCATTTAAACAAACACTGCGCTCCAGAACCTCCCTAAAAACCCCAGTATCAGGGAAACGGACTGAGAAGGGGGGGTAAAAAAGAGGGGAAAAAGACTCACTAAGGATACAACTGTTCTCTGTGAGAAAGGAAACAAGCATCGCCCTCTATTTAAATACAAATATTAGCCAGGGATACATTATCCCAGCTATCTCTTGCTACAAAGCCCGGGGTTTAATTTTCACTACAGCAACCCGGCACGAAAAGGGTTTCCACATTTCCCAACAGCACATTTGGTAAATAGGGTAAGAAATTCTTCTAAAGCCAGAGACTAAAACTCCAATAACTTGTGCGGCAAATGAGGCATGGAACAGCCTGTTTATTATCAGCCAAGACCAACTCCAAGCTCGCCTAGAAAGGCAGAATTTCAGCCTACAAGCCTTACCCAGCCCTTACAAAGAGAGCTCAGGTGTTGGCACCTTCTGCCTCCTCGCTGCGGTTTTATTTTCTACGCTGTTTAAACAAACAAGCCCACTGCATATTTGGGCAGAAATGTTCCTACACGCACCACAGAAAAAGCAAGTTGCTACAGCCCCTGCCGAAGCCAGCAGGATTTTGAAGCCTACAAGGTGAGGTCAGGTTCACACACACACAGGTATCAGGGCCCAAAATCACACCCGAAACTCCGCGCTCGGGAATAATCCACCCTCGGATGCGTCCGTTTCACACACACGCTGCAGCAAAGGGGGTAAACACAGTTTATTTTGATTGATTATCCATCGTGTAAATGCAGAGCTGGTAATTCCATCATGCCATCAAAGCGATTCGGCAATTATATAAATCACAGGAGGAACGTGAGGAGGGTTTGTCGCGAGGAAACTCGAAATGGCATTTCCTTGTATTATGTCGCTGCATATTGGCTTGTTTTTTGTGGGTTTTTTTTGTGGGTTTTTTTTGTTTTTTTTTTAACAGGCAGATTATTTCGGTTTCAAATTTGTTTACGTGCCTCTCGCACAAGCAATTCGCTGGGTGCTGCCCATGCCAGATCCCATCAGCATTAAGAAGACGTTTTACTCCGTCTTCCACTCCACGGATAATTTCCGAAGCGAACCCCGAGACCGAAACGTGTGATGGAAATCACACCCCAACCCCCCTGGAAGGGGCTGAACCTCGACAATCCAACCCTGTGCCGTTCACATGGAAGAGGAGGCTTCCCACTTCCAGGGCATGATAAAGGATGCTACAGGGAGCTCTCGATACAGCTCAGGTTTCATTATTTATAACGTTATATAAACCCTTTACTACTGCATAGATCTTGAGCGCGGACATAATTATATGTACGCGCATTATCATAATTAAATCTACAATAAAGTAAATCAGACAGTTTATGATGCATTATCTAGAAACTGTTATGGAGTTTTTACACCTATTTAGCTCAAATTTAGTAGAAGTGACAACCCCCAGCTCCAGGGTATTCCCCATGGAAGCAGCTGCTCTAGGAGGTTCAGCTCCCTGTATATTCCTTATTCCTCTCCTACATGACTGGGGCAGAGGAGAACTCTTGCAGAGTTCCCTGAAGCTCATCCTCTTCCAGCCCAGAAGGGGATGAAATCCCAAAATCCAGGAAAAAGGCAGCAAATGTGCAGCCCCACTGGTGTCAGCGGGCTCAGGTTCAGCTGCAGAGACACATCCCAGCCCCTGGTTTAAGGCAAAATCATTAGGGATTTGCAAGAGTTGATGGCCAAACTCCCCTTGCCTTCGGTGGGAGCAGATTCCATCTCACTCCTCTGCTCTCCCAGCCCAGGCAGGACTCCACCGAAGTCACTGGGATTATTTGCTTTTGGTGGTTTTCTTTCTTTAAAGATAAAAATAAATCCAAGCACCCTCCTTGAATTGTGGGCCTTAAATCAGTATTTGCAATCTGACTTTTAGAGGGATTTTTTGGTGTGGAAAAAAAAAAAAAAAGGAAAGAAAAAGCCATTCTGAGCTTTGGGCTGAAAAGCCACCCAAGATAAACGGAAAAAGCCCTAAACATTGAGCCACTAAGTGAGAAAAGGCTACAACTTTGATGTGACACTTGGCTGTTTGCTGGCACTATAAACTATTGCACACTAAAAAAGTTTGTTAAATGCTCCATAAACTTTAACACGTCGCTGAAGCACTTTGAACCGAGAATTTTATTTGGCTCTCCGCAAAACCCTGCTTGGTCACAGGCAAAGAACAGCAAACGCATGTTTTCCTCTAGAAATCACAGGCCTGTTTTAACTTTCAGAGTTCGAAAGAGTGAAATGAACACAGGTGGGTTTCAGAATTCCCTAAGGAGGCACCCACACAATGTCTGTGTTAGGAGGAGAGGGAAAGCCTCCAGCAGGGATCAAATTTTTGGGGTTCAAGCACTCTCAGTATCTCTAACCTTTACATTTTCAGGAATGAGCAACTCCTGGACATCAGGCAGAGCCAGGAGAGCAGCGAAACTCTAGAAGAGCTCTGCAAACCGTGAGGAAAACGGCAGAGTGGGATCCACGCTTCGTCTTTCTGTGTATTTGCCTAAAATTGCATTTTCAAAGCTATTATAGGAGATCTAAACCAGGGTACCAGTCAAGAAGCAAAACTAATCTTTAAAAAAAAAAAAAAAAATTCCTCAAAAGTTTTAATATTAATGTCCATTCCTTGCCACAGAAAAAGAGGTGTCTTTCTCATGACTTTTGACGCTTTTTTTTCTCCAAAGCGGGAGGGAAGAAAATCACCTCCCCAGAGTGGCAAGGTGTGAAAGACAAACCACCCACTCCCATCACCCTGACCTCCACCAAAATTTCACGCTGGACCCGAGACCCTTCCCAAAGGAATTTTTTGCCCAACAAAACTTGCTGAAAACCCTAAGACCGCCCCCCCCCTCCCCAGTCTTAAGCACCACTGGCTTTGCATAAAACCTAAAGCCACTTTTAACATGCCACTCATCTTCCCTATTAAGCCTAATGGAAGCCGCGCCGCGGCTCCGTGCTTAGGGATGGACACGGATTCGGACGAGCCACCCAGAGACAAACTGGTATCAAACCCACACCCCGCATCCCTCCAGGGACCACGGGGACAGAGGAGGGGGCAGCCACATCCCCCCACCACAGCCCCAGCACGCCGGGCTGCTGCAATTTCCTCCCGGTTTATAGCGAGCAGTTACTCCAGCGGGGAGAAGCAGGGACAGAAATTCATTTTGAATCACAACTCCACCTGGGGCTAAATCACTCGGGTGGCGCGATTTACACGTTCCCACCTCTCAGGGCAGTGCATAAAGCACGGAGCAGGGCCATCCTTCACGTCGGGATATTGCCCTGGAACGCGCTGTCAGGCGAGTGTTTCATGGCACACGAGCGAGGCTCGCTGAGAGAGAGGATCTGGGAGCTCCACCTTCAGCAGGAGAGATGGACTCCTGGTAATGGACTACAATTCCTTCCCCTCCAGGCAGGCAGAGCTGGAACCAGCCAACACGTCAGGCTGGAGGCACCTGTGATTCATCCAGTCCGGCACTGGCAGCACCCAAAAGCTTCAGAGGAATTACCTGTCTGGGTGAAGTTTTTCCTACCTTCCAGCCACCACTGCCTGGCCGGGGACCCGCAGCAGGACTGGGTGAGTGCAGTGGGGCAGGGAGAATTTGGCCTATGGCATCCTGGAGCATCCAAGACACCAAATCGAAAGACGCTGGAGAAACGGGGCCAAATGGCCACGTTTTCACTCCTCCACACACACTCGGTGCTCCAGGTAGAAGGCAGCACTCCCAGAAGAGGACCCACAAGACACCAAAATACAGGGGCTGGGGAGACAGGAACTTTCCTGGCTACCAGGGCCCATCTCCATCAGGACTTGACCCACCTGGGGCAGCCTGAACCTCTGAGAGCCCCTTCCAACCTGACCCATTCTGACTCTGATTTCTCCTCCTGCCCCCGTGCCTGGGGCTCCAGCCTTCAGCCCCCAGTGCAAGCACCAGGTCTTGGTTAGTGCCATAATCCCCTGAATCCCAGCAGCTCCCATTTCACAGAACAACACAGCTGTTCACTTCCCTGCTCGCGTTTTTACAGTCACTTCTTTCCTCGACTCCACCTCCCCCCCAGTTTTTCTGCCTTTTGCTGCGAAAGTTCAAATAAACACATTTTCAGGGTGGGAGTTGTAACTTTATCCCTTATTTTTCATTCTCCTTTTTTTTTTCTTTTTTCAGACCAGCGTTTTAAGGCTTTCTGATCTCAGCAACCCTGCGCTACCAAGGCCCTCGGCCACTGCTTTGTTCAACACAGAGAAGAAATCAAAATTCAAAAGGCAGTTCAACAGCCTTGACATTATGGCTACAGCAACACAAGGAAAGACAAAAGCTCCCCGAGTCCCAACACTCCTCAGGTGTCTCGGGTTTTCCAGTACCTCCCTCATCTCAGTGCCAACATTTCCTTCATTACACATGAATTTCCCGTTCCTCTCGGTTTCCGATCTCCTCGATTTCTGCTGGAAAAGGGGTAAAAAAAAAAATAAAAAAAAAATCACTCGGAAGGGCTTATTTTAGAAGGCAAGAGGGAACTCCCTGCCTGGCTGGGGCTGTGTCTCTGCTGCACAGGGGGACAGGAGCTGCACGGAGGGTACGTCCTACATGTTCCACGTGTCCTTCCCACTTGGAACAAATCCAGGCCTGAACAAACCCGATGTTTATGACACACACGTGTAGCCCCAAAACATGAATTAAAGGCCTGAACGTGCCTCCTGGAGAGGTGACCTCCCTGCTCCAGCGTTTCCAGGAGGGAAAGCCAGCAGACAGCAGGCAGACTTTACACGTGGATTTGATCCTCAAACACGGTGCTGGTCGGAGATTGGATTTCACTGTGCCTGTTCCTCGAGGTCCCCGTTTTGGCCAGTTCCCGGTGGCCCTCATGGCCATGCCAACCCTCCTGCTCTTGCAGGCAGACAAGTGACATTTCTACCCATGCACAGACACTGGGCACAGAGTCCTCCAGGAAAGGTGACCCATCCTGGCAATATCCCCAGGAGGCTGCTCCTGCATCAGGAAAACCAGCAATTTCCCCCTTCCCAGGCCAAGGCACATTGAAATATCTGCCCTCGGGGCGGGGGGAGGTGTTTAAAAATCAGGATTTTCTTTCTTACTCCTTCACTTAAGGAGATCAGGGGCAGATGATATCCCACATCCCCCCTCCTCCTGCTCTGGTGGCTCCAAAGCTGGTGATTCCTGGTGCAGCTCATTTGGTGACCTCAGGGAAAGACGGATGGATGGGGACACGCAAACTACCCAGATCCTGTAACAGAGCACGGGGACAGACTGCTGCTTGCTTCCTTAAGTAAAGGATAAAGTTTTAATTTAAGCTGATCTCTGGGGAGAGAAGGAGGTTATTGAATCCATAGGAAGCAGCAGGGAATGAATCAAGTGACCCCGAGGCCAGGCACAAGCAACCAGGATTCCCAAGGGTGACAAAGCTGGAGGAACAGACCGGCACCAGATTTGCCGTGGATTTTTTTCATCCCTGCTCTGGACACACAGACACATTTCCCTTGTGCTGCCTCACGGAGCAAACAAATGTCATTTCTTTGGGAAAACTGGAAAGGCTGTTTTCTTCCCAACCCTTCCCCCCCTTGGAATCCTCCTCCCTTTGCAGCTTGCAGAGAAGTGCCCCTAATCCCCAAATTCTCTCTCTACCTGCAGCAAGAGCTGAAACCCTACCCGTCCCCTCCCCCAGCCCTCCGACCACACTAATCCATCAAATTCCGCGGCCTTGCAGCCCACCCCCAGCCCCGACAGCAGCAATCCTGGCACCAGATGTCCACTGACAAAGCATCAAAAGCATCAAAAAGCAATTCCCCATCACCCCTGTCCCGACGGGGCCCCCCCGGGCAAAAAGCGAGTTCGGAGCCCAACAACTCGAGCAGCATCTGAGCATCCTCCTGCCACTCACACCCTGAGCCTCCTCCTGCCACTCACACACTCACACCCCGAGCCTCCTCCTGCCACTCACACCCCGAGCATCCTCACCGGGGACACGGTGACAAAGCGCACAAACCACGTCTGAGCCCACCGGAGGGTTACAATTCCCCCTCGTGCATCAGGGATTTAAAACCAGGGGTCATCGATGGAAAATGAAAGGGATTTTATTTAAAAAAAAAAAAAGTATAATCAGACCCCAAGCAAGACATCTGTGCTCCGTCCACAGGACGGGGCTGAAGCTGCATTAGCAACGACTTTGTTTAAAGGCGACTGTTGAAACCTCTTCCCGGCATCCCCCTCGCCGCCTGCCAGAAGGATTTTGCTCGCCAAACCCCGCTCCAGATTAGCCATCTGGATTATCTGTATTTGCTAAGCCCGACCACAAGCCCGGCCTTTAAGACAACACACCCATCCCCAGGGATTTGCTCGTAGGGAGAGGTGGAGGGGAGGATAATTCCCACTCCACACCCTCAGTAACTTTTCCAGTGCACTGATTTTTTTTTTTAGCCTTTCTTCCCTTTTCCTTCGGTTTGCTTCCATTATTCAGGCATGCTACGACATCAGCCTCCTCTGTCAAGTCCCACAGGGCCTTTAACACTCTCAACCCCCATCCTTGTTTCACAAGTGCAATTCCAAGCTATCCCACATTTCCCGCAGAAGCAATGTGCCAGCAGGCAGAGACCAGCCCAGCCCCGTGCAGGAGGGGCAGGCTGGGCGTGCAAAACCCAGAAAGACGTCCCCAAAAATCTGTGTTAATGGAGCCGACCCAAGAGCAACACCCAGGATGGGAGCAAAGCCCCATTTCTACGATTAATTAATTGCAACAATCTCCCTGGCTGGCTTCTGAAAAGGCTTCAGCAAATGGTTTCCCTCCTTCTTCCCAAGCCCAGAGCATCCCTGTGCGGCAGGGACAGGCCCTGACACCCACATTCCCACCTCCTCCACAGGCAGGGACCCCGAGCCACGAATCCGGGGGAATTCTGAACTATCATTTTCCCTCTTCCACCCCGTTTAGTGCTGCTGCTGCAGCATCGTTTTATTTATGGTATTGCTTTTGTCATTATAACGATCCTACATCAATTCCACATCCCGATTTCCTAACAATACTTGCTGCTATTATAATAATGATCCCACCTGAATGGCACAGGTGCCATTATCAGAAAATCTGTTTGTAATAGAGAACCAACTGTAAAAAGAGGCATTACACCCAAACGAACTACTCGAGAATTACCATAACCAGGGGCCCTGCCTCCGTTCCCTCAGCTGCCTGCTCGTAAATAGACAGCAAGTCAAAATTAGCAGGGAAGTCATCCTGTGATTTGGGAGCTGGTGCTGAAACTGAGCACTCCGTGGCCTCATCACACAAATCTACCTCCGCTCAGATTTAATAAAGAATTTTTGCAATGCACTTACTAAGTGCTAATGAGAGCACTAATCAGTACAGAGGAGACAGGGAAACACACCCTTCACCATTACCACCCCATAAAAGTTATCTGTAAATAGAAAGGAAGGACAGGACAGCTTCTTTAAGAATCCAGATTCGCCCAAGCACACACCAGCTGATGCAAAATTGAGCCACAATTCGCTTCAGAAATGGCATCAGATAAGGAAGAATGAAGGTGCTGTAGGGTTCTGTTTGATAGATCTCAGATCTCCATCCCAGGTGCCTCCTGATTCGGGAGGTTTCCCCTACCACAACAGTTATTACTCCTACAAAAGAGTTCTGGAAGGGCAGCAGCTCCTTCAAAGATGTTTTCCCACTGTCAGCATTTGAACAAACTCGGTGTCTTACCCCACCCACAGTCCCCAATTTTACCGGTTCATTCTTCGCACCCGCGAACGCAGCATGAAATATAAATTCAAACGTAACAAGATTACACTTCCCCGGTGCCACGGGACACAAAGCCTTGCACGGGAATAAAATATACCTGGGATTCAAAACCCCTTCAAACTGAGGGCAGAGGATGGCTTGGGGGGGAGTGGTAATGGGATGGAGTGCCTTTCATCTCCAGGAGAGCGGTGAAAATTCAGCCCAGGTGAGCAGCACCTACAAAGCTATTCCTACACGAGGGCTGCACAGAAGCCAGCAGGGAATGAGGATCAGTGGCTTCAATCCAGCTCTCAGCCGACCAGTGTCAGACAGCTTGTCACTCCTACACCTGGCACAGCAGGGCAGCCCCCCCCAAAAAAAGCAGCAAGGCCGGGATTGTGCAACCTCCGTTTTCTCCTCTGCACGTAGCAGGGTGACACCGGCGCGGCTGCTCTTTTTTGGCCCGTGCCCACACAGACTGGGAGGCTGGAGCAGAAACCAGAGATACCAGGTCTATTCCTGGCATCGCCGCCACGGGAGCTGGGCAAGCCTTGCCTCTGCTCCTGCCTCCTCTCTTTTTTGGCCGAACGATTCAACCCACGGAACTTCAGCTCTTTCCACCGGTGGGCCCTAAAACTCTTCCCAGCAAGGAGCTGCACTTTGCCATTCCCATTTTACAGACAAGGAAGCCAGCAGATTGCCATTCCCCCAAAGGCTGTTTTTCTGGCACGCTCCTTAGAGATTAAATCTAGTGAAATAGCTTTGCTGTACAAGAATCTGTACCCACAGGGCGGATTCAACAGCCAGGGTGAAGAGGGTGTTTGAAACTTGCTGTGATCAAGGTTAAGAAACATAATAAAACACCATATCCTGCTTTTCCAGCTCTTCAGGGTAATGAGGGATTTCCTCATATATCTGCTGCAACTGTCACCCTTGCAGGAATTTAGTACCTGATACTAAATTCACCCTCTGTCTGCACACTGAGCCTTCAGCCGGTTTATTTTGGTACCTCCACCTCCCAAAAAACCAATAGGCATCTCTTCCAAGTCAAAAGTATAACTGGGCCTTCTCTGGTTTCAATGCCTTTGATAAATCCCTGCTCTGGCTGCAGGAAGAGGCTGCAGAGCAGCCAGACAGCAGAGCAGGAGCCCCAACGTTCCCTCTCTCCCTCGATTCCTCTGTGAGCGGCAGAAAGATTTGGAAGAAGCGTCCACACTCCTCCTGGGGATTTCTGTACCTCTTCCTGCACTGGGGATGCACAGCAGACTCCCAGGATGATAACAGATAACGATCCGTTCCCTTCCCTTCTACTTGGCCGGTTCTTGGAGCAGTAACACAAAAGGGTGGCGGGTGTTATGGTTTCCACTCCAGGGCTGGAAGGAGACGGAGGGAAGCGCAGCTGTGGAGCTGCATCCTCCGTGCAGACCCCTCCTCCAGCTCAGTCCCACCTCACTCAGCCATCCCAGCCAGCCTTCCCCTGCCTCCAGCCCACATCCCAACACACTCCTCCACAAGGAGGGAGCGAGAGGGCGGCTCGAAAGGCACCAATCCCCTCCAGACGCCTCCTTACGTTAGAGAAAACGTAAATCGCGAAGAAACTGTTAAAACAGCCCCATTCGCTTAAACGCGCGTTTTTTCACGTCTTCCCTTTCGGGGAAAAAAGAAATCCCACCAAACAAACCTCAACCAGCGGCGTAAGCCTGCAAATAAATGTTAGCCCTGAAAACACCAGGGCTGAGAGGCACCTCTACAGTCAGGAAAAGCATGGCCATGGCCTCCAGCCCCGCACCGAGCAACACTGAGCCGGTTACCAGAGCAGAAAAACGTCTCGGTGCAGGTGGTTTGTTATTCTCAGAAAGTCTCTTTCCAGCAGATGTTCCTCAGTTCCACGTGTGGCAGCCCCAGCGTGCTCGAATTTGTGATTTTTCCTCCCCTAAGTGACGTTTTCAGGAAAAGGGAAATGAAAGGATAACGAGATGCAGCTATACAAAGCACAGGCTAGAGAATCCTCCTCTATTTTTTTTTTTAGGAGAAGAACCATAATGTTAATGTTAGAAACCACTTTTCATATATAGTAATGATCAGCTTTACACTTTTCTCCTTAACTGCAGGAGAATTCTCCGCCAACGAACAATATAAATTTAAATTTAATTTCAAGTGTTCCTGTAACTGCCTCGAGTCAGACCAACTGCTGCGAATTCAAGTCAGAGCCTCGACATAAAAGTTACCTGCAACAGAAAAGTTATTTGCTTTTGCCAAAGTGAGGAAAAAAAAATAATACAGTGATAAAATGTGGTTATTTCTTAGGAAAGTTCCAGCTACACAGTTCTCGTAGCAAAATGGAGCACTCTTTTCCCCCCCTCTTACGTTTCTAAAATTACATATTTTAGACAAATCTGCATCTCGGGCTTGAGCAGTAGCCTAATAACCAGCAAACAAGCCATGTAAAGCCGAGAAAATGAGTTATATTTTAATCCTGGGAACGGAGCACTGAAGTTGTGCAATGTTTACAGTGAATAAATTCTGTCCGTTACTTAAAGGCTCCGAGCCAGTGTGTCCTGCCCCGAGAGCACCCGCGACTGCTGCCGCCCCGGGCTGCCTTCAACTCATTAAAAAATAAAAGGCATTTCCAGTACGAAAGAAAACAACGTAGTAAGAGGGGTAATTTGGTGAAGAGGGCGAGCTGGAGAGCTGGTCCTTTGTACGGCAGGCGAGCGCCCCAGCACAGACGGGGGATGCTGGAGATGTGGTTTTTACGGTTTTTCGCCCCCCCGCCCCTTGTTTTGCAGCAAAAAGAAAAGCTCCCGTGAGCCGTTCGCCGGAGAAAAACGAGGGGAGAGAGGGATGGGGAGAGGGGTGGGAAGCGAGGAAAGGGGAGAGGGATGGGGAGAGGGGTGGGAAGAGAGGAAAGGGGAGAGGGATGGGGAGAGGGAATGGAGGAGGGGAGAGGGAAGGGGAGAGAGAAGGCAGAGGGGGAGAGGAATCGGAAGAGGAGAGGGGTGAGGGATGTGGAGACGGATGGGGAGAAGGAAAGAGGAGAGAGGAGAGGGGAGCGGACCCCCCCCAACAACCCTGGCTCCTGCCGAGCCCCGCTGCCCGCACCGAGCCGGGGGTTCTGACACGCACCCCACCCGCCGGAGCCCACCCCGCGCCGCCTCCTCCCGAACGCGCCGACATAACGCAGCGTTCCGGTGGCACCTACCCCGTCCGGCCGCTGCGGGGGCCCCCGGGGATGGGGTGGGTTAGGGGGGCAGCTCTCGGGGAGCTGCGGGGCCCGGGGGGCGCCGCGACCCCTCCGAGGAGCCCGCGGGGCTCGGCCCAGGCAGGCGGAGGCGGAGGCGGAGGAGGGACCGGGGCGGGGCCGCGGTACGAACCGAGGGGGGCGGCTCGGGGGGCGCTCCGGCCCCGGGGGGAGGTCCCGCAGCCCCTCGGCTGAGCCCCCGCACAAGGAGGGGGACACACGCACACACCTCGCAGGGAGTCCCCCCCGGGACCCCCGAGCGGAGCCTTTGCGGGAGTCGCTGCCCGCTCGGGGGGGGTCTCGAACCCCCACCCCACCTCACCCCACTGCCTGGTCCTCTGGTCACTCGGGGTCACCCCGAGCCTGCCCTTGGTGCTCTGTCAGAGATTTTGGGGTCTGTCCCCCAGACTGGGTCCTTTGGGGTCTACCCCCTGTACTGCTTCCTTTGGGGTCTGTCCCCTACACCAGACCCTACGGGACCTGTCCCCCCATACTGGGTTTTTTGGGGTCTGTCTCCCCCATACAGGGCCCTTTAAGATCTGATCCCCCCCATACCAGATTCCTTTGGGGTCTGTCTCCCCATACTGGGCCCTTCTGGCTCTGTCCCCGCTGTCCTTTGGGGTCTGCCCATCATACCAGGTCCTTTGGGGTCTGTGCCCCCATTCTGGGTCCTTTGGGACCCTCTCACACATCACCCTGTTCCACAGCAATCCCCAAAATAAAAGGAAAAGCCCCCTCACCCTCCAATGCCAAGGAGCACCACTGGGCCCCCAACATCCCAGCCACGCTGTGGCCACTCCAGCCAGGAATGACACTGGGACAACCCTTGCCTTGGGATTTGTGGCAATATATTGGCTCTACAAGGCACCACTTGCCCTTTCCACCTGGAGCCCAGCTCTGTGACGAGATAAACTCTCACCTCTAAAAACATTTTTTTTTTTTTTAAAAATACATAAAGGAAATAAAACCATCAACAAAAGCCACAACCTTCTTCATTTATTTTTCATGGAGCTGCACAGCCGTGCTGAGCTCTTGCAGCCATCTGTAAAGGGAGAAGGTAATTCCTAGCCCGAGGACTTTAGAGTTTAAATAAGATACAAACGCAGAGTGAGAGGACAGCGAAGAGAACGAACGAGGGGGGGGGGTGTGTGCAACAAAAGGGTTTCTTCAGACAGAGATTAGGATATCACGATTGCAACGTATACGCCTTTGCATCGACTATATAGGATTTCAGAGCAGCTCTGTTATCTCCGGGCAGGAACAAAACACTCTGTACCCGCTCTTTTCCAAACCGTACCAAAAAAGTTGGAACCGACCAGAAAATAAAAAAAAATCACAACAACAAAATTCCTTCGTCTCTCTCCTCCCCTCTCGATTTTGCCTAATTTTTTTTTGTTGGTTTTTTTTTCTTTTTCTTTTCCACACAGAGAGATATTTTGCTGGGCTTTTTTTTTTTTTTTTGGAAAGCTCGGGGTTGAAAATGCTGGGTCATTTGGGAATTCTCCGAGCCAGCGACCGTAGCGGGGCCGTGCACGGAGAGAGGTTCTTGGCAGGCCCCAACGTGGAGAGAGGGCTGTGCTGGAGCACGGAGAAGGAGGGTTTGAGGGGGGAATGCAGGCGGGGCGGGGGGGGCAAAAGAGGCCACATACATTTTTAGAAGGGAAAAAAAAAATAAAAAAGAGAAGGGATAAAAAAAAAAAAAGCAGCATCCCCGAGGCCTGCCTGGCGCACACGCCAGCTCTGGGGGCTGGGAGCGGGGGAGCGCGGGGAGGAGAAAGGCTGGGTGGATGGAAGTGAGGATCCAGATTGAAAACAGATGGGATTTTTCTTGCCAACCTGACATCCGAGACCGCGGGAGGCGGGGTGAAACTTCCCTTCGGAGGGGCTGGCAGCCAAGAGATATGGTGGCCCTTCCCCTCCTCCCCCCCCCCAAAAAAAAATAAATCCCAGTTTGGTTTAAAATCCTTTCTCGTTCCTTCTCGCTGGGGCTCTGGGGTCGGCAGAGAGGAGCCCGCTGGAGCTGGGTTGTTTTTAATACTTTGAGGGGTTTGATTTTACCATTAAGTGTCTGATTCATCTGTTCCTGCCTGCTGGAGCTCAGCCCAGCCTGGCAGTTAATACTTGCCCTAGGAGACGTTTTAGGGGCATTTTGCACCCACGCGGATCCCTCTGCGTACGCTCAGGAGGGAACCCCGCGTACGTGCCCAGAAATAACCCCACGCACACCTTCCTCCTCCCTGCAGCTGCACAGGGGCCACAGCCTCCACCTAGGAATGAGGTAGGATGCAGGAAACACACTGGAGTGCGGCTGCAAAGATCCACGTTTCCATGTTAAAAAAAGGCACCATAAAACTTTGGAGGATCTCACACCTCCTGGCGCAGCCCTGGGCACCTGAGCTGGCAACCTCCACCAGCACAAGCTGCCCAGGTTTAAGAAGTCCAGGATTAAGGGGCTGGAGTGTGTCCAGAGCTGGGGAAGGGTCTGGAGCACAAATCTGATGAGGAGCAGCTGAAGGAGCTGGGGGGGCTCAGCCTGGAGAAAAGGAGGCTCAGGGAGGACCTTGTCACTCTCTGCAACTCCCTGACAGGAGGTTGGAGCCGGGCAGGGGTTGTATCTTCTCCCAGGTAACAAACATTAGGACAAGAGGGAATGGCTTCAAGTTGCCCCTGGGGAGGTTTAGGCTGGGTATCGGGAAAATTTCTTCACCAAAAGGATGGTCAGGCACTGGCACAGGCTGTCCAGGGCAGTGGAGGAGCCACCATCTCTGGCAGGATTTAAAAGACCTGTGGATGTGTCACTTGGGGACATGGCTTAGCGGCAGCCCTGGCAGCGCTGGACTTGATGATCTTAAGAGGGCTTTTCCAACCTCAACAATTCGATGATTCTAAACTGCAAACAAATGGTACAAGAGCCCCAAAGTGACTTAGTGGTGATTCACCCAGGAGTAACTTTGTGGCTGGCCTGAGGCAGGGCTGGAGCAGCGGCTGCTCGGGGCCAAACCACCCTCTGCCCACACCCCCCGCCTCAGCAGCTGGTGCAAATCCCAGGAGAGGTGGCAGAGGGGTCTCTGGTGATCCAGGGGACACACAGGTCCAGAGGGGGATTTTTTTAATCCATTTCTGGGATAAAAATTGCTGCGGGACCGCAAAGGGCTCGGCACGCACAAACTACCCCAACACGCACCAAGTGACTGGCACAGCCGCCCCTCTGGCAGAACACGGGCATCCTCCGGGTCTGGCAGGGACGTGGGGTCCATGTTCCCCCCCATCAGGACTTCACAGCTACTTTACAAACCAGAAACAAAAAGTTAATGGTGCGGGCTTGACCACATATTTTCCAGGGGCTCTGGGAGACTGGCTCTCTGCAAGCCGGCTAACACACACTCTTTTCATTCAGAGCTTTAAATACCCAATTGTGTCTGTTTTCAGCACGCTCATTTTTAGCATTTTAATGATATGGTCCCCGGCTCTCGCCCTCCTTGGATTGGCCCCGGCGTGGGTTGGTTGGGTTTTGGTTTTTTTTTTTTTTTTCTTTTTTTCCCCTTCCCCCCTCCTCCCCTTCTTTTTAACGTCTTGCAGAGCGAGAGGGAAAAGGGAAGGGGGTTAGCAAGAGGTCACACATTTCTCCTAACCCAAGTGTTTTTCCAGCAGGCAGGGGGTCCTGCCGGGGACAAAGGCAAACCAGCCCCTTTGGCTGCGTGTCGGCCGCAAGCGCTGCACCTTCTGCCGCGGGTCCTCGGCGCAGGCGTGGGATGGAAGCAGTTTGGGAAGGTGCTCCATCCGAGGACACTTCCCACAAGAGACGACAGGCAGCAGTGCCCATCCCCATGCCCTGGCACGGCCGAAACCTCGCTCGCCACAGCCAGCCCCGGCAAAAAGGGTTTGGGGTTTCCCACCGCAATCGTCTTCCCTTCTTCCCCTGCGGCCAGAGCTTTCCCTGGGCCTCACTGGCAGGATTTGGCTTGGCTGCACCGCTCTGCTCGTAAGATCCCACCTGCAAGCAGGACCTGGCACAGAGTGGGGGTCACAGTAGCTGTTCCCTGGGTCACACCCCGGGTGCCTCAATGTCCTGCCAGTTCATACTCTTGGCTCTGCTTTTGGCACTGAAAAACTCCCAAAGAGGCTTCAGACATGTCAGAGCACAATTCAAAGGTGGCACTGGGAACTACTGGGAGCCCTGAGACACAAAGGGCACCATGGAACCCCCCAGGCCCAGAGCTGTCCCAGGAGCTCCAGAACTTCCCTGGACATAGCACCACACAGTTCTACCTCCCCAGCACAAATTGGACATAAACCAACACAGCAGCTGCCAGTTTCATCACCCCAGAATGGTTTGGGTTGTAAGCGACCTTAAAGCTCATCCACCCTACCCTTGTCGTGGGTACAGACACCTTCCACTAGACCAGGTTGCTCCAAGCCCCATCCAACCAGGCCTTGAACACTTCCAGGGACGGGGGAACCGCAGCCTCTCTGGGCAACCTGCTCTCGTGTCTCACCACTCTCATCGTGAAGCAAATTGCTGGCAGCAAAACCAACTCCAGCTTCACCACCACCCCTGAAGCCACCCCTGTGCCCATCCCCTCTCCCTCATCTCCCCCACACACCATGTCCCTTTTTAACCACAGTCATTGGGTGCTTCACCATCAGCCGCTCCGAGGATTTTCGCTTTTTTTTTTTTTTTTCCCGCCAAAGTAATATCGAAATGATATTTATTAAATTTGCTCTCTAAGTCCCTCAATCTGCTCCATAATACAGTGAATCTGCGAGGTGGTTTCACTGATCCCGCCTCAGTGAGACCAGATTAACACAGATGATCCCGGCTTTGCGGCTCCCTCGGCCCGGGGAGGGTCAGAGGTTGTGCAGAGAGGCAAAACCCGCTGGCAGCGCCGAGCAGGAGGAAAGCACGTGGCCCTGGAAAATGATTTCCGAGGTTAATTCCAGGTGGGAAGGAGGGAGCACTCAGCGTGGACGGGAAAACTCGTTTGGCTCTGCCTTTCAGCCTCTCTTGCTCTCATCTCCCCCCTCAAGTGCATTGATTGCACCTGCCCCCACCCTGCTCCCCCAGCAAGACGCCCATTAAATCTCAAATCAGCTCCAGAAAGGTTCATCAGATCCATTATCTCTGCATTCAGCTAAATTATGAAAATCATTAAGATAAGGAGGCATGGAGCCTATTAGTTTCCTGGAGAGGATGCTTTACAATTTTTTTTTTTTTCCTTCTGCTTCCACATTTAATTACCTTAAGTTTCACAGTATTTAATTCCATTTATTAAACCTTTAATACGTAAAAACAAAACAACAACAAAACCCACTGCTGGTTGCCTTTTGGGAGGGCACAGAGCCAGGGTTTGGAGCAGCCCCTGCCTCCCCATCCCTTTCCCCACTTGGGTTGTGGAGAGGCAATCCTCCACCCACGCACGGACACTGGCAGCTGAGCTGTGCTCGTGGGGGATGCATCCACTAATTAAAAAATTAAGGATGTGGCCTGGAGTCCATGCACAGGAAAAATGAGCAGTGACAGCCCAGGGTCCTCCCGGGGGCTCCCCCAAGTCAGGCTGCTCCCTGAGCTGACTGCCAGGAGCTCTGAATAACCCAGAGGGATGACACAGAAACCAGCAGGACTGTGGAAACTCTATTTATTATTTTCTACAGTCACAGGAACGCAGTTAACCTGCAATGTCCCCCACACCCTAAAGCCCCAGCAGGGACAGTACTCCTACAGGTACACACAGGGATCCACATTCCGTTATTTGGGTTATTTTCTTGGACAGCTGCTATTTTAGGATGCTGATAGCAAGCCCATGGAAACAGCCAACCCCCCATGTGCTCCAAGCAAGGTCAATCTGAAGCATTAGCTGCTCGCTGGCTGCATTTTGCCTTCCCAGAGATGCCATTTAGCAACCTCGGTTCCTATTAGAGCAGCATCTAAACCCCCTGATCCTGTAATGCTGAACAGGCTGTAACCCTCACGCTGGGCTGGCTCTGCCATCTGAACAGGAGAGCCCAAAGAGTGGAAATAAAACCAGAGGCGCAGCTGGGGAAAGGGCTGAGCGTAGGGTCACCAACTGTGCCACGCACGGAGGGGAAGATGCCAAGCCCAGCTGGTGCCCAAGCCCAGCTCACCAGGAGCACGGGGGGCTGCTGATCCACCCCCTGGGAGCACACAACTGCAGACCCACGCACAGCACCTCCAGACATCTTCCTGCAGGAGATTTCGACGTTTGGACAACTCAGGGATCACTGAAACTTCTCCTGAGAAGCAGGGAATGTTCATGGAGCACCTGGAGCCATTCTTAAGTTTTCAAAGCCCAGGTTGGACGGAGCCTGGAGCAACCTGTTCTAGTGGAAGGTGTCACTGCACATGGCAAGGCGGTGGAATGAGATGACCTTTAAGGTCCGTTCCAACCCAAACTGTTCTGTGATTCTATGATTCAGACACTTCTCTCCAGCACTTGCACAGCACGGTTTGCAAACGCTGCTGCCTTCAAGGCCTGTCCCATCACGCATCCAAACAGGGCCCCACAGCTCCAAGCAGTGCAGTTTCTTCCCATCGACATCTTTTACAGGATCAAACCTCAAACTTGGCCTGCATTTTGCATTTGGTTTTTAAATCACGAATCGCTCTGGAAAAGTAGCACCAGGAAGAAAAAAAACAACTTGCTAAAGTGTTCCCCAGCAGCATATCCACAGACTTTAATATAAAAAAGCTGCTGCTAATTTAAAAAACAAATGTTTAAGCAATCAAGCATGTTTATTTAATTTGTCCTTTCTGTGCCAGAGAAGGGCTGGGCCGCTCACAGCGGCTGCCACACGACATTATCAAGAGTGTTTGTGGTGAGGTCCCTGCATGTTGGGATGGGGGCGGCTGGGAGACCCTACACAACCCACCCCCTGAAGGGGAGCTTGGAGAGGGTCCCTTGGGACAGTCCAGCCTCAAACCCACCACCCTGAGATGAAAACAGATGACATAAGGATGAGAATGAGCATTCAACCCATTGCTTGCATCCAGTATGAAGTAGATAATGGAACCATGGAATGGTTTGGGTTGGAGGGACCTTAAAGACCATCTAATTCCCTCTGACACAGGCAAGGACACCTTCCACTAGACCAGGTAGTTCAGAGCTCCATCCAACCTGGCCTTGAACATTCCAGGGATGAGGCAGACAGGCATCCCCATCATCTCTCTGCTCCTCCAAGAGCAGTGAAATTTCAGTTTATTTGCCATCAGTGCAGACCAATGTTCTTTGCACTAAAACCACTGATGTTTTTGTCACTAAAAAGGACCGTGTGCTGCTCTGCTTGCAGGAGGCACAGAGACAAGCACAGGGGAACCCAGAGCCCCAGAACGAACCCAGCTGGAAAGGGGCAGCTGCCTCACCATGGTGAGACACTGCTGACCACGGGTCCTTTCCATCCCTGGGCTCGCAGGACACCAGCAGCTTAAAAACACAACTTGCACCCCGGTTAATTCAAATGCTCTGAACTCAGACCAACTCTTGGTTTAAATATTCATTGGTGCTGTGTCGGGACCCTGGTGAGACATCTGGTAAGTGGGCTGGGAGCTCCATCCACCACCGTGGATCAAACCTGCAGCTTAAGGGGCCACTTTGTGCCACCTTCCATTCCCCATCCACGGAGCCTGGGTCTCTTATGGCAACAGTAAGCCCCAAAGGGACTTTCTCCCCCTCTTTTTCCCAAACCCTCACCAGCAGCGAGCTAAATCCAGATCTGCTCTTCACACCCACCCACGAGCTGGGGCAACCAGTAAAGGTTCATTAGCGGGAGGAGCCGCGCTCATCTCGCTTTGAACTTGAAAACAGCTAAAAGAGGGGGATTTTGTGGGGGAGGAGAATATTCATCACAGAAAAAAAAACAACACAAACCAAAACACGGAGCGGCAAACAGCGCCTTCAGCCGCCCTGATGCCAAAAGGGCTCCTGTGGATGAGGTTTGGGTATGAGGTGAAGGATGGGGCATTACCCAAAACGATGGGGGAGAAAGGTGTTTCTTCTCAAGTCATCTCTCAAGACACCTCTGTCCACTCGAGGCGCAGGGTGTGAATGTTCACCTGCTCAGCTTTCCCTCTGGCCTCCACATCTGAGCGTTTGGGGTTGGCTCTTACTCTTGTGGCTGCTAAACCTGCTGTTTGCACAGTCAAAACTCCACTGGGGCAATGCAAGACACAGCACTAAACCAGCAAACAAACAGCCCCATTTCCCAGCTGGACAACCCCACATCTCTCTCGATTTGAGACCCTTCGCTGATATCACCTCTGGCGCAAAATATTCCTGAAAAGACTTGGCCAGAAGGAAAGTTTTGGGGAGACCCGATGCCAGCAGCTGGAAGGCACCACTCCAAAACTGCGAAAAGCTGCGGGAAGGAGTATTTTGGCTGCAGGAGGAGTATCTTGGATGCCACAGGGGTTGGGAAGGGGACACGTGACACGAGGTGCCCAAGGGGAGACAAGACCCGGAGGTGAGGATGCTCCTTCAGCCTTCCCATACTGTTAGCTCTGCAGTCGAGATGGTGGATGCTCCCACGATGTGGTGTTTTGTTCTCAAAGTCCGAGGCCAAATGTTTTTGGTGAACCTTTGGAAGGCAAACACGGAGCAGCCAATAGCCCTCAGGAGTCAGGTAATGTTGGCTGCTCCTTTGAGGGAGACCTCGGTAGTCCAAAGAAAGCTTCATCTTCTCAAGTTCCTGGTTGTCCTGGATTCCTCTTGATGGAGGATGGCCCTGCGTGTGCACATTTCACAGATGGGAAAGTTTGGGAACGAACTGGAAAAATGATGTTGCTTGGTCTGCAGCAAAGCAGAGAACTGAGCCTGCTCCCAACCATCCTTCCTCCAACAGCCACCAACAGTGGTTTTCACTGGGCACATGCTGGCCACAGTTCCTGAAAAGTCCTGAAAGGCCTCCAAAGGCCCAAACCCACCAAAAAATGAGCAATAACCCCAGGACAGCGACTCTAAGGATAACGCAGATTTCTCATGGATCCCAAAACACCTAAAAGAACCCAATTCTCAGAGTACAGGTGAGAGGTTGGAGAGCCCTGTGCTGCTCTTTTTAACACTAGAAAAGCTCAGACCTGGACAGCAGATCAGTGTCTCCTTTCCCACCACGGCACTCTCAGGAGCAGTGATGCCTTGGAGAGGGGAGCAGAAGCAGAGGCGTGAGGGAACCCTTCATAAGCAGGAACTCAATTTTGCCCACCATTATCGCTGGCTTTAACAAATCACTGCTGGGGATGGCAGGTACTTTATTAATTTTTTCCCCCGTGCAGCATCCAGGATGATTGAGGAAATCCACTGGCCTGTTGATTTGTTTGCCTCCCTGGCCCAAAATAACTCGTGGTTTATTTTTAAATGCATCAAATCCTCCCATCGAGGCGCCGGAGCCGGGAGGAGGTGCCACACACATCCAAGGGACCAGCACCTGGGCCGAAGGTTTCCACCCCGTTCTCTGCATTGGGGAAAAGCCGAGTCCCAAGTCTCCCACTTGCACTTCAGGCACATCGAAGTTGATAAGGGGATTTTCACCCCACTGGGTTTCTTCCTGCAGCCATGTTTCCTGATGGATTCACTGCCCGCCGTGCCTGAGCTCTGGTCTGCTTGAAGCCCAGGGAGGGTTTGGGCACCTCAGCCTCAAACAACGCCCCTGACCTTGGACTTTGTTGTGTGTCCCTGCTGCTCCAGGTGGTGGGGATCTTCTGGGTGATGTTAGCACAGAAAACACGGCAACATGCACATTGGCACGCAAATCGTCATGGAAGATGCTTCTCTCTCTAACAGGTCTCCTGGAAAAGCACAGCCACGGGAGACGCCTTGCTGAGTCCTCCAACACCCTGCCAAGACCCAAGCAAGCCATTTGCCATGAGCCCAAGCCCTCCTGGAGCCCTCTGAGGTTGGCAGCCAGCTGGGGCCAGCTCAGGGGCCCACGTCCCTCTCGGAGCTCAAGTTCCTCTCCTGTCCCAGTGGCTGTGGTTGCTCACGTGGGAGGACTCAGGATTTGCTGTTTGCCCTCCTGTGGGGTTGCTCCAAGCAGCAGCTGATGCCCAAGGACTCGTGCAACCAAAAATCCAATCGGCCCGCCTGAGGAAACACCACTGGGGCTCTCAGCCGGGTGCTCTGGGGGTGATCTCGCGGGGGCTGCGCGGGCAGGAGGGAGCACCCAGTCCAAGGGCACCCACAGAACGGGACATCTCCTGCACAGCTCAGCTTCATGATGACACCCCCATGGGAAGGGGCTCCTCGACTCACACAACCCCAGCAGAAACCACGCCAGGCAGCTTCGCCGCTCCCATCCCGTAGGCCCCTGCAGATGACCTTTACTTGTGGCTTTTTTTTAAGCTCCATCTCCATTTTTTGTGGTTACTGAGACTGTTTTCCATATGAGCAGCGCCGGAGAGCCTTCCAGAGCCTGCAGCCACCCCACACTGGAGCCTGCTGAGCAGCCAAGCGAGACCTGCAGAAGCCCAGAGCAGGCTGGAAGCTGCCACGGGGACCACGTGGGCAGTAATGGATCTACCGAGGGCTTACGACAAAACCACTGCCGGGGAAAGGCGAGGCTCGGGAACACGGCACTGGCAGAAGCAGCGGCGGCAGGAACGTGCCACAGCCGAGGGGACGCAGGGACAGAGAGCGGGAGCAGCAGCTCCAGTGCCACAGGATCACGGGATCAGCTAGGTTGGAAAAGACCTCTGAGATCATCAAGTCCACCAGCAGCCCTGGGCTAGTGCAGGTCCCCAAAAACTCAAGGCAGCAGCAGCGGCTGCTGGCAGCCCTTGGGCAGGGAGCTGGCTCTCCCCACGCGCGCTCCTTCATGGAAAGCCTTCTTTGTTTGTTTCCCTTCTTTCTTAGAATAAAAGAAAACGGGAGGGAAGCAACTGTGCAGTTCTCCAGGGACGCAGGACTCCTCGTGCCCATTCCCTGAGCGGGGTTAAACTGCACTGGGTCTGAACAGAGCTCTCCAACAGAGCCTGAAAGCAGAAGGAATGACCTCCCCCTGCCTGCACACGTTTCCTCCTGCTCCTCAGCGCCAGCAGAAGGGACCCGGGGGTGCATCTCCTACGTGCCTACACACACCATAAATAACACGATACGCACATGTTATTGAAAAACAGGTCCTGTGCAACTGCCCACCACATGTGGAGTCCTGCAGGGTGGTGTTACAGGCCGGTGCCTGCCTCCCACCCCCGGGGCACGGGGCCCTGCTCTGTGCAAACACGCCGGGCTCGTGCCCAGGGCCGCGCTCGCCGAGCCCGGCAGCTCCCCCAGCACTGCCCTGTCCAAACATGCCCGGGCGTGGGTTTGCACTGAGAAGGGATTTAAAAGGGAAGGCTCCTGGGAGACATTAGAGCACCTTCCAGGATCTAAAGAGGCTCCAAGGGAGCTGGAGAGGGACGTGGGACAAGGGCATGGAGAGACAGGACCTAGGGGAATGGGTTCCTACTGCCAGAGAGCAGGGAAGATTGGGGATCGAGAAGAAATTCTTCCCTGTGACGCTCGGGAAGCCCTGGCACAGGTTTCCCACAGCAGTTGTGGCTGCCCCATCCCTGGAAGTGTCCAAGGCCAGGTTGGACGAGGCTTGGAGCAATCTGGGATAGTGGAAGGTGTCCCTGCCCATGGCAGGGGGTTAAAACAAGATGAGCTTTAATGTCCATTCCAACCCACACCATTCTGCAGCTCCATGACTGATCTTGCTTTGCCACTGCAGCACACTGAGGTCAACCAGCATCACCCAAGTGATGAAGGCAGGTACAGAGCCCATTTTCCTGGCTCAGGTAAGTGAAACAGCTGTTTCCTGCCCCCTGCACTGGCCTGGGTTGCAGCACTGGTAGCTCAGCTGTCCCATGCCCGATGCAAAGCCCCATCCCTTCCAAAAAGGCCGCCAGAAATACACTGCTGAAAATGCAGCAAATATTACAAACTGCTGGTACGACCACTCCTCCTCCTCGTGTCCCAGACACACTTTCTCTCCTCTTCCCACCGTCCCATCGGCTGCCAGCTGCAGAGGGGCCCTGCCAGCTGACAGATGAATCTTCAGGTTAACAAATCCAATTTGTCGGAGACAAAAAGCCAGAGCATTTCATTTCTGCTGGCTTTTCCTTCATGAAATTGCTCAGACATTCAAGACGTGAAATGTCACCGTGTCACTTGGTGGCAGCTGAGGGCACAGAGCTGGAAAGGTTGGGAGAAGCTCTCTGAGAGCCACCCCTGCACAGTTTGAACGGAAGGGGAAGAGGGCAGATGGGGCCACTGTCATTGCTGGGCACCAGGAGGCCACCAGCCCACACATATTCCAGATACAAACCCAGTGCTCCCAGTCCCAGCTCTCAGCAGAGCACAGAGGGATGTTAATGCCCAGTGCCAGAGCATGAGCACCCGCTCACAATTGCAAACAAGCCCCTTTTGCTCTCCCTGACCCCCCAAGCCCCCTCTACCCCACTCCCCTGCACTCAGGGGTCAGCTGGGACCATCACATTTCCCTGAGCTTAAATGAACAAAGCCAAACTTTCCCCCCACCATTCAGGGTATCTCCCATCAGTGCAGGACACAGTGGCAGCACTGGAAGCATGGCAGAGCCATCTGTATCCTACCAGGAGCAGGGAAAGCTCCGGGCACGTGCCAGTGAATCGCCGAGGAGGGCTTTGCTACACCCTCTGCCTCCCCCCCAAGCTGGGTCTCGAAGCAGGGATGCCCAGAAGGGTTCCTGCTGTGTAATCCCACGAGCCAGTGCTCAGGACACCCTTCCTCCAAACTGCAGGGACCCAAAAGCTGTGTCAGCACAGCACCAGCCGGTCACAGAGGCCACGGGCACAGACAGGGCTGCGTTCCCCGCCGGGACACACCGCGGGCACTGCGGCTCCCGGGCACCCCTCCAGCCCGGAGGGAACCTGACACCTCCCCTCATGGGTGAATTTACTGCTGGGAACATACAGTTACAGCCCCGGTGCTGCCGGAGGTGAGGCAGAACAGGACACCCCACGGCACAGGGCCCAGCTATGCGAGGGATGGGAGCGCCTGGAAACCAAAACGGTCGGTGTCCGTCTGTCCCCAGAGCCACCGAACCCCTGCTGGCTGTTCTGCCGCACACACTGCTCTGGTTGGGGAGGTTGGGGAGAAGATGAGCTGCTGGCAGGGTTCTGGGTCAGCCCCAGCCTCATCTCGGGGCTGGAGCCTCCCAAATGTCAAAAAGGCCGGTTCTGACCCAAAAGGCACCTCTGCTCGCACACAGCCCCCAGCGCAGGGGGTCAACACCAGAATTGGTTGTAGCATCTCCCACCCCTCCCTCGCACTGCTGGTTCAAGCCTCAGCCCCACAACACAGTGCGACACCAGAGCCCAGGCTGGGGTTTCACAGTCCTCTCCCAAAATGCCGAAGTCCCGTCCCAGAGCACAGCAGGTACCGAAAGCTGCTCCCCACACCGGCCTGTCACGCTCCCTGAGCAACTCCTGGTCCCAGCAGCGGGAAGAGCTGCCAGTTTCTCTGCCCAAGAAGATGCAGAGCAGGGAAGCTGCTCCAGTTCGCCTCTGGGGCACATGGGAACACAGAAACCAAGAGAAGCACTGCCAGGGTGGGCCTGAGCCAGGCAGCGCTGGGTGACCAGAGCCCAGGAGGAGAGAACAGGGAGACATGGTCAAGCTTGGCTCAGCGGCGGCCGCCCACCTTGCACCCGGTGCCACAGCATCCGTGGGAGACATTCCGTAAGTACCCGCGGGGGCGAGATGGAGCTTGGGCTCTCCTGCAGGAGCTCCCACTCCCACAGCAGCTTCCCTGCATCCTGCTGGGAGGGGGTGGCCGTGGCACGGAGCCCTGCTGGGAAGTGTGGCACAAGCCGGCACCGAGCTGAGCAGCGGGACCACACGGCCACAGCGCGCGCCCCCGGCATTCCTTCCACCGCCTCCTTCCCCGCGCTCCCATCAGCTGCCACCCGCTCCATCCCCCCACTGCGCCGAGCTCTCCCGGCTCATCCCACCCTGCCCACCCCAAAGATTTCCCCGGAGCCCCCAAACCTTCCCTGGAGCGGCAGCGATGTGGGTTTTCCCAGCTCCCGCCCAGCTGTGCCAAAGCTCACACTTCCAGAGACGGATGATCCTTGTGGGATCATCCAATTCAGGACAGTCTAGGATTCTATGGCCAAAGGTACCTCTGTCCCACACTCTCCTGCTCCTATTATCCACATCCAGAGGCTCCAAACAGAGCCAGGAGATGCACATCCAGAGGGAATGGGATAGACGGACAGGACTCCCTGTGATGCCACCACTTTCGGCGCTGCCTTGACGAGGGCACGGAGCAGCACAGCCATCTTGTGACTTCAAAAAGCTGAAGCCCAGCAATTATTTACATAGGCAAGATTTCACGATATGGGGGTTCTTCCCTCCTAAAGGACTACTCAGAAAAAAAAAAAAAGAAAAAAAAAGGTTTTAAAATAAAGTGACTTCCAAAGAAAAATCCAAGTTGAAAGCCTTGCTTTGATTTTATTTTAAGATTAAAGCTCTCCACAGAGTGTTCCAAGGGCCTGACGTGAGTCCAGCATCAGACTCCTCTGATACTTCCTAGAAAACCCTGCAATTGAGCCACCCATAAATGTTCCTCACGAGAAGGTTCCGAGGTCCCGGAGGAGAACAAAGCTCTCAGGGGACACACACTGACCAGGACACTGCTGGGCAGCCCTGCCTCAAGAGCATCTGCCTGCAGGATGGAGGCTGAGCAATGGAGGCGTGGGCAAGAGATACAACTCGCTCAAAGACACGGGAAAAAGTCAAGGGTAAGTCAAGAACAAAGCATCGGGCTGGGAGATCCCATTACACGGCAACGCAGCCGAACGACAGCCTGGCCCTGGGAGGGTTTCCAGAGTGAAATCCAAGCCTACGTGCTCCGTGGGCTGACACAGACAGACCATGGGGACAGCAGCTCCAGGGCACAGACCCCTCAGGGACAGCCCTCTGCAAAGGCTCTGGGCAAGCACTTCTCCCACGGTTTCCCTTCCCAAGCCATCAGCATATTCCAGCAGCAGGAAGCACCTGAGCACACATCAACTCCTCCCTTTGAGGAGGCACCCACAGACAACACAGACAGGACCTGCCTGTCCCCCCTCCTTTCCCCAGTCCCACCCCCCAGCTCCCCTAGACACAGAGCAGAGACCCAACCTCATCACCCACCCTGGAGAAGGGGGCACAGCCCAGTAAGTAACACACAGGACGAGGCAGGACACTGGGGACGATGTGCAGGGTGGGTCACACCTGCACCAGGAAGACCCTGCCAGCTGAAAATCCACATCCAAGCATGAAAACTGCGTGTCCTCTCTTCACCCCTGACTCACTCAGCCCAAAATCCAGCTCCTTGACAGGCTGGGCACACACCAGAGTCCCACGGCACCCACGTGGGCACCCATCAGAGCCCCCACACCTACAGTCCCCGAGGCAGCCAGGATGAGAAGCCTTAGCTGCGAGGGCCATTAAGGATTTCATTCACCTTTCTCTCTTACTTCTAAGAAACACTTTAGTTCCTCCCACCTCCCTTCCTTTCCCTCTTTTCAAAGCAACCTTACACCTATTTTTAGATCAGCACATCTTGGTGCTGCCGGATGGGCGCCGTCCCCCGCGTCACCTCCACCGGGAGGAGAAGCAAAGGGATGCTCGTGTTCCCCAAACCACTGGAGCAGCTGCTCAGCCCAGGGGTTTTCAAGCTGCTTTGCAGAGGGATGAACGAATAAAGCATGGAGCTGCCATCCTGCTGCTCGGAAGCAGGTGCTGAGAGCACAGGAGGTCTGTGGGCTTTCCCAAAACCCAAACAGCCACACCCAGATCCCCTTACAGGACCAGCACAGCCTTTGGGGCACGTAGTCCGTGAGCAGCCCTGGGGGCCAGAAACACAACCTCGCAGCTCTAGGCAGGTCAGTCTGCTAAAACTGAGGAGATGAAATGTGATAGTGGCTCTCCCGAGGCATTGGGACGGACACTGACAGTGGCTGCCCCACTCAGAGCACGACTTTGGGTTCATCCCCAGCCTTTAAAGGTACCAAGTTGTGCTCTGGTCTCCTGGAGAAAATAAAGCTTCTCATCAGCACGGTGCAACAAGTCCTTCCACGGGAAGAGTTAGCAGGGATCTTGCTCGGCTGCCGTCCTCGGGGCTCTGAGTGCAGGGCTTTCCCAGTGGAGTCAGCCTGGATGGATGGTGCTCAGAGACTCCAAATTCAGGGATTTTTCCTCTTCCAGGCAGGTTTTGCAAGAGGACATAAACAGGCTGCGAGTCTCAGGGCCTGGATGCCAGAGAGGAACAGAGGTGGCAGGAAATCCCAAACCAGCGGAAAATGCAGCTTTTTCTGGGTCAAATGCAGAAGGAAAGGGAAGCACAAGTGGAGGTGCAGGGATAGGAAAGATCTTCTCCAGGAGATCAGCTCAAGAGGTCAGGTCTGTACAAGGCTTCTGGGGATTCGCAGCGTTTCGACTCCGATGCTGAAGGTCAAAACCCTGGAGATGATCAGGAGCTGGTTCCCCAAAGGATGATTCCTTCCCCAAAGGACAAACTCTCCCTGCGGCAGCAGGGCAGTCCCAGTGCCACGTGGGACCAGCAACCTCCATCTCCCACTGCTGCACAGAGGAAACAATCAATCCCAGGCACAGCAGACGTCACCTTTGCTTCGCAGTGCTTTGGGGGTGGACTGATCCACCCAGCCATGCTGGATGGGGATGGCGGATCCTGAATTCCCGCAGTCAGAGCTCTGCGAAGAGCAGCCCTTCCTCAGTGTAAAACTAGGCAGGAGAGGAATGAGACGAGCAGCACTGCGATGGATGCTCCCGGGATGCCGACAGTGCAGGGATGCAGAGGCCACCGTAGCTGTGCTGCGTGTCCCAAATCAGCCTGTCCCCCCGGGATCCCACTGAGCTGCCGATGGCTGAACCATTCCTGGGGCTGCGTTGGGTCCTGCCAGCTCCTGTGCTTGCTCTGGACTCGCAGGGAGAGGGGAAAACAGTACGTGGCATGTGCCTCGCCACAGGCAGGGCCATCGCCGCCCCAGCAGCCCAGGAGAGCCAGGGGAAAGCTGCAGCCCCTCCTGCTGAAACCCACCCAGGAGAGCGGCAGGGATTTACCCCCAGTGCAGAAAAGGCAGCCCAGCTGCCCAGTGTGGAGGGTTTCACTGGGGTGCTGTCCTGAACCCCCAGCCAACAGGCAGGGCAGGGGCTGCACTCAGAAATCCCTGTCGGACACTAACGAGGACCCCGGGTTATATCCAGCCACCACCATTTTAGAGCCCCGAACCAAACAGCCACATGCAAATACACTTGGGAAAAAAACAGATTTGCTTCTTGCTTTGTTTATTGGCCAGGGCTAGGAGAGCAGGGACACATCCCTGAGACACCTTCTCCTGGCTCCAGAAATGTGCTCATTATTCCCAGGCGGTGTCTGGCGGGGTGCGGATCGCTCTCAAGATTAGAGATGTTTATCAGCGAGCTATAATGAAGGTGGGACAGTGACACCAAGATGAATCTTATATTTCAGAAAAATTTAAATGAAATGATCCATCATGCCCAGCAGATCAGCACCACCTTCTCGCCAAGCCGAGCAGTTCTGGAGAGCCACAGTCACCTTGGCTCGCAGCTCCGGAGAAAAAGCGGAGAAGGAGAAGCACTTTGGATTTCCAAGGGCACGGAGAGGAACAGCAACACGAGCCGGCTCAGTGGTGAGGGAACTGCAGCCTCCTCCAGCACGGCAGTGAGACATCCCCCCTGTGCACAGCAGTACGAGTTCGGGTCCCGGCGTGGAGCACACCCAGAAATAGAGAGCCCTCGGAAAGGGGCCGGGGCTCGCGCAGGATGTGGAGGCGAAGGGTCACGGAGCGGCTTTTCCCTGAAGTGAAATATTGCCGCCGGCTCAATGGAAGCAGGAGGCTGGTCCCTCCTGGGAGGAAGCTATCGGAAACCACTCTCTCTCCCAGCGTGGCTTGCCCGTGGTTTGCTACCTGTTGCATTTTGCAACCGGGCAAAACGCCGGGAGAGCGTAAGACGGCACTGAGAAACGAGAGTGGGCGCAGAGCGGCGCAGGGCAGGGGCACCAGGAACGCTCCGAGCTGCTGCAATCCAGCCACGGGAGGCATTACACATTCATCTGAATTTTAAATACAGAGCGTGATGACTGGCATCCTCACAACTGCCACCGCAGCCTCACACTACAGCTTTTATGGTAATTCGCAGGGAGTTACCCACAAGGCACCGCAGAGATTTTCTTGGCAGCCATCCTAAACTAATTTTTATAGGTTAGTGTACGGTTATACATAAATGTTTAAGAAAAATAAAATGGCGACTCAGAGGGAAGGACATGGCTGGGAGGGTTCCAGTGCATGCCTCGTGATGGTCCGGTGCAAAATGCCACAGGGTTGATTTGAGGTCTGTGCCACTGCTGGCCACCTCATGTCAGGGCCAGGAGGACAGAGACACCGGTTGGTTCATAACCTGGTTTGCACTGGCCTTGGACATTTCCAAGGATGGAGCAGCCACAGCTTCTCTGGGCAACCTGCCCCACCCTCACCGTAAAGCGCTTCTTCCTTAAATCAACCCTCTTTTAGTTTAAAACTCTTTGCTCTTGTCCTCTCACATCAGGCCCTGCCGAAAAGCCTTTCATGTGCTTTCACACCAAATACTTGCCATCACCATTCCTGCCCGCCCAGTGCCATCCCTCGACCCCGGGCACATCCCCTCCTGCAGGGAGGGAAGGAGGGTTTGCCCCCCACCTGCCAACCCCACCTCGGAGCTCCCACACTGACTCCCATCCTGAACCACGCTGGACACAAGAACTTCACGTGGCAAGTGGAAACTGCTGCTCAGCTTCCAACTACCTCCACAGCCAAGGGAGGGAAAGAGTCAGAGTCACTGCCAGCAAGTGACAGCACCTCGGGAAACAAAGGAGAGACACAGCGGGAGGGAAACCTTGATCAGTGCAAGCCCCAAGCAGCACCCATCTATGACTCCCGGGAAGCAGAGCAAACGCTTGATGATGTCAGAGCTGCTGATTAGCTTAAAAAAAAAATAAAATATATATAAATCCCGAATTCCTGCCGATTTTGCTGCACACACACACACACGCGTGCGTCGCAGCTCGGGAGGGAAGCAGGCAGTGTGTCCATCGCTGCTGCCTTCACAGCAGCAAAATGGAGGGAAGCACGGGTCAAGACTTTTAAGGAAAGAACCTTTCAGATTTAAATCAGCTGTGGAATTACTCACAGCACTGATTTGGATACAGGGACACCACAAAGAAAACAATTAAGCAACAGATCAGAGGGAAAGATAGTGGGATTCAACTCCGGCACCACAGAGACAACAGCGCTGAATTCCAGACGAGGCAGCTATTCTCCCCCGACATGGGATTATTGCAGTTTGAGAAGCCACACACACACACCATGTCCTCCCTCTCCTGCCTGCTGTGTGCCAGCCCAGCTGGGTGTTTCCATGCAAGGAAGAGGGAGAGCACTTTGCCCCCAGCCTTGTGCCTTCTGCACCCAGAGCAAGCGGTTGCCCCGTGTAACTCCACACCCCGTCAGGTGTCACTGCCCACAAACAGCAGTGAAAGTGGGGGAAAACCCTGAAAACAGCGTTGGGTAAAGCCAGGGCATTTCTGGAGTGAGGATTTGATGTATCTCAACTCACCCCTCCTTGTAAACCCCCACCTGCCAGGAGCACAGCAGCAAGTGACAGAGAGCGCATCATTCCTGAGGTCTGAGCAGAGCAGCTTACCTGTTGTGCTCATAAACAGGCTGACCAAAGGAAGCTCAACACTCAGAAGCAGGACACCAGACGCATTCCCACCACCACCTCCCTGCAGACCACGTCCAAGAGGCTCCAAGGCTGATGTGGAGAGACAGCAGCAGGAGAGGCAGGACCCCCAGGCTTTGTGCTCCCCACATACAGATTCACACGCAAACTCTTCACTACTCAAACCCCGACAGGCTTAAACCTCCCCCCTGGAGACAGACACCCTTCCTGCAAGCCCCACCGTGTGTTCCAAACTGTGGCTGCAGCCGAATCAGCCCTGATCCGAATGCCCAACCTGCTGCCAAGTGCTGACACCCACCCTGCCACCTTCCAAATCACACCGTCAGAAGCCACTCGACCCTCGGGTTTCCTCCTCCGTTAGGATGTCCCCGTGTAGGTGCTTGCAAAGTCACAGCCAAAGTGAAGCCCCCTGGTCCGGCGTGAACCGCAACTGACAGAGCACCCACCTCCAAAACAGGGCTGGAATCACAGGATTCAGCTGCTGCTGTGCAAAACAGCCCCGACACGGCAGCAGCAGCAGAGACCTGCAGGAGCCGGGCACAAACAGCCACAGGCTTCCTAACCTAAACCGCCCCACAGCCCTGATTTAATCTGATTCATGCAAATGTTAAACCAATTTAGGTGTGCACATTGTACGAGTTGCCTGGCCCAGTTTAATTTGATAGGTTTCTAAACCTGTTTAGGCAAACTAATATCTGCTCTCTAATCTAGAGCAGCTCTCAAATTGTGCAAATGTTGCCAGGGAACTGGAGCATGGAGGCCCTGATGGATCCTTAGCTGTATGACAACACTCACGCTGCATCAGTGTTACTGACTGATAGTAACACAAGGGAGAAAGGACGCTGAAACCCCGTCTCTCCCGGCGCTCGTCACGCCCCGAGCATCTCCAGGGCTCCCAAATCCCACACTGCTGCACCAGGAGCTGCACAAAGGCCGCCTCCAAAGCTTTCCAGGCTCACAGTGCACAAAGCCAGGTGAGGCCCACATAGCCCAGGGCCACAGCAGGTTTAGGATGCAGCAAAGCCTCGCTTTTCTGTGGTGGGGGACACGTGTCCCCGAGGGGCCAGCAAGCTCCAGGGGCAGGGAGAAAGCACAGCTTTGGGTATTGGTGTGTCCCCCTTGCCCATGAGCCGGGTTGTCTCACTCTCATTATCCCTCCTTCGTCTCCACAGACAGCGCAGAGCATCCCTAAACACCTCAGAGCTGCACCTCCTTTAGAGCTCAGGTGTGTGTACAGCCCTTCCACACCTGCACGTGCTCCCTGCTCACACCTGGGCATACCAGGAGGAATCCACACCCCTATCCCGCTCCTCTGCCCCAGCAGCACCTCCCTGGGCAGCTGCACCCTCGGGAGCTGGTGGGAGGATGGGAGGCAAGAGGTTTCACGGATAAAAAAACAAAACAAAACAAAACAAAAAAAAACCCAAATAAAGTTTAAAGAATCTCACACCTCCCAGCCAGCTCCCTGCGGAGCGATGTCAAGAAGGCAATGTGGCTCTGGAAATTCCTTTTTCTGGAGGATGCTGGGGCTGCAGTGGGACACGGCCATCTGTGTAGGACACGGGCTTGTCAGACAAATAATCCCACAGCACAGGCAGCTATTGCAAAGGGAACGCCAAGCTAGATAAATTACTAAGCCAAGACAGTGATACTCAAGCTAGAAAAAGCCCCAAAAATTCCAAAAGAATTATGTTGGATTAGACCCAGAAGTCTAGAGGGTTTACGAGCTGAAGGATGGGGAAAATAAAAGGCAATTTCCAGTTTGCCAGGCTGATGTCAAGGCAAAAAAAAAAAAAAAAAAAAAAAAAAAAATCGGTCAAGTTATAAAGCAAAAAACCAGAAAGAGAGGACGAGAGGAAAAAAAGAAAAGGTCTAACAAACAGAGCCTCCAGATTGTTTCAGCTTATTGTGTAATAAACTTTGCAGAAAGGAAGCCGGCCCGACCATTACTACTTGAGGGCTCATGGGTTTAAAATCGACCACAATTTTTCAAAACCAATACTGAGATAGCCAGAAGTTGCCCAGCCTGGCTGGCTTCTTCAGTTTGCAAATCTGGGAAAAAAAAATAAAAATAAATATATGTTCTGGGGGTCCTGCCTGGAGTCACCACCCCAGAGTGAAGCCCCAGCTCCAGACCCCACTCCCACTGTCCTCTGCAGGAAGCCAAGAGCTTCACGGATGGAGGGAGCTGGGCCAAGGGAAGGGATTATTTGAAGTACAAGTCAGGCACATTTTTCACGCTGTTGAAGCAATGATATTTAACAAAAGTCATTTGCAGATTTGCCTTTTTTTGAGGAGAGAGTTATGAATAATATGCATGTTCTTATCAACTCATATAAGAAGAATTTAAAGCTCAAAGTTCAGCAACTGTGGATTAAACTACTTAGCAGCATCTTTTTAACGCAACTGAATAACCTCTCTCCTTACCATCAGCTCGCACTGCCCACACTGACTCGGGTTAGATCTGGCTTCGCTTTATCTCGGATTCCTACACTCGCAATTTTATCTCTGCAATGCAAAAGAAAAGCTGTTTTAGTTGGGAACAGAGCGAGTTCAAAACAAATCCACATGCGGCGCGAGGCCACGGGCCACAGCTCGCATCCCTCGCGGCAGCTCCGCTCGCCATCCACGCAACCTCTGCCACGTGGAAGGAGCACAAACAGTTCAACATGCAGTTACTACCTGCAGTTACTCCGCACCGAGGAGCAGCTGGATGGGCCCTTCGCCCAGCGCAAGGCACCACAGAGGGCACCCACCTCGACACGGACCTCAAAGCAGCGTCGGGTGGGAGCCTCCCACCTCACATAACAGCTCTGGGGTCTCTAAATACAGCCCGAGCCCTTGGGGCAGCCTGGCAGCAGGAGCTGTTCCTGTGCTATGAGCAACCACAAACACTTCCAGCCTCGGTTTCCCCAGCGCGTGGCCAAAGGGGGACTTCGGGTACCTCTTTGCCCTCGTTCCCACCTCTCCCCGCAAAGCAGCAGCAGAATTAAAGGTCTAACAGGAATCCACCCTCCTGGAGAAGGAGCAAAGGCACGATTTTCCTCTTCTCCTTAGGGAAAGTGCCACACCAGTGATTCCTCAGCATCCAGAAAAAGGCAGAGCAAACCCGCTCCCCTCGGGATGAGACAGAGGGACACCCTGGGAAGAGGGTCGTTTACCAAACCTGCATTTCTCAACCCCGTGAGCAGCAGGGAACAGGGTGACAGAGACCTGGAGGGCACAAAGGACCCGACCCCATCCTGCCAGTGAGGCCAATCCCAGAAGACAACTACAAATGGACTCAAGGGCCTCCTGCCCCATCACCTCCATCACCCCGTGCCCAAGTGTACGAACGGCTCTGCTGCAGGAGACCCCTTTCCCCCCCACATCCCCCGGTGGCAGAGCTTCAGCTGGAAGCTCCTCTTGCATTACTCAAAGTATTTATGACTTTTTCCCATTTGAAATATGGGCCCTTACCACGCACAGGAAGGAGGAGGAGAGTGCCAGCAAACCCGTTAATTTATAAGTCAATCTGGCAGGGAACAATTAACAGCTTTCCCACTGTCGGGTGTGCAGAGGGGGGTACCTTCCCCCTGGCAAGAGCAGGAGGGGCCCTGTATTGCTGCATGCCCTGCCCTGCCGAACCCAACAGCCTCTGTGCCCAGCACCCAGGTCCAACTTCATTTCCCCTCATCGAGGGGTTCTCACAGGGACAAGCAGCCCTGTCCCCCGCAGCCCCTTCAGGTCACACAAACAGCTCCCCCAGCCTGGCGCAGCTTCACAACCCCCCCAAAACACACTTTGTAGGGAAAAATGATATAACTCCACAATATTTTGCCCTGCCCGAGCGGAGCTGAGATCAGCCCTGACAGGGGGAGCTGCAGGCAGGAGCAGAAGCCTCAGTGCCCATGGGGAACATCCCCTGCGAATTCCAGAGGGAGTTTGCCTGCGGAGAGGACCAGGAACACTCCAGGTGCACAGCCTCTCACTCTGCAGGGTGTTCCCACTCAGAGGAAGGGCTGGAACCCCTCACCCAAAACTGTTTTTTCCTCCCAGCCGCAGCAAGCGTTTTTTGCAGGAGCAAAGCCTCCCGGGACTTGGAGAGGGAGAACGCCCCAAGAACGGAGGTGTCCCCTGCCCCCAGGGGGTCCAGCACCCATCCCTGTCCCTGCAGATGCTGACACCCCTCCCACAGGCGTCACCTCTACACCCGCACTGTTCCCCTTATCCCACAGTTGCACCATTTGCTTCCCCAGAAGGGACTGGAATGGGATTCTGCTGGGGAAGCACAGACACTGCTAATCATTACGCTTATTTGAATGGGGGGGGGACAGGGAGGGGTTCCACCCTCCCTGTGATAAATTTTGGCTGGGTGTCACAGGGGCTCTGGGGCCACCCCTGGCTTGCCGTGGGATGATCCCCAGGCTCAGGATTTCAGCTGAAATCCCCGAGGGCGGATGGAAAACACCACCTGCTGTCACCCCAGGAGCGTCCCCCTTCGACTCTCCAAGGCTCTCCCCAGCCCCGGAGCCAGATGACTCTTGGAGAAGGGGGAGGTTTGGTGCAGCCCCCCCAGCGCAGGGGAGGGGACCCTCCCCAACATGGGGACTTGGGTGGTTTTGCGATAACCCGTGTCCCTCGCTACTGTAACTGGGCCGCCCCACAGCTGGGTGCAGCGGGGCAAAACCCATTGGCCAACGGGCTCCGGAGATGGTGGGAGGACAAGGCACCCCCGGTACCACCAGTGCCTGGAGTGGGCGCGGGCAACACCCCGGGGGGACACAGCAGTGTCCCCAGGATGCGGCATCGCACGGGGGAACGCTCCGACGGCTCCTCCTGCACCCGCGTCCCGGCGATGCTGCTCCGGGAGCGGCACCGGCTCCGCCACCGGAACATCCCGGCGCTCCGGGAGCCGGAGAAGCCACCGACGATGCCACCGAGAGGGGATTCGAGTCCGCGGCCACCCCTCGCCAGCACGGGCAGTCCCACGGTGCCGCTCCCCGGGAGGGCAGCCCCGACCACGGGGGTGACGCCGGAGCCCCTCAAATTCCCCCCGCGGGGCCGCGCCCCGCAACCGGGCTCGCGGTGGGACCGCGGGTGGGAGGCGGCCGGAGGGACGCGGGGATGGGGCGGGGGACGCGGTGGCAGCGAGAGAAAGAGCACGGCGGGGGAGCTGGGGGTCCTAAAGCGAGCGGGTGGCGCGGGGCAACGAATCGGTACCGGGGCGTGGGACGGAGCCGGGGCGCATCCCCGGAGCCGCGGCGCATCCCGGCGCGGCGGGGAGACGGAGAGGGGCGCACCCCGGTCCCGGGGCTGTGTCCCAGGACCTCCCGCCCGGGCTGCACCCCCCGATCCCCAGCGCACCCCGGTGATCCCGCCCGGTCCCGGGGCCGCCGCCCCGGCGCTCCCCCGCATCGCCCCGCTTTACGTGCCGGGGGTCCGGCGCGCCCCCTCCCCGCACCCCCGGCTATAGCGCGGCCCCTTCCATCCCCCAGCGGCACCCCTCCCAAACGCCCCCCCCCCCTTATAACACGCCCCCCATTCTCCGGTGCCACTCACCCACCCGCTACAACGCGACCCCCCCCTCCATCGCTACCAGCCGCACCCCCGGCCACCAGACCCCCGTCCGCCTGCCCACCCCTCTCGCTATAACGCCATCCTTTCTACCCCCCTCCCCGCCATTCCCCGCGCCCAGCGCCGCCGCACCGCGACTCGCACCCCCCCCGTCCCCGCCATCGCGCCCCGTTATAACGCGACCCCTCCCCGGCGCATCCCGCCCGCAGCCCCCGGATCCACCCGCAACAGAGCGAGCCCCGCTATACCGCGCCCCACCACCACCACCACCACCACCCCCCTCCCATCCCCGTTACCTGCCGGCGCGGCCGCCCGCTCCCATGCTGCCGGCGGAGGGGCTGCGAGGGGCGGCGGGGGCCGCCCTCACCGCCATGC
>JAWMRA010000079.1:334491-349487 GCA_035584735.1 Pseudotriccus pelzelni | reverse complement strand
GGGGCGGCGGGGGCCGCCCTCACCGCCGTCCTCCCCCCCCCTCCTCCTCCTCCTCCTCCTCCTCCTCCTCCTCCTCCGCCTCCTGGCCGCGGTCCCTCCGCCCTCGCCCGGCGGCTGCGCTGGGGCCGCGGCGCGGGGACACTGCGGCGCGAGCTCCCGCCCGCCGGCCACTCGCACGGGTGATGTCATTCCCCGGGCCGCCGCCGCGTGACGTCACCGCGGGGCGGGACACCCCCCTCCCTTCGGCACCCCCCCCCCCCAAAAATGAAAAAATCCATCGGGGGGGGGAGCGGGGGGCGGTGACGTCACCGCGGGGCCGGGGCCGGGGAGGGGCCGAGCCTTAAAGGGGCCGCGCGCACGTGGGGGGCGCGGGGGTGAGCGGGAGGGGTGCGGGATGCGGGATGCGGGGGGGATCCCCTCGATGTAGCTCAGGTATTGGGGACCTCCAAATATGTTTCATGTGCTCAATATATTTCCCCAGTATATTTATATATACTATATATTTATATATACTATATTACATGTTTATAAATATTATTTTTATATATTATATATATTTTATATTTACATATAATATATCGTATATTTATATATAATTATATATTATTTATTTATATAATATATATTATATATTATATATTTATATATTTACATATTTATATATTTATATGTTTATATATACTATTATTATATGTTATATATATTTATATATTTACATATAATATATTGTATATTTATATATAATTATAGATTATCTATTTATATAATATATATCTTTTTATATATTATATTTTGGATATTTATATGTTTATATATATTATTTTTATATATTATAACTATTTATATATTTACATATAATATATTACATATTTATATATAATTATATATAATATATTTATATGTTATATATATTTTATGTATTATCTATTAATATACATAATATATTTATACACTATAATACATTTATATACTATCTAACTATATAGTGTAATTATATAATATATTATTGTATATAAGATATATTATAATTATATAAGTATATTTATATGCTATATATTATATATTAATATATAATATACAGTATATAGTATATAAATACATACTATATAAATATATAGTATCTATAAATATATAATATCTTTAAGTATATAATATATAACTATGTCTAATGTATCAAAATAATAATAAATATATATTATGCATTATAAATATATATAATATATAAACATGTATAATTTATAAATCTAAAATATCTAATTCTATATTATATATAAATACATTTTGTATATAAACACATAAAATATACAAATATGTATGTCTTATATATCGATATATAATATATAATATATATAACAATATATGTATATATATGTAATATATAAATATGTATAATATATTTAATTAGTGTGTTCCCAGTGTTTAATAAATTTGCCATATTCAATGCATTTCCCATATTTAATGTATCCCAGTGTTCAATGTATTCTTCATGTTCAGAATACATTGCACATTTAATATGTTTAACATATTCATATTTCTCATATTTAATATATTCAATACATGTCCCCTATTTAATATATTTAATATATTCAATATATTTTCCAATTTAATATCGTCCTAATAATTATTAAATTTTTTATATTCACTGTATTTCCAGCATTTAATAAGTTCTTAATATTCAATATACTTCCCTTATTTGCTACAGTCAATCTATTCACTACAATTCCCCTATTTTATATTCCCAATTTTTAAATAAATCCTTCAATATATTCCCCGGATTTAATATGTTCTTCATATTCAAAATTCAAAATAGCGAATGGTTTCTGCTCCGGGGGCCAAGAGGAGTCACTCGGGCTCAGGATTCCAACATCGATTTGGGGCTTCACTCGTTTTTCTGCGTGACAAGAACCGAGACAAGAGGTTGGCACTGCTTGGAAAGGAATCCTGGGCATTGAACCTGCTCCCTTTTCCCAGACACACCAGGAAAATTCCTGCCATCCGAGCTGCGGGGGAAGGTGCCGTGTGAGCCGAAAGGTGAGAACAGCCTGAGGAACCTTCACCTGGATTTGTTTTTAATTGATTTTCCCTGGTGAGAACCCTTTTCCAAGGGTTGGAGCCCTAGGGATCTGTAGAGGATCCATAGGGATCCTAGGGATCCACAGGAGCCCCCAAAGATCCGTAGGAAGCCACAGAGATCCATAAGAGCCCATAAAGGTCTACAGGAGCCCATAGGGGTCTTCAGGGGTCCATACAGACCTGTATGGTTCATAAAGGTCCATAGAGACCTGTAGGGGTCCTCAGAAGCCTATACAGATGAATAGGGTTCTAGAGCAACCCAGGAAGAACCCATAGGGGTCCATAGCAGCTCATGGGGGACCCTCAGAGACCCACAGAGATCCATAGGAGCCCACAAGGACCCATAGAAGCCCAGAGTGACCCGTAGGGGTCCACAGAAGCTCATAGGAACCCAGGAGACACTTGGAAATCCACAGGAGCCCGTGGGAACCCATAGGACCCACAGGGATCTGTAGGAGCCTGTAGAACCCATAGACCCCACCGGGATCCATAGGAGCCCGTAGAAACCACGGGGTCCATAGAAGCTCATGAGGACCCCATAGAGATCCATAGGAGTCCACAGAAATCTAGAGGGACCCATAGGACCCCACAGAGACCCACAGGAGTCTGTAGGGGCCCACAGGACCCTATAGAGACCCACAGGAATCCCCAGGAGTCTGTAGGGACCCACAAGACCCCACAGGAACCCATAGGGACCCATAGGACCAGCCACAGGGTGCCCATCATGCTGCCAGGGGATCCAGCCCCACCTCCTCATCTCCTGGGAGAGTCCCAGGCTCTGCCCCAGACAGGCATTCCCATCTCCTCCTGTATCATCTCCTACAAACCAGGGATCTATGGCTGATTTTCTTCCACGTCCGGAAAATATCCCCTCTCCCCACCAGCCCAGCTCGTTCCCGAACAGCCTCGGGGCCTGGTGGCAAACGCATCGCATCACCAGGGCTCCCATGTCCTATCTGCTGCATCTCTGTCCTTAATGGATGTATAATATTTTACAGTAATTTCCTCATTTGTCATGCAATCAAATCCTTTGATCAGACACGGGAGAAATGTAAATATCAATTATTAACCCGCCCTTTTTGGTGTTGCTTGACTGGATTTTTTTTTTTTTTTTTTTTTTTTTTGGGAAGGAAGGGATGGATTCATTTGCAATTCAACTCTCCAACCTACCCTTAATTAGGACGCTCGTGTTTCTGGATGGGGCTGTATTTTTGAAGGGGGAGGTATTTGATCACTGGAGCAATCGATGCGTCCATGCATATTTTATAGCAGAGAGATAGTTGTGCAGAAAAGTATAAAATAAGCAGGGGTGGGGGTTTAAATCCTGTGCGTAGAGACCTGCTAGACCACGGTTCAAAACCTCAGTGGCCAAATTTGCTGCTGTACAGTCATTTATAGCCCTTCAAAGCACTGGCATGAATTGAAGAGGGGGCCAGGAAATTTCTGACAGAATATTTTTCCATCTGCAAATGGTCCTTTATTATTATTTTCTTGTGAGAGTGAGGCATTTTGTGGAAACACATTGCCTTAGGCAAAAACGGCTTTGGAAATGAGAATAATAATAAAAATAAATAAATAAATAAAATTTCGAAGGAGGGTGAAATTCTGCTGCTTTCTTCCTGGTTTTCCCATTTGGAAATGGTTTCCCACTCAAAGTTTTGGATGTTTCCAGTGTCTATACAGCCTGAAAAGTCAGACTAGGGCTGTGACATGCACTTCTCCTGGCATTTCAGCATCCATGCTCTCCTGGCATTTCGCCGGTGCCAGTTTTGCAGGAGGTAATCCCCATTCTTCCCCCCCAAAAATCCTAGTTTTGGCTTAAAGTTCAGGGAACTGGGAGCACTCTCCTCTCAGCCAGGCTGTTTATTTGCTTTCTGGAGTTTTATTGAAGCTCTGAGAGCTGCATTTTGCAAGCTGTCTTCCTCCTGAAAGCGAGCAAGCTGCGCCTCTTCCTTAATCATCTGCTTTTGTTTGCTTGAAGGAAAATACCAAATATCTCATGACTTGCCATAAAGCCGTGAATGACTGCAGGGATGTGCAATTCCTGCCCATCCTCATGACTAATGGGTGAGTTTCCAGGTGCACGTGGAGCCTGTGGAGATGTGCCCCCAAATCCTGCCTGTTTGGGTTTTTTTTTATCAGTCTGCCAAAGCGGATGACAACATCTTCTCACAAGTGGTTGGTGCAGAGAAGCTTCTGCAGTGCTCCTGCGGTGCGAAATAGTCAGAGAATCATGGAACGGTTTGGGTTGGAAGGGACCTTCAAGCTCATCTAATTCCAAGCTCCTGCTGTGGGCAGGAACACCTCCCACTAGCCCAGGTCGCTCCAGCCTGGCCTTGGACACTTCCAGGGCTGGGGCAGCCACAGCTTCTCTGGATAAACCTGTGCCAGGGCCTGCCCACCCTCACAGCCAGGAATTTCTTCCCAATCTCCAACCTAACCCTGCTCTCCGGCAGTGGGAAGCCATTCCCCCTTGTCCTGTCACTCCATGCCCTTGTCCAAAGTCCTCTCCAGTTCCCTTGGAGCCCCTTTAGGCACTGGAAGGCTGATCACATCTTAACACCATCCTGTCCCCATCCTCATAGTATCAGAGGACCACAGAATGGTTTGGAGTGGAAGAGACCTTAAAGCCCACCCAGTTCCAATGCCCTGCCATGGGCAGGGACACCTCCCACCATCCCAGGGTGCTCAGAGCCCCATCCCTGTAGTACCACGATGATGTGGTCCAGCCCACGCAGACACGTATTGTGGATCCTCCAAAGTGTAACAAGAATTTTTAGCACCCTTATCCTGGAAACTCCACCCCCACCTCCCATCACTTAAGGCAATCGACGGTTTGGCCTTGACCTTAACACTTGGGGTTTGTGCCAGAGCCAACTTTGCTCCCAACTTCGCTCCCAACTTCTTTTCCAAACCTTTTTTTATTTCTGCTGGGTTTTCAATCCATCTGAAAGCCGTGTGAAGAGCGAGCCTGAGCTGCAGCCGCTGTGCCCAGACACGGTCACTGGTGGGCTGTGAAAAAAGCTATTGATCTCCCCCCTTGATGGCATTTGAATTCAGTTCTTAAATTAACGCTGGCAAAACAACACGTTGAAGAACGAGCGCGGTGCCCGATCGATGCCGGGTTGTTGCCGGCTGAACGGGCAGGTGCTGATCCATAAACCTGGAGCCTGTGCCGTGACCCCGGGCCAAGGACGGGAATTGCTGCTTCTGCTTCTCCCAGATGCCAAATGGGGATGTACCTGTTTAATCCCCACTGGAAGATTCTGGCAGGTCAGTTGTGGGGAGCGACCAATCCCCGACTTCCAGAGCCTGCCTTATCCATAACCTCCTGGGGAAGGTCTAAGCAGCTGCTGAGAAATCACTCAAAAAGCCTCAACCTGGGGTCTTTCTGAGACAGAAACTCATCTCCTGACGGAATTTAAAGAGAGGTTCTCTGATGCTGTCATCCCACTGCATCCTGGCTCCCACACAGCAGCAGTGACAAGAGAACAAGGCTGAGGGAGCAGCAGGAAGGGGTAAAACTGAGCTCACCATCAGATTTCCCTCCAGCTTTGCGCTTTCTCTTTGCTTCCAAGCCCTTAACATGTTGTTTTCCACAGAAAAGCAGTGAGGAATGAATTCCCCCATCGATGGGATGATGGAGGCAGCTCATGTGAGACTGACCTGCCCAGGGCTGCCCACCAGTACAAGCTTGGCCTCTGTGCCTAAATGCAACAGAGTTGCCAAAGTTGACGCAGAAAATTGAAATCCCTCTCTGGTGTTAAGCAAACAGAGACAGGGGATAGGCCACAAAGCTCAGCACCCACCGGGGCTCAAAGAATCATAGAACGCTTTGGGTTGGAAGGGACCCTAAAGCTCATCCTGTTCCAACCCCTTGCCCATGGGCAGAGACACCTTCTGCTGGACCAAGTTGCTCCAAGCCCCGTCCAACCCAGCCTTTGCTCCAGCAAACCTGCCCTTCTCAGGCGCTCCCCACAAATCACAAGTCATGAGGGATGTGAAGAAGATCCCTGGTTTGGCAGGAGCATGTTTGAGGCACGATTTGCCATCTGGGGTAATTTGCAGTGCAGTCAAATGCCTCCCAGCGAGGGGTTTTTTGGGGGGGTGATGTTGCCTGGGGTCTGAGAGGTGCAGCGGTGCAGGGATGGTCCCAGTGCCATCCCCAGACTGGTTTCCAGCAGCGTTGCTGGTGACTGGGGACCTCATTTGGGGTTAGAAGATGGGCACACGTCAAACACGTAAGACACGCTGTGGCACCGTCTGCTCCCGCAGAACAATAGTTACTCTTCATGTTAGTTCAGTTACAGATCAAATAATCTGAAAAATTCACAAGTGGCTGCGGATACAAATTAACTTAACAAAACATTTTGAAAACGGCGCAGTCCTGGGGAGAATACAAATGTGGCGGGAGAGAAATCCGAGTGTCTGCACCGGAGTCCTCCCATCAACATTTTCCCCGCGTCAGATAACACAGAAAGCAGCTAAAGCTGGATGAAATATAATAACAACACGGTCCAAGATGGAGCGGTGCCATATGGAAGCCCAGGGAAGTTTTCTCCGCTCTTTGCTCCGCTGATGCTTTTCAGCTGTGTCACTGGTACTTTGCTTTATCAAGAACATTACGGGCTGAATTCTGCCTTTGCAGTGAAAAACGACAGGCCGAGGTTTGCTCTCCATTGCACCAAAGTCATCGGGGTTGCGGGAAGGTAAAGGACAGAGGTATTTGGCTTGTGGTCACTGTTTCGTAACTGCAGAGCAGAAGCCATAAAATCTTGATGAATCTTTCGAGCTTCCAAGCCTAAAAACGGCTCTTTGTGCTCCAGCCTGGCTGGGTACAAAGGCGGGTGCTGTGGATCAAGGCAGCGGCGTCCTCATGCCTGGTGCTGGCGCAGCTCGTTACACACGGTAATCTCTTCACGGGGAAATAACCCACGAGATGATCCCACTCCAGCTCCGCTTCCAGCAGGGATGTTCCCAGCCCAGCTGCTCTGTGGGGCTGGAGCTCACCCTGAGAGCCAGGATAGCTGGATTGAGATGGGTTTTGGTGTGGGGAGAGGAGCCTCCGGGATAAATATGGAATGGGCTAAATAAGGAAAAGCTGAGTGGGATGCTGCGAACAGCCTCGCCGCAGATGTAACCCACTCCATATGGAAGGTCCAAACTCACACCCACGCTGGGGTTTGGCTTTCCCCACCATGAGCCAAAGCTGATGAGAAGCCACACCACGGTGAGGGACCTCCCAGGGTGACTTCCCAAACACCAGCTGGACCCTGTGGGAGCAACGAGGGAGGTTTCATCCTCACCTTCTTGCTTCCCTTCGGCTTGCTCCTATGCCTGGCTCAATACAGAAGGATTCCTGCAGAACTGACCAAATCAGTTCTAAATCCCTTTCCTTTCTGAATCCCAAAGTCCCTCTGAGCTCCAGTGGCCCCATCCTACCTCCCCTGTACTCAGGGTTGTGGAATCCAAGAATGGTTTGGGTTGGAAGTGACTCTAAAGATCATCTTGTACCAGCCCCCTGCCATGGGCAGGGACACCTTCCACTAGACCAGGGTGCTTCAGGTTCAATCCAGCCTGGTCACCCCAAGGACCTGCCACCAAAATGTCACCTTTTTGGGCAGCTCAGCATGAGCAGGAACCACTGCCATTCCTGGCGCTACCATCACTATACTTGCTCCTCCACAGCCAGAGCAGGGAGCAGAGGCTTTTTGTCTGAAGGAAAAGAGAACAGAACTGGTTGGAACAACATGGGGAGATTAGTCATTAGTCATTTCACCTCCTTTGGAGCTGCTGCTAATTGAGACGTTGAGGTATTGCTGTCCCTGGGCAGCTGAGTCACTCCGGACCTGGCGTTTGGACCCCCCGTGCCGTGTTTGTGGGTGTCACTCAACCCTTCACCGCTTCTGGTTTTGTCCTCACAGGCCCTGGAAGCAAAAAGAGAGGGAGGCAGAAGGGAAATGGGCTCATAAATTCCGATGGGCCATGGCAGAACGTAGTGGTGTGGCAAGACACGGCCTGGGGCGGCCGAGCCGGAGAAACCACAGGGAGGAGAGGGGATCCCTCTCTGCTCTCCTCCTGGAGCAGCTGAAGATCCAGCCCTGAGGGCTGCCATTAACCCACCACCCTGCTTTGCTCAGCTGGGGGATTCTGGCCGATTGATGGCTGATATTTATCCAGCCCTCATTACCATGGCAGCCTGTATCCCAGGAGGAGGGAGCCCGCCCGCAGCTCTCCATCCTGGCAGCTCTTCTGGCCCTCCCATCACCAGAGGAGCTCATGCACAAGGCCAGGCTCAGGCTCTGAGGGTGTGTCACCTCCCAGGAGGTGGCAGCTGGCTGAGACTGCCTATGGGCATGAGCAAGTGATGCTTCACCATCACCATCTCCAGTGCTTTTGGTCCAGCAAAGCTCCCTGATGAAGCCAGTCCCTTGCTAGGGAAAAGTCCATCCAGAGGAAATGTGTGTGTACACAAGTCCTGTAGGATCTAAGAGATCCCCAACATGATCCCATGGGTAAAAAACCCCAGATCTGTTCCCCAGGGTGGCTCTTTACAGGTCTGTGCCCTGTTGGAGTGTGAGAGTGAGGTGGGGAATTGCTGTGCTTGGGGCAGGGAGAGAAGCTTTTTTTTTTCTTTTTTTTTTTTTTTTTTTTTTTTGAAGTGGGTTAAATTATCCAGAATATAAAATAGGAAACAGTCTACTAAGGCTGGATGAGATGTGCCATATGGGACTCGGTGATCCCTGTGCCAAGCAAATGAGGTCTTAATGCTCTGCTGGTCTCAAAGAGGAAGGGAGAAATTTATATTCCTTCCTTCCCTCCTTCCTTCCCTCCTTCCTTCCCTCCTTCCTTCCTTCCTTCCTTCCTCCCTCCCTCCCTCCCTCCCTTTTCCTGTTGTCCTCTCCCAGATGAGAAGCTGTGAAGAAGCTGCAGCAGATTTGGCTCCGTGTCAGCCCAAGGACCCCCCAGAGCCCTGGCTGGTCCCAGCAGCTCCCAGCAGCTCTCAGCACAATCCCGGGAACCGGCTCCGCACTCTCCCACCTCGCAGCGAAGAGAAGGTTCCCCCATCCTGCAGGAAGCTCCCGTGTCCCAGGGACCTGCAGGATGGGGGACGGGGCCAACCTCTTCGCAAACAGCTCTGTTTCTAATGGAATTTCTCCCCCGCGCGGGTCCCCGACGCTTCGCTCGTGCACGGGGGAAGCAGGAGTTTGAAAGGGAATTTCTGGCTTTTATTTCCCTGCCAGCGCGGGCGGGTGGGCGGGCGAGGTGGCTGGAAGGATGTTTTCCTTTCGTTTTCCAGTCTCATTGGGCAGCTATATTTAGGCCAGTTTCTAATTTTCTGGGCTTAATTAATGAGCTGAAGTTTTCACTCGCAGGCACTCGAACAGCTTGGGAAGTTCAGCCTGGTCACTGGGCAGGAAAAAAAAATTGCCTTTCTTCTCTGCTAGCGCTGGGAAGTGACCTGTGGATAACCTCGGAGGAAACAGCTCTGTGGGATTGCCGGGACACGCCAGCCCTGACCCTCGGGCGCTCTGTGCGTGACATGGGCTCGTACAGGTGGTGCCACGCAGCTACACGGCACAGCACCACCCACAGCACCTCAGGGCAGCCCTGACGTGGGGATGGGCCGCGTGTGCTCCCGGGATCCGTCTGGGAACCGGTCACACTGACACAGAGGGCACCCCCTGACATGGGGATGCACTCCCTGCGCTCCTGGTGTTTGTCTGGGTACCCATCACACTGACGCCTGGGGTACTCTCCGACACGGGGATGCCCTCTGTGTGCTCCCAGCATCCATCCAGGTACCAGTTACAGTGACCCCCATGTCCTCCCTGGCCCAGAGATGCCCCCCTGTGCTCCTGGAATCCATCTGGGTACCCATCACACCAACACACCGGGATGCCATCACAGGCACGTAGGATGCTCCCACTGGCCCCCAGACACCCATAGGAGGCTTCAGTCTGTACAGAGAGGTTTCAGTCTGGTTTTCAGACGCCTATAGGAGGCTTCAGTCTGTACAGAGAGGTTTCAGTCTGTTTTTCCCTTCCTCTGGAATGGGTGTCAGATGCACTGTGGCTGCACACTGGGTACAGACAGTCCCGCTCCACCCCGACACACGGCCCGTGGCCATCTCTCTAATCATGTAAAAGGCTTTCAGAGTGCAGCATGGCTGTAAATCTTTGGAGTTTTATGCCCCTTTCCAGCTTCAGGTTGCCACCTGGCTGCCTCCCAAATGGCTTGGCTGGTTTTCCTACGGACCTGCCAAACACTCTTGGAGCAACTCCGAAGGCACATTGGCCATTTGTCCATATTACCTGGATGGCTTTTTAGTATTTATTGGGGGTGTGATTGTAACCCACTGCCAGAGGTGCAGGGTGCTCAGGCAGGTGGATGCACATCCCAACTCCTTTCTGGGGTCACCCAGCCAGGTTGGGAATGGGAAGCTGGAGCAGAGCCCTGGCTGGGATTTGCTGACCTTTCCCCAGCTGAGCTTCTCCTCGCAGCACCAGTGGGATTAACGCTGCAGAGCCCCCGCCTGTCCCTGCCCCAGCAGCTCTGTCAGACAGAGCTCATCTCTCCAGAAGTGTTAGGGCTGAGCAGACCCACATCTGCCAGGGGTTTCCCTGCACCCCCTCACCCTGGGATAGTCCAGTGTCCTGAAAAATTGGGCTAAGAAAGAAGGGAATTCGATCGGGAAGGGGTTTGGGTGGTTTGAGTGGTGGGTTTTTTTGCAGTTCTCTTCTTCCCTGGTGTAAACTAATAATAACCACGGCGTTTGACGCTCGCTTCCTTCGCAGCCCTGGTCAGGATGTCGCCCTTCCCTGGCACTGACGTGGGCACTGACAGCAGCATCACCCAGGGAGAGCTGCAGCCACCCCTCGCTCTGCACCCCCAGCCCAGCACAACTCTCACCCTGGTGCCACTTTGCCCGTGGGGAGGTGGCAGGGAGAGCTCTCAGCCCTGCTCCCCACACTGCTGTGGGGCATCAGGGATAAAAAAAAAAACCCAGGAGAGAGAAGGGGGCTGGAAACAAGGTGTTTCTGCCAGACAAGGCTCGTTGGCACAGTTCCCCCCCGCCAGCTCCCCGTGTAAACACTCGTACTGTGCTTCACTTCTCCCAGCACCACCTTAAAATAGATCTGGCTTAAAATAACACCTTGCTAGCCCCAGACAGATGTGCAGGTTTTCTTTTCCAGCAATCAGGAGGTTGTTTTTTTTTTTTTTCACCAGTGAGAAACTATTTAGCTTGAAATAGGGACCGGGGAGAATGGGGGGTGATGGCACCAGAGCTACAAACTGCATCCCAAAGCCAGTGGTTCAGTGAACCCTGGCTGCCCTGACTGAGGGACAGGCAAAGCCTGCAGCCCCTCCCAGCCTCTTTTGGGTTGAAATCAGTCAGATTTGTGGGCAAGGAGGACATTTCTGGCACAGGAGGTGCTATAGCAACCGGGTGAAGGTGTTCGGAGGCAGCCGAGAGGGAAAATAAATAAAATAAAAGCATCGGTGGAAAACAGAGTGGTGGTAAAAGGAGGAGAGGACCTGCAGATCCCCAGAGTGGAACCTGGTGTCAGAGGCATTTCTCTTGTACAGCTTTTAAATTGAATTCCCAAAGAAGCTTTGGTGAGAGGGGAGAAGATGTAAGACCAGGACCTCTGCATGCTCCCAAATTCCCACCGAAATTCCCAGCTTCACGTGTCCACAGGGTCTTTCCCATGCCACTTTCCCTCCTGAACAGTGGGTGCCGCGACTCCTCATCTCCCAGCACCATCCAGCCTTGCAAAACACCCATAATTTTGGGTCTGTTCCTCTTCCCTACCCAACTTTTGGTTCTAAAAAGAGGCTGGAATTGGGTTCTTGCTGGTGAAAGCCTTGAATTTGCCTGTTCTGCTGCATCCACCACCCGTGGGTGCTGTGATGTGCCTGGCAGCACCTTGGCCTCATGCTGGGCACCCACCTCGGTAGGTGGGAGGAAATCCAAAATCCAGCGCCCAGGGAGCTGTTTCAGAGGGCTGGAGCTGCCCTGGCCACGGGAAGGAAAAAAAAACCACACAAACAAACCACCTTTTTATTAGAACTCCCTCTGTATTACATTTGATTTTATATTTCCCTTCCCCTCCCAGCCTCTCCCTCGCTGCCACGTTTCGGCAAGGATTAATTCCAGATAAAGTTACCCTGAGTGACGGCCTTTGCTTTTGTGTTCTCCTTGTCTATTTTCCGCCTCGCTAAACCCAGAAAAACTCCAGAGGAAATTCTCTGGCTTCCAGTCTTGCCAGGGGGCCCCGGCTCAGCCGACACTCATCTGCCGTCTCCGCGTTCAACCGCGGGAAAAAAAACCACCTTCCCCCCCCCAAGACCTTCTGACAAGGGTTATTTTTATTTCTAATGAAAAGCGAAGCCTGCTGTGCACAGGTGGAGTGGGACGGATGACAGGCATCAAAATGATTGAGGGCTCAGATTTCCCCCCGGGGGGGACTTATTTTTTTTTAGGGGGGTGGGGGAGCCCCTTCCCCCCGTGCCCCCCCCCCAAGCCCTTGGAGTCCTCTGGTTTTGCAGCCTGGTCGGTGATGAAATGTCACCTTTGTGTTTGGGTGGAGGGGTGGTGGCGGGTGGTGTCGCTCCGACGGTGCAAGTCAAAGCCTTTGGTTTGATGCCCCAAGTGTGGGGTCGGTTCACGCCATGGTGGGGGTGAACAGGGCAAAAATGTGAGAATTGGGGTCAAAAACATGCCAGAATGACCCAAGAGCCAGGGCTTGGTGTGTCCTGATGGGGGCAGGACCTGCCTGTCACCCCAGGGGGGTCCACGGTGGGCTTTCCTCCTTGATGCAAGGAGCACTGTGTCCAATTCTGGGATCCCCAACCCAGGAAGAACGTGGAGCTGCTGGAATGAGTCCAGAGGAGACCACGGAGAGGCTCTGAGGGCTGGAGCCCCTCTGCTCTGGAGACAGACTGGGAGACCTGGGGGTGTTCAGCTGGAGAAGGGAAGGACCCAGAGAGACCTTAATGCCCCCCTAAAAGGGCTCCAAGAGATCTGGAGAGGGACTCTGGATAAGGGTCTGGAGTGACAGGACACAGGGAATGGCTTCCCACTGCCAGAGGGCAGGGTTAGATGGGATATTGGGAAGGAATTCCTGGCTGTGAGGGAGGTGAGACTCTGGCCCAGGTTGCCCAGAGAAGCTGTGGCTGCCCCTGGATCCCTGGAAGTGTTGAGGTCCAGGTTGGGCGGGGCTTGGAGCAACCTGGGATAGTGGAAGGTGTCCCTGCCCATGGCAGGGGTGGAAATGAGATGATCTTTGATCGTCCCTTCCAACCCAAACCATTCTATGTTTCTATGACTGCCTTGCATCTCTCCTACAAGAAGTGAATCCGACACGGAGAGCATTTCAGATTTTTTTTTTTTTTAAGAATTGCAGTTATTTAATTTCTGGGATTTCTGCTTTCTCTGTGGTTTTTGCTTGTTTATTTTTATTTCTTTTTCATTTGAGGTTGTATCGACTTCAGAAAGCCAGAGCCTGAAATGAGCAGGGCAGCCTTAGCTTCCTCCCACGTCCCCCAGGCTGAGCATGGCCATAAATGCAGAAATGCCATAAATTAGAAATAATGACATGCTTTTGGTAGGGCAGCAAGGATGGGAGCAGACTGCTGCCGTTTCTGTGAAGGTAGGCAAGGCTTGTCCTCTTGCTAAGGAAAGCTGGGAGCAGGGAACGGGTGGCCAGGAGCTCTTCCTGGGGGAGCCACAACAGGAAACCTTGCCGAGCAGAAGTGCTTGTGGGACGGAGAGAGTCAGGTCTTGTGGGTTGTGGAGTTACTGTGGGCTGAAAGGGACGCTGCAGGACTGGGGCAGATGTGCATCCAGCTGCATCCAGCGGGAGCTGGAACGCGTTCCTCCCTCCCTCGCGCCCGTGCCACCATTTGCCTAACTTCAGTGAGGCGCAGTTTAATGCAAAATGGAACGTTTCTCTTCTTTCCCCTGTGTTTGCTCACACCCAAGGTCAGTTTGGGACCCCGTGGTGGCAGAATCAAGGAAATGGGAAATTTGATGAGGCTCTTTCAGAAAAACAAACCTCGAGCTGTGAGTGGTGGCCGTGAAATGAGCATGGTGCCATCTCCTCTGAGTCACCTCCTTTCTGCTTGGATAAGGGGCAGGGAAATCTCAGAGGGCATCTTGACAGGCTTTATGTTTGCCAAAAAATATCAGTGTTTGATACGAGTGACTTTTTGACTTGTCTCGCATTCCAGCTTCGCTCGAGCCTTGTCTGCTCTTGTTATTGGACAGGGGCCTGTTCTGCTTCTTCAAAAAGGGAGCAAAAATGCTGAGGGTGACGAGGTGGCTGCACCTGCTCCCAAAATACCTGTTTGATGTGGGGCATGTGGCAGGTGCCCGTGCCATCTGTGTGTCCCTCCGGCTCCCAAGGCATCGCTGCACCCCCTGCTCACCTCCAGGCAGGTGACACGCCAGCGGTTTTTGGTAGGTGCCAACTAATTAACGGAGTGTAAGCGCTGCAGGGGGAGGATGGGGGTGGTGCAGACATAAAGGTACTGATCGTGCTGCAGTTTGATCAGAGCACTTAAGGGGCCTCCTTATCTTGCGTTGTTTAGCTTTTGGGAAAGGCTTTTGCAGTCTTTGTCTCTTTTTGAGTCGTTAGAAACGCCGAGATCTCCTGTGTTAAAGACGGGACTAAAGACGAAAAAAAAATCACATATCTCTGAGCTGGAAAGCTAATTGCTGTCTGCTCTTCAAAGGCAGCAAAATGGGCAGAGAGTGTTGTGGAAAAAAGAAAAAAAAAAGGAGTAGCTTGGAGGAAATTCCGATTATTACACTTGCAACATCTTTTCAGTGCGTGGAAACACTGTGTGTTTCGGCAGGTCCCGGGAGCAGCCGCAGGATTGAGGAGGCAGCTGAACAGCCGGGGGGAGGAAACGTC
>JAWMRA010000079.1:314150-332269 GCA_035584735.1 Pseudotriccus pelzelni | reverse complement strand
AGGCCCTGGCACAGGTTGCCCAGAGAAGCTGTGGCTGCCCCATCCCTGGAAGTGCCCAAGGCCAGGTTGGAGCAACCAGTGGAAGGTGTCCCTGCCCATGGCAAGGAGTGGAACGAGATCCAACCCAAACCAGTGATGCAACACATCAGAATGTCCAGCTTGTCCCTGGTGATGTTTATGTGGGGGACACACAGAACTGAACCTGCTGCTGACACATTCACTGGGCTCCCATCCTGTGAGTTCAGTCAGTTATTGAGCTCTGTTATTACTTTTTTAACATTTATTTCTGGACTTGCAGCAATTATTTCTCCAGCAGGGTGGAGGTTATTAGGATAACTGCTCCTGTGGCTAGTTTAGATTAGGTTGGGATGAAGAAAGGCAGAGAGAAGCTGTTGCTTGGCAAACTACGTGGTTATGAGTTGGAAAGGGCAGCTTGAGGAGAAGGCAGGCAAAGTCCTGCCATACCCTGAGTCTCTGCCAGGCCTCTGGAGGGGGACAGTCCCAGTTCTTCCAGGAAGGTGGACAGGGAGACAGCATCCTGAAACACAGAGCTGGAGAGCACATCCCTCTTGGCAAGGCTGCTGAGCCAACCTGTGAATTCACACACGCAACGCTTCTCCCTGACAAGCCAAATCTTGGCTTTGCTTGCACCCCAGGAAGGTTTCCCCAACTCCCTCCAGGTTTACAGTGCCATGCACAGGAGTCAGAGGGTGCTTGTTGACACTCTCCCACCTCCGAGCCGCATTATGCAGCTCCGGTAAATGCCCTTTTCCATCTCGCTCTGATCATTAGCCGAGAGTATTCCGCTCCAGAGCTCCGCTTGTAATGAAAGGCACTGAACTTCGGGATCTCAATTAACTACAGCAAATGCTCCAGATCCTGGAAAAATACTTTGCTCAAATTATATTGCAATGATAATATGTATGTCCATTTACTCCTCGGGAGCGGCGCGGGCATGCGCCGTGTGTCTCAATTCCGCTGCCTCTCGTGTCCTCAGCTTGATCCCTACACCTCTTTCCTGCCCAATGCACCGAGCCATTCCTAATTCCTGGGCTCCTCTGCCGTCTCCCCAAACAAAACCCAGCCCTAACACTGCGTGCCACTCCCCCTCTCGCCTGATAAATGCGTCCCAGCTCTTGATGAACGCTACCAAGTCATCATAATTAATAAACAGATGCGGGCGCCCGGTCCTTGGGCTGCTGCCTCCCTTAATTGCAAGGCTGTCACTGCAGCGGTGGAGGCCTTTGCAGCTGGAAGGTCACGTTCCAGTTTGGGGGATAACCTGGGGAGGGGGGAGAAGAAGCAGGATCTGCAGCCTTTGAATAAGAAAACGGAATGAGGCAGCGGTGGGGAAGGATCTGGGCACCTGCCTGCTCACCACCAGCACCACCCCATGGCAAGGCTGGGGGGGGGGGTTGTTAGTGGGGCAAGAGCAGGAGATTTCAGTTTATTTAGTTTGTTTTACCTGTGTCTTTGTGAGGGTGGGTGAGGGATGGTGCCTGTGCGGGCTGTGATGCTGCCTGGAAGAACAGGGCCGGCATGGCCAGGTCAGTGCAGTTACCCAGCCGAACACCACTGCCTTCCCAATCTCATCCAGCCTGCAGGAGCCTAATAAAACAAGTCCACACGTTACAAAATCAATTTCCTCTCTATTAATTTGGGTCTCTTAAGATTTATCATCGTCTTTCATCACCAGATTAAAAGCAATTGGCAAAGTCTCAAATAACCTTTTAATTCCAAGCTGGGAGCCAAGATCCAGATACAAGGAGCTGTGTCCTCTGGAGGGGCACTGTCCAAATGGGGTGGTGTCCGGCACCCCAATTCCAGACTGTGCACGGGCACATCCATACCTGCCCTCCCCATGGTGAGTCTCAGCCTGGTCCTTGGTTGGAGCAGAGGGATGGCTCGTGATGGAATTAATTACAGTTCTTCCTCTGCCTTCAATCAAAGCCTGCACTTTGATATTTATGTTCCCAGTTGTGGGTTAAGGCCTTGATTCATTAAGATTTGCATAGTAATTGTTTTCTTCTAACGATCGGGGAGGATGGCACGGTGGGGAGACTTGTCCTGCACGCACGGGCGAGAGGGTTGGGGCACACTGTTGAGCAGCATTGCCACCCCCAAAAGGGACAAAATAGAGCCAAAACTGGGGCCAAAATAGAGCTAAAAATAGAGCCAAAATAGGGCCAAAATAGAGGCAAAAATAGAGCCAAAATAGGGCTAAAATAGAGCTAATATAGGGTCAAAATAGAGCTAAAATAGGGCTGAAATAGGGCCAAAATAGAGCCAAAATTGGGCCAAAATAGAGCATCTCCACCCCACCACTCTGGACCTGTCCAGGACAAAGGACAGAGACCAGCTCATCTGCCACAAACCCCAGGGGGAGTGGGTGCTCCTGGAATCACATCGCTGGAAAGGACTTGAAACTAATTTTTTTTTTCATTTCCAGAAGTGTTTTTTCAAATTAAACATCAAAATTTCCACTGGATAGACCTGATTTTCACCTGCTTCCTGATTTGTACCTTTGTGTTTGATGGAGAAAACTACCCTGAAATGATCAATACTTCCTTTCTGGTGCTTAGAAAGAAAAAGCCCCCTGGTCTTCCAGTGCGAGTTGGGAACAAACTCATGTGCAAAGGGGTAAAAAATAGGAACCATATCAAAATTATTCAAATACCTAATGTTGCAGAAATCCTCATCCAACACTGCCCTTTCCCCTTTCCTGCCTCCCAACCCTTTGCAAAACCTCCATTTCCCTTTAATCTGTGATGAATGTGGAGCTCTGGCCTGGAAGGTGAAGAAAATTTCGTTGCTGAGAGGAGAAAAAGGAACGAATAAAGAAGAAGGAAATCTTGTTTCCTTGCTCAAAAGCAAGCCCTGAGTCTCTGTGCCTGCTGTGGGAGTTCGGGGGAGCCGGCGCTGCCTCCCGGGAGCGGCGCGGCACCGACGGGGAGGGCCTGGCTCCCGTCCCAGATCTGATGGCTCCGCTTCCCCCAGCCCTTCCCCGCTCCTCGTTATGTTTGTGTATTTGAAGATCATCTAACATTCATGTGCTGCTGGGTCTCAGCGGAGAGCAGAGCCTTGGCGGTGCAGGGATCTGCAGCTCCATCACCAAACGGCCGATGTCTGCCCCAAAACGTGGTCGGCTTCTCCTGACCAGGGCAAAGGGTGGTCTGGGCTGGCCTGGCCGTGTCTCTTCCATAATCTGTGGAGATCTCATTGCTCTCAGCCCTCCGGAGTTTTGTTTTTTTTATTTTCTTCTTTCTTATTTCAATTTTTTTTACAGAAGGGTGAAGTCTGTCCAGGAGTCTAACAGTGACTGTCAGGCTGCAATTAATCCAACGCTATCACAGAATGGTTTGGATTGGAAGGGACCTTAAAGTCCATCCAGTTCCACCCTCTGCCATGACAGGGACACCTTCCACCAGCTCAGGGTGCTCCAATCTGGCCTTGGACACTTCCAGAGATGGGGCAGCCACAGCTTCTCTGGGCAACCTGTGCCAGGGCCTCCCCATCCTCCCAGGGAGGAATTCCTTCCCAATATCCCATCCAACCCTGCCCTCTGGCAGTGGGAAGCCATTCCCTGTGTCCTGTCACTCCAGGCCCTCGTCAAAAGTTCTGAACAAGGGGTCTCCCAACATCAGAAGCACGTGGAGCTGCTGGAGAGAGTCCAGAGGAGGCCCCAGAGATGCTCCTGAAGGCTGGAGCCCCTCTGCTCTGGAGCCAGGCTGGGAGAGCTGGGGGTGTTTACCTGGAGGAGAGAAGGCCCCAGGGAGACCTGAGAGCCCCTTCCAGTGCCTAAAGATCTGGAGAGGGGCTTGTGACAAGGGAAGGAGTGACAGGGTGGAGTTTACTGGGTGGATGTGCTGGTTCTGCCATGAGCATCCTCCTTGGAGGTGGAGAGGACAGCGGAGGGGCAGGGACAGACTCCTGCTGGGGCTGGGTGGGTGAGCTCCAGGTTGTGCTGAGACCAAGCCCAAAACCTGCAGGATGGAAAGAGGCTGGAAGTAAATGACTGCACAGCTCTGAACTGACAGAAAGAGACCATTTAAATCCAAAGCAAAGGTTAATGATATCCTGACAGTGCCAGAGGATTCGCAGCTTCCAGACTGGGAAATTGCAGCAGAGTGACAGCCCTGAGAGCTGGAGATAACAGGGGCTGGGTTGGGCTGGGAATCCAACATACAGAGACAGCAGGACTATTTAAGATGACAACCCAAAAGGTTATGTGGGGATGACAAATGTTTATTTGTATATTTTTGTGATCGAAGGGAGGTTATTCTGTTGGCTTGGCAGGGTGAATGGCAATCGTTTTCCACGTGGGTTCCTCCTCCTTTGGGGCAGGATACAGAGAAAGGGTCCAGCTCTGCTTCAGGGGCTGCAGAAGAAAGATGATGATGCTGACAATAATAAAAGTGGGTTCTTCCTCATCTCTGTACAACCACTTTGTTTGCAGATGATTCTTCCTCTCCCAGGGCAGTGATGGAGATCTGACCAGGGGTCTCCTAATGGGGTCAAATCCAAAGGGGTGGTGAAGAATTCCCAGGTGCCTGCTGACCCGTGGTAGCTGGTGAGTGGGTGCCTTCCCTCTCTGCCAGCTCAGAGAGGTTTGTCCTCCTTCTGCTTCTGCTGGAAGCGTCCCACAAATATCCCAGGAGCCCCACACTCCGCCAGTGCCATCGGCACTGTTTTGGGGTACCAGCTGAGCAGGGAGGAGACATGAGGATGTTCCCCTTGCAGGTGGCATCAGCCCCCTTAAGGGCAAACCAGGCTCTGGGTTGAGCATTTTAAAAAGAGCCACCTCAGCTCCCCCTCCACGAGCCCTTTGCAGCCCCTTCCTGCTTTTCCCCAGACGGGTTCCCGCTCTCCTTCCACCCTCCTTAGACACACGCCGAGCGCTCTGCAGCTCCTTCAGCTCTTCCCCACCGGCATCCCACGGGATCCAAACCAGAAATGCCTCCTCTTTGAAGGGCCCACACCAAAGCCCGGATCAGAGCTTTGAACCTAGCACGTGTCACCGCCTGGAATAATTCATGTTAAACATTTGCTCGTGGTGGGGCGGGGGCCAGAGGTCCCCTCGCTCCTGGGACGTGCCAGGGAGTGGGGAAGGAGGTGGGAACATCTCCAGTGGGTTTGTGGGGCGTCCGTGGGTGTGCCGAGCCCCCGGGGAGCAGCGCCGCTCATGGGTTAATAGGATGGGAGTGCAATGGGTCCTGAATCCCTGGAAAAAAGAGCTCCGTGGGAACACCTGGCACATGGGAAGCAGTAGGATGGGAGCAGCCACTGGCCCTGCCATGGACGGTATCGCGTGTGTGTGAATTTATGATCACAAAATCGGTGCTTAAAACAAAGGCGAGAGCAAATTTAGAGGGAAAACAAAAGCATGGCTTTGAGCAAACACCTCATCCATGCTTTGTGGTTACCGGCAGCAAAGGAACAGGCCTCTTCTCCTCTCTGTCCTCTTTAGAATCAGGGAGTGAAGGCAATGGGATTTCTGATGGGATTTAGGGAATCATGGTCCCTCCTCAGGGTGGGAGTGAGAAGGTGGAGATGGGGACAGATACAAGCAAAGGTGAAAGAAAAACTTCCACTAAGGCAGAAATCACATCCCACTTTGGCATGTTAGAACCGCGTGGCTGATGGTCCCAAAGGGATATGGGATGGAGAGAGTTGATCTGTCCACCACCCCCACTGCCAGGATGGGCACCCAAGGGTGCTGCAGGAGCCCAGCCTTCATCTTCCTCCCTGTGAAGGCACAAAAGAAGTTCAAAGTCCAAAGTGAGGGCCAAGGCACTCGTCTCCATGGAGCGTTTCTCCCAAACCAATCATTTTGGCAGATAAAATTCCCTGGAAAAGCTGTACTGAGTGTCTTCCATGAGTTGTTGGGTCTGGGGGGCAGAAAATAAAAAAGCAGCAGAAGCAGAGTAAGAAGAATTCAATATTTCTATTTGTTCTTATCCAAATAAATTGAGATGTATTTGTGGAAGTGTCAGAGAAGCCCGCAGGAATGATACCATAAAATAACACAGCTGCTTCATGAGTCTATGACAGACAGCACAGATTAATGTACCGGCGTTTTTATGGTCTGTTAACAACTGATATGGGTTTTAAATATATTATCTCCCATTGTATTGTCTGTCATTTTAAAAACTGCTCATGTCTATTGTGTTTGCTTTTAAGAGGTGCTTACGGAACAATCAGCCAGTAGCTTCCCGATCTCTCCCCTTCCCTTCTTCCAAGATGTATCATTATCTCGCCCTCTTTTCTCTCTTTTTTTTTTCCCCTAGATAGGTTTTCCCCAGCACTTTCACGGGCAATTTATTCCAAAACCTATCGGAGCCCCCTTCATGTTCCTTAATTCCAGGAGCTTTAAAAAGCTTTTCCACCTTCACACCTGGTTATCTGTGAAGTGTGGGTGGAGCTGGGGAGAGGGGTCAGCCTGGAGTGGTGATGGGGCCAGAGGGTCTGAAGGGGTGTGGAGGGGGAAGGTGGGTGCCTGTGCCCCCCAGGTTGTGACATGGAGGTATTCAGGCCTCCAGGTGTCTGCTGGGATGAGCATGGGGAGGGAAAAGGAGCTGGAAATCAGGCCTGGGCTGGGGAAAGCACGGGACTGGTTTTACTGAAAGTGCTTAGGAAGATATGTAGGGTTTTGAGCTGTGGTAAAAACCCTGTGTTTGGCTCTCAGTGTTTGATGGCTGAGCCAAATTTGTGTTTTCTTCTTGGCTGAGACTGGGGGAGAGTGGGACCATGAGAGACAGGGCTCTTGGAGGATTTCAAGGCAGCCCCTGCCTCAAGCATCTTCAGTGAGTTCCTTCTCCCAGGAAACGCTCCCAGGCAGAAGCTCCCCATGACTTTTCTTCCCCCTCTCCTCTTGGCCACTCACTCCACCCATGTCCCAGCCGGCAGTGGAAGATCTGTCACCTCCCCTGGCACGCCCAGCTGGGCTCCCTGTGACCAGCAGCGTCGTCCACCAGCACTGACACCTCCTCAGCCCACCCTGGAGCCCCCTCACTGCTCCTCGCAGGGCGGGCGCAATGAGATCGATGACTGCAGACGGCTCCGCCGCAGATGGAGCCAGGAGGGAACATCTGGACAACCTCCCTGGCATCTGGCACGGAGCAGCACCTCCAGCTGAGCACATCGGCGGTGGGAAACGCTGCCCACCAGCTCCTGGCTGGCCCCACCGTCCCCATCGGCCCCAGGGACACCGTCACACCCATCGGGTGGCATCACGACCAGAGATGCTCAAGGCCTACACTGGCTCATCCCCATCCCTTCATCTTCAGCCCCTAAAAACGTCCTTTTCCTCCGCCTTGCACCCCCTTAAAACCAGGCAGCCCCAAAAGAGCCGGGGAGGGGTCCTGTGGGAGCATTGCTGGGGGGAGCAGGGGGTGGTAATGGATGTGTGTTTGCGTCCATAATTTTCTCAAAAGGCTTGAATTGCTATATTCGAAATTATATTAGATTGCAAGAACAAAGATGCCCTTTTGATGCTTTGTAGCAGCACTGGAGATAATGAAAGGAGAGGAATTTCGATAAGGATGAAAGATAGCTTCCTTCAGCTTCCCAGGGCTGATAAAGTGCTGCCCAGACGAAGGGAATTTAGAATTAAAAGCACCGCAGAAGTAAAACAAAGTAAACACTGCCTGGCGTCGCTCTAACAAGATAAAATTACACTGTGGAGAGGAGACAAACAGGACAATAAAGAGAAGCACTCAACGTAACGGGGAGAAGGACAGCATGGATTTGGGATGGGAGTGGAGACACTGGGAGCAATGGTGAGGGAAACAGCAGCTGGGAAAAGTGCTAAGGGCATAAAGCTTGGGCTCCCACATCCTTCTGCCAGGCACAGGCAGCAATGGGAGTCACCCCTTAGTGCTGTAGCAAAGATGAGATCGAGGAGAAGGTGACACCAGGGTCACCCCAGCCAGGTGAGAATGGGAAAATGTGGATTTTCCACAGCCGCTGCTGTTTTTTGGGGTTAAAAGTACTGTGTTTGGCTGGGAAGGGGTGTTGGCAGGGCAGGGGAGAAGCACAGCTAAGTCCTGCAGAAAGGGGTGGCCAAGGAGCTCCTGGAAAGGGGTGGCCAAGGAGTTCATGGGAAGGAACAGCCAAGGAACTTCTGAAAACCAGTGACTAGAGGAGTCTGGAAAGCGCTGATCAAGGAGCTCCTGGAAAGTGGTGGCCGAGGAGCTCATGGAAAGCAGTGGTCAAGGAGCTCCTGGGCAGGGGACAGTGTGTGTCCCTGCTTGCAGGCAGGGTCCGAGCCCTGTGCCAGGGCCCCAGGTTTGCTCCTTGCCCCACTCTGAGTCTCTCTACAGTTTCTGGGCTGCCTTTGGCACCTGGTTGGGCCCCATCTGTGCTGGCCCTGCCCGAGGCGGTGCCGAGCCGTGGTGGCTCTGCAGCACAGTCCATCTGCGCTGCCATGGCAACCAGGGATGCAAAATTGCTGCTTAAAATCCCAAACAAACAAATCCTCCACACCATGGAAGCCAAAGCATCCTTCTCCGCCCTGTTCCCCACAGCCTGGGGTTTTTTTTGCCTCTTGGGACCTGCTGAGGAGCTGGGGCTGCCTGGTGACACCCTCAAACCAGAGCCATGAATCCCTGGTGGCATCTCGTGTTCCCCACGTGTCCATCCTCCAGGCTGTATCTCAGGCAGATACTGTCGTGAGTGTATTTACCAAAATGGCTTCTTTCTTCCTCCACATTTTTCACCTGCCTCACTGCAGAGGTGGTAACCACCCCGACCACTGAGCCACTACGGTTTGGGCTGTGCTCCTTGCTTTGAGAGCTTGAAAGGGGGGAAAATAAGCGCAAGAAAGGTGTGAAATGGCCACATACACCCAGACTGAGCCTTCCCTGGCCGTGTCCCCGTTGCAGGGTATGATGTTCCATCCATGAGCCCCTTTTGAGGGCTTCAGGATGCCCTTGAGTATCACAGGAGTGATTTACCTCAAGAGAGTGTCAGTGCACGTTCACGACTGCAGGATCCTTCAGTCCGGCACGCAGGAGGAGCTCAGGGCAGGGATGAACCTGGGGACATCATGCAGCATATGACAGTTATATCCATGGGTTTTAGGTGTTTGGTCTGGCCCAAATCTAGTGTTTATACACCTGGTGACTTCCTGTTTGCATGAAAACTGAGGTTTATTTTCCACAAAGGGAAATATTCACCTTTTCACCTTCACCACTACTCACTGGCTGGGTCAAAGCCCCCAGCTCAGGTAAAGCCAGGCTGTGTGGCTGCTGTCAGCTCACCATCCTGGATCAGATCTCCCAGCAAAACCCGATGGTAGGAGGCTCCAGGGCTGCACTGGGACCTGGAGCAAGAGAGCTTAAACTAATATAAGTTACTCAGCTGGGAATCACAGCAAGTGCCTGTGAGAGAAATCCTAAGAGGCGCTTGTAATGTTGAATGGGGACAAAAAACAATGGGTGTCCATAGAAATGCTCCTGCAGGGAACAGCAGCACGTCTCCTGTAGGAAATGAATGTGCAGGAGTGCTGGAGGATCAGGAAGATCTAATTACATTTTTCTGAGTCCCTTAAAACCTGGTTGGGCGAAGTGAGCATGGAATTTGGCTTTAATTGAGTGCAGCTTTGGGAAGGGAGGTGGAACAGTGACAAAGTGAGCGCTGGAGCCGTCAGCCTGGAAGGGAAACGTTTTGTGGCTGAAGGACTCTGAAGTGTTTGGGCAGCTTTTAGGGAAAGGCCTCCATGAGGCCACCTGAAGTCATCCCATCTGCGTTTTGACAGTGGGAGGGTGATTTCTTCACCCCCCTTGGGGTGAAACGGGCTGCTCCAGAGCACCCTTTTAACAGCGAAGGGAGAGACCTCACTTTTGGGGGGCCAAATGGGGCAGTGAGGGGGTACTCTGTTGTCTTGGTTTGAAGTTCTCTGGCGGCACTGGAAGGTCTCTTGTTGGGGTGGGAGGGCATCGGGGTGGCTGCAGGGATAGCAATGCTGCAGTGGGAAAAAGTGGTAAATATTTCCAAAGTCAACTTAAAAGAAAAGTCCCGCGCAGATTATGGTTTAATCATTTGATCTCCCAGGTAAATATTAACGCTGGAAAGCCATTTGTTTTATTTTCTCCAAATGCCTGCAGTGCTTCCAACCAGGCAGGATTTAAACCTGCCCTTATCGACGTCTGGAATTTGCTATTGGTCAGATCCCGCCGGGATCAAAAGCAAATGGGCATGACATTGGCTGGGACCTCAAGGAGATCCCCAACCAGCCCACGATCTCCAGGATCCACATGTGACCTGGTTGGGTTGTAGGGCAGCAGATCAACCAAGGGTCTTATTGATTTCCAAGGCTGCTTTTCTGCTGGGTCTTCACCTCTCACCCTTAGCTCGGGAAGATCCCAAACCAACTCCATTTCCAGTATCCAGATGCCAACCAGTTGGGCTGGGGGACATCAAGCTGACCAAGGTCCATGTTGTCTTCCAACAGCTGTTTTTTTCCACGGCATCTACCACAAATTTTGCACCAGGGAGAGGACAGCACATGGGTTTCACTCCAAGAGATCAGCACTGGGGGGAAGGCCTCCCCTTTTCCTCTCTCTGCACCCCTGGTTGTTACAAAGACCTTTGCAAATCCCTACGAGGCCAAACCAAAGGTGCCAGCAAAGTGATGAGCACAAGAGAGAGGAATCCTGAAGAGAGGGACTGAAACTGCTCCTGGAGAGAAGTGATGTCTCCTCTGGTACCCATCTCCTCCTCATCCACGTCCGTGTTCCCATCGCTGCCAATGATGACATCAAACGGAAAATGGAGTTACTGAAACCTTTCCACACTGATTTTTCCAGACTTGTCTTTTTGAAGTGCCCACGTGCTGAAGAACATCTAAAAACGCAGAGGGAATAAATGGCAGAAACTCTCTAAACAAGCCCAAACAGACTGGGGAACTCAAATCTCGCAAACCTTATGCAGCTTCACGCTTCAAATCACCTTAAGTATTTCCAGCACGCACCAGGATCGCCTTTCCATCATAATTAAATATGTCTGTCTCCAAGCAAAGGCAGGAGAGCTTGGGGGAGTTGTCACCGTCCTTAATCTCAGCTGCCATTCCTCAGCAGAGCTGTCAGGGCAGTGGCAAAAGGGGGTTTGGGGGTTAAAAGTGTCTTTCAGGATGGACTTTGAGAAGTGTCTTTGCAGTCTGCTCGGTGTTCGAAAGCAGGCTGGACCCAGTGCCAGGTGGAATTAGGGCAGCAGGAGCGTTTTGCAGAGCTGGGGCTTCTACTGGTTGTGCTGGATTTGTGGGCATCTTTGGGGCCTAAGGAGGAGGGGAAAGGGATGGGGATGTGTGACTGTGGGTTGCTGAGCCCCCTCTGTCTCTGGGCATCATGTCTGGTCTGTGGAAGGAGCCAAACTTTTCCACCTCAAGCTTTGAGAGGAGCTGGGGGCTGTCCTGTGCCCTTCAGTTCTGGCCCTGGGGAAGAGGAGCTCCCCAAATCTTCACAGCCATCCGGCCCCATCCCTAGCCAGGATGCCCCATCCCTGGCCACGGTAAATCCCCCATCTCCTCCTCTGTGGGGGTAGAAGGTCTCACCAGGGGAAGGTGCCTCCACACAGCGTTTCCATTGATAAAAACGGGGCTGGTTCGGAGTGAAAATGCCACTGTGATTCCACCGAATGGGAAATCAATAGGAGTCCAAAATTAATTAACCGTGTCTGCAGAGGGGGCAGCCGGTTAAACGAAGCTGAATGAAGCTCTCAGCCGGCAGCCGGGGCAGGATCCACCCGTCGGACGCCTCCCTCCCTGTCTCCTTTCTCCAGCCCCCTCCCATCGATCCCTCCCTCCCTCTCGCAGCTCCTGCCCCGTCCCTGCTCCCACCGGGAGATGCTCTGGAGCCTTTGCAGGGGGAGAGGAACCAGAGGCCCCACCATGAGCTGCTTGAAGGTCAGACCGACTGCTGCCTTCCGATGGGGCGGGCTCCGGAGAGTAAACAATAATTAACCTTAAATTAAAACTGGTTGTAATCTCTGATTACCCGCTTGGTTCTGTGATGTGCCAAAGCCCATTTTGTTTCTGGTTTCCTTGGAGATACCACCCGGTCTCCCCGCCCCCCCTTCCAGCTCTGCTCCAGCTTTTTTTTTTTTTTTTTTTGTTAAAGCAGGTTTAAAAACAGCTATTAGGAGAGCTTGTTAATCATCATCCCAGCCTGCTAATAGCACTCTGGCCACGGTTAATCATAGCGAGCTGCAAGGATGCTACAAATGCTTTCAGTGGAATAATTGCCCCCCTGTTCCTTCGCTCCACTGCATCCCCCTTTTTCCTTTTGAGCAGAATTGGCTGCTCAAGTTGGGAAATTTGGACCCGGGAGACTGCTGGCTTTTTTTTTGGATGTCGTCTTGGCTGGTGGTGAGACCCCGATGGAGTTTGGGAAGGGCTGTGCCCTGCCGAGCCCCTGTTTGGTTTGCAGCTCAGCAGCAACAGCCACTCTTGCGCCTCGGGTGTGCAGCAGGGGAGGGGGATTTGGGAGCACGGAGCCGTGTCCTGGGAAAGGCAGAGCTCGAGCTGCAGGTCAGCCATCCCTGGGGATATGGAGGCTATTAATAACAGGCAGCCTCCACCTTCTCAAGCCTCAAAGGAACTTCTTTTTCACTCCTCAGTGCCCTGGAGTTTGGATGTGCTGTCAGCTGCACTCACAGCAACCTGCTTGCCCAGAAAATAGGTGGATGGGGGTGAAGCTGGAGATAACCTACACGTTCCTGGTCTGGCTTCATCTCTGGGCCATCCTCCTCCTCCCTGGAGCTGCTCCAGCTTCCTGCTGCTGTAGGTGGAGGAAGATTTGTCCTCCAAGGTCTTAAATTCGTAAATCAGTTCGGCATTTAATTTTTTTCTGAGTTAAACAGTTGCTTAAAGACTTCCCTGTAAGGCCCAGAGCATCAGGCTGGTGCTTTAATAAATAAAATTTCTGTCTACAACTTCCTTATGAGGGGAGGCAGAGGGGGAGCACCAACCTCTGCTCTGTGAGCAGGGACAGGAGCCAGGGAACAGCTGGAGCTGTGCCAGGGGGGTTGGGATGGATCTCAGGGAAAGGTTCTTCCCCCAGAGGGTGGTGGGCACTGCCCAGGCTCCCCAGGGCAGTGGGCACGGCCCCAAGGCTGCCAGAGCTCCAGGAGCGTTTGGACAACGCTCTGAGGGACGGGGGGATTGTTGGGGTGTCCTGGGCAGGGCCAAGAGTTGGGCTGGATGGTCCTTGTGGGTCCCTTCCAGCCCAGGATATCCCAGGATTCTATGACAGCTTGGTCCAGATGGGAGGTGTAGGACTGTGCTGGTGTGACTCAGGAGTGGGACTGGTGGGGAAGGACCCCCAAAATCCCCTTCCCCAGCCCCTCCAGCCAGCAGTAGTGGCTGCTCTGCCCTCATCAATCCCGTTTAGTGGGGTTTGAAGCCGGTGACCCACCTGAGCAGCTCTTAATTGTGGCTCTGGCTGTTCCTGCTGAAATGACAGATAGGGGACAATTCTGCCGGTTGACAATAATTGTTCTCCTAATTACAGCAATGACATTTACTGGAAAGCCACTGCAATCCCATTACCTCCTTATGCTAAATTCTGCGCCTTTAAAATTACATTCCCTGTCTCCTTCTCCTGGGATGAATCCCTCTGGATCCCATGTTTACCTGCAACCATGGGGTGTCATGGATGCTCCTGGGGGGGCCCTGAAGGAGCTGATATTCAGCTGGGCTTGGATGGGTTTTGTCTTGTTGTTTTGTTTTTTTTTTTGGAGGGGATTGATGGTTTTTTTACATTTTTTTTATCCTGCATTTTTTAACCCAGCACCCACATGGGGGATGCTGGAATATTCCATCAGTTGCAGAGGTGATAACACCCAGGCACTGCCACCCCAAAACGAACCCATTGCATTAATCCATCAGCCCCCTCCCAAAAATAACAGAGGGTACCAGGCAGAGGGAGTTTGACAACAATATTTCTGCATTGCAGGTGGGCCTCTCAAGCCCCTGGATCCTCATCCTCCCTCATCACCAAGCAAAAGGTACCTATGAATGGTTAACTTTTAAGACCCTTAATATTTTATAAACAGTAGTAATGAGCCGATGCTCTGTTTTGTTTGGCTGTTTATGTGTCGTTAAGTCTGTGAACAAGATACTTTAATTTAATGTGCTGCCCTCAGAAATATCTTTTAATAAAGCACTATAGCTCTTCTCTGGAGAGCCAGCATTTGGTTAAGCTGGATAAATGATGATGATGATGATGTCTTGCAATAGGTTCTCCTTTCCCCCCTCCTCTGTACAGCCTTCACACTGAACCAGCTCAAGTTAATTATTTGCAAGGGGGAAAACCCTAATTTTTCAAAATTAGGAAAGCTAAAGGAGGATGGTGAACAGCGTCAGAGCCACGCCTCAAAGCTGGACTTGCTTCCCAGGCCATGACCCACCACCACAAGGGGGAACAAAGGAAAGGCTGATATTCAGGCACAAAACCTCTGCAGGGAAGCAGGTCCCTTCCCTTTGGATTTGGAGAAGTCAAAGAGGTTGGCCCACCTCCAAGGCAGAGAAGAGCAGGAGCACCATCTCCTCTTTGAATTATAGTCTTTTCTTTAAAAAAAAAAAAAAAAAAAATTAAAAGGGGAAAAAAGAGCCTCTTTTTCTCTCCAGGATGACTGCTGGGAGGTGATCATTTTTCTTTGAGAAACTGAGGCTCCTCTGTAAAACTTATGGAGAAATAAGGTCATTTGTCAGTTCAAGTCATTGTCTTCCATCCATAAAAAACATGGCAAGTGCAGCTTTTGTAAAAACTAAATTGAAAGTAAATAGCAAGCGGGCAGTTCTTGGTGATAAAACCTCCCATTCTGTAGATTTCTGGTACAATATTTATTTTATCCTCTTTATAACTACAAGGGCTGTCTCTGTGTGTTATTAAAGTAATGCATTTGCTTAACCTGCACTTAAATTCCCTCCCAACCTTCCCTGATTGTACATCTCACTGCTGCATGTTCCCAGCCTGCTGGTCTCAGCTGGACAATTATATTAACTGCTTCTATTTGCAATTACTATGAATCATAAAGCAAGTCTGAATGGATTGTTTTTCTTTATTGAAAATGTTTAAACTTAATGCATCGCAAATGTCACAGCCACGGGGCTGCTCCTGGGCTCTTTGGGAGGTGCCTGCCTGCCTTCAGCTGCTGCTGATGGAGCTTCAGGGATGAAGTTTGTCATTTCCTCCCCTCTGCCCACCTCTTCTCCCACGGTTCTGAGTGTTCAAGGCCAGGTTGGAGCAACCTGGTCTAGTGGAAGGTGTCCCTGCCCACTGCAGGGGGTGGAACGAGATGATCTTTAAGGTCCCTCACAACCCAAACCCAGAATTCTGGCATTCTGTGAATAAACTGCACCTAAAAAAAATGACGCCAGCAGTTGCCTTGATATCTCCCTGAGATGAGGGGCTGGGAGGTGATAAAGGCATTTACCCCCTCCCAAAATTGCCCGCAGATTGCAGGGGAGATTTGAGCCTGAGCTCGTTCTGCTTCTCTTTTCCCCGGGGCTGTCTGCAAGGTGGAATGTCGTGCTGCAGAGATGTTCTCCAGGGAAGTTTGGAAAGTACCTGGGACAGGCTCAAGGTTACAGGCTGCAGCCACAGGGAACAGCCCTGCTGCTTCTCACTGGTTTTTCCAGGTGTTCCCAAGCTCTGTCAACCTCATTTGGGGTTGCCCTTCCCTGTCCCCCCAAAGGTGTTGCTCCCTGAGTTGGCAGGGTGAAGTTTTGGAGGTCTCTGAAGCTCCTGGCTATCTTTGGTGTCTCCTGGTGCAGAGGCAGGGAAGTACCAAGGGGGTGATGGATTTGGTCCAGCAGGAATTGGATGATATCCCACAAAGCACTCTCATTCCCGCAACTCATCTTGCAGCCTTCAGCTGTACTTGGCTTCCCTTTTTTTTTTCCCAGTCCAGCCAGGACAAAATCTCCTTGTACTGTTGGGTCTGGGGTGGTTGATGTCCCTGAATTGCACCAGTCTGACCAGTAAGGACATGAAGGTGACCTAAAACCATGGAAAATGGGGAAAGAGGAGAACGTGTCTGGTTATGGCAGAGCAGGAAGAGCTGCAGAGATTGAGGGTCTGAGATTGGACACGGGCAGGTTGTTCCAGTGCCTGTGGTTGACAAGGAGCTGTGCTTGGAGAACAGGCTAAATGAGATGACTACGTTTTGATTCCTTAATTGATACGTTTTAAATGTCACTGCGGGGCGGTTTGTGCCAGTGAGCTGAGAGAGCCCACGAATTCCTGGCATACCACAGCTCCAGGAAGGTTTGGCTTTGGCTTTGGCTGGGACCTGCGTCTAACTTGCTCTGCCACTGTTGTCTTTTTGGTTTGGGGAGCCCAGAACACGAGGCTGATGATCCAGCTGTGAGGAAAAGCTTTGCTCCTTTGGGAATGTTGCTCCCGGGGCTGGGATGAGTGGAGGATCATCCTGTGGTCATGGAGGAGCACAAACAAAGCCCTGGCTCGCGCTGAAGATCTTTGCAACCCCTTTGTGGCCCAGAGAAGGCTCCAAGGATTGCTTTTCTTCACTGAGGATCTGCATTTCTGACACTGTGCAGGACTTGCAAGCCCAAGGTGGGATCTGAGCCAGCTCTGAGCGTCGCCAGCTCTGTGGGTAGAGCTGCTCGCTCTGAGCTCACTCTTACTTATGCCACAAACTGGGAGTAACTCCAAGGACGTGGGAGAGGTTGGACAGTGGAGAGCTAGTTCAGGATGAAGCAAGGCTGGCTGGAAGCCAAAGCAAATCCAATTTTCCTTCCACCCTCTGAGACAGAAATTCTCGGAGCTGAGTTCAGATTCGGCTCCATGTTTTGGTTCAGCTCAAAGTGCTCCCTCTGTTTTAGTCTCAGCATCATCAAAGTCCCCTTAATAAGATTTGTATTTCTGGCACATTTCCTTTCAGCCTGCTGTTAATGCATCCAAAATGGCAACATCTCACATCCCATAATACTTGCATTTTTAAAGAATTATATGCTTGTTTTCTTCCTTTTTTTTTTTTTTTCTTTTAAATCACTTTTTTTTGGGGTCCAGACAGAGCAAGATAACAGTAGAGATGGAATCAATAGCACACAGAACTGATAGAAATTACCCAGGCTTAATAAACTTCACGCATGGCTTCCTATTGCAGCTGTATATCAACCCCAAACAAATAGAGATGCTGCTCTGGTGCTCTTTGAAATAAGGTGGTTATTAAAAGGGTTACAGATGACGCAGCTTTCATCTTCTTCAGGAAGTTTGGTTTCCCCCTATGCTTTTATTATGTTCCTGATGGTTGCGGTTTGTATGGAGAATTCTTCTTTCCCCAGAAAGTCCTGCAAGGAATTGCTGTGTTCCCAATAACTCTTTCCTCCACTTGTCGTCGGGCTCTGCTTGGATATACCCTCTCTTGGGTGTTGGTGACAATTTTGGGGGGAGATTAATGCGAATAATCACCCCAAAATTTGAGCATCCATCTCCTTGCAGCAGCCACAACATCCTCCACGCAGAATTAGGTCCCTCTCCCCCTTTCCCCGGGGAGACGTGGGAGAGATCAACATACCAAAGCAATTAAAAAATAATAACCACAGGCCAGTAGCAAAGGAAAAAAGCATAAAAAGTGGGACTAATTTTATGACAAGAAATGAGGCTGTAAAACCAGGAGCAATTAGAGCACAAAGGCAATTAAACCATTTCAAAAGGCTCAGTGAAATTTATTTACTTCTCTCCTTTTTTTTCTGGGAGGCTTTTGGGGTATGGGGACCTTTTTTTTTCTCCCCACCCCAGTGCTGATGGGAACCTGGCACCAGGAATTGCCTTTTTTACCTCAGGGTCTTAACTCTTTGTTTCTAGAGCTTAATTTTTTGGGGGATATAGAAGAGAAAGGCAGGTGCTTCTCCCTGCAGTGAAGCAGCAGGAACCACCCCTGGGGAGATGGAGCTGCTTGTGAAGGTTTGGGTCACCTGCTCCTCCCAGCACCTCCCCAGGAAGAGGTTTTGGGTGGTTCTCCTCCTTGTAAGGATGGATCATGAGGGTCAGGGAAGAAATGTATCCATGGGGTTGACACAGGTTGCCCAGGGAAGCTGTGGCTGCCCCATCCCTGGAAATGTCCAAGGCCAGGTTGGACAGGGCTTGGAGCAA
>JAWMRA010000079.1:269056-306076 GCA_035584735.1 Pseudotriccus pelzelni | reverse complement strand
AGGGATGGGGCAGCCACAGCTTCTCTGGGCAACCTGTGCCAGGGCCTGCCCACCCTCCCAGGGAGGAATTCCTTCCCAATATCCCATCTAACCCTGCCCTCTGGCAGTGGGAAGCCATTCCCTGTGTCCTGTCCCTCCAGGTCCTTGTAGAACTCCCTGGTCCCCACAGTGCTGCAGCAGAGGTCACTTTGGAAGGGGACAGCCCTGTCCCCAGCTCACCCATCCCAAGGGCTGACTTGAGCCCCCACCACTTTTCCCTCTGCTTATGCAACCGGCAGGGAAGGATTTGGGTCCGAGCCCGGGCGGGACAGGGTGTCCCCAAACCCTGATCAAAGTCTTCACAGCCTGGCTGGGGCTTCGTGGGGAGAAATACTGGATTTATGATGTGAGTCAATGATGTTTCTCTGCCAAAATGCGTAAAAGGCACAGGCTGATGAGTCAAAGGCAGCTCCATCTACATAATGGATCTGTTGCCTGGAAGGAAGGGGGAGGCTGGGATGTCTCTGTTAACCTCCCTGAACCCCACAAGGATGGGATGGAGGGGAAGGCCTGACAGAGAGATTATATGCACACACATATATACACACACATACATGAAAAATACATATTTAACCCAGCATTTGAGACGACAAAGCAAACCCACAGCTTTTCAGATGGAAGCACAAGCCTTGGATTTACCTTCCAATAATCCCCACGGACCCTGTTGCTGCTGCTCTGACACGTTGTGTGGGAGTGTGGGACGTGTATCAAAGGGTTCAATTTAATCTCTGTTTTTAAAAATGTAATGATTTTACATCACTCTCATGATTCCTGGGTCCTGTCTAATGATATTTTATTTTTTGCTACCCGGCAGCACTGTGATGGACCTGCCAGCTTTTCTGTTGTATAAAGATTTCTTCTTTAAATGACAGGAAACATGATTTCCCCCAATATTTATATTAATTCTATGCCATTATTGCTTTATTTCTGGGCTCTGAAAGCAGGAAGATTTGTGTTTCATAATCCATGCAGGAAGGCTGAGTTGATATATTGGTTGCAAATGAAGAAAAGCACGTGTGGCTCTTCCCCAGTAGGTTTAATTTTATCCATCTGGCTCAATCATGGCAGCAGATTAAGTAAAAATTTTCAGTGGAGTTGCGTTGGCATAACTCGGCTTTTTTTTGAAAACTTAAATATTGAGGTAGTTTCTGGTCTGGGGAGGGATTTAACTCTGTATTTCTTGCCTTTTCTTTTTTCATGTGGGTCCCAACTGGGCACCCTCGGCTGACAGCTGAATTCATAAGTTGCTTCAAACCAAATCCTGCACCAAAACAAGCTTTTTTTAATCCAAACCCCCCTCGAATCTGCAATCCTGGGACTTGGTCCAGCATCAGGAATAATATGCAGCACGTAGGAGGAATAACTCTGCTCCTTTTGCGGGCACCGCCGATGCCGCCGAGCCGCTCATTTCACCACTGCAGCTCGGGAGAGCTCTGGAAATGGAAGACCATCCCCAAAATATGGGAGAATCACAGAATCCCAGGCGTGCTTTGGTTGGAGGGGACCTCAGTTCTGTCCCCTGCCATGGGCAGGGACTCCTTCCACTATCCCACGTTGCTCCAACCTGACCTTGGACACTTCCAGGGATGAGGCAGCCACAGCTTCTCTGGGCAGCTTGTCCAGCCCTGGGCCATCCTGGACCTTGTCTGTCCATCCCAGTTTGTCCTTTTGTCCCTTGGGTTTCAAAGAAGGGGCTAAAAATCACAGTAGGCTTTACGAGTGTTTTTGCCAGTGGTCGTTATTGGAGCACAGAGCTGGAGTTTCGGGATTTTCTTCCTCTGCCCAACAGTTTTCCCCAAATGGTTAAAGCACAGTGTTTGGACAAGCTCTGTGTGTTATCACATTTCGCCTGTTATGCATATTAAATTAAAATATTTATTTTAGAACTGGAAGCCAAAGCTGAATCACTTAGCGCTGTGGAAATGAAATGACTCCACTTCACCAAAGGCCAGGGAACATCTCCACCCTCTCCCTGCCCCTTGCACTGAAAGCCAGGATACTTTCAGATTGTCTGGCACTGTGTTTGCTGCTGGTGGGGTGCCACCATGGAGATCCCATCTCCTACCCAGGGAGGTCCCACATCAGGGGTCTCACCCTGCTCTCAGTTCCTCCAGAACCCTTCACATCCCTCCTGGAGCAGCAGTTTGGCAGCAGCCGTGGCTCCACAGCAGTTTATTACTTGCTGGGGGGCAGGAGGATTTTTTTTATTATTATTCCAGCTTCCTCTCCTTTCTCATTTCTGCTGAAAGCACAAAAACTTGTTATGATTTACCTCCTGACACAGCAGGCCGAGGCCCGCAGGCAGCCACAAATCAGCGGTGGGACGAAGAGTCCATTTGGAGCAGGGCCATGGATGCAGGATGCTGTGCCCGGGGGCTCCGTCTCCAGTCGGCGACTGTGGGGGGACCAGAGAACCACGGGGTCCCCAAACATCCCTCTTTTGGAAGCTGTGATCATGTCCCTGCGTGTGTTTTGGTTGTACAGGGGGGGTAACTGCAACCCACGGCAGGGGCCGAGGACCAGCACGGGGCTGCAATAATGAAACTTCTCCAGTCAGCACCGGGATAAGCCCAAACGACCCTTTCTTGCTGCTGCTGGGCCAAATGTTCAGGGAGATTTTGGGAATGCCAGGAGGCAGTGAGGAGTGGCAGCACGCTGAGCTGCCAGTCAGTCTGAGGACACTGCTGTGTCCATGCTATGGGGCAGGATCAGTCCTGCTCCGCCTGGGACCCCAAATGACCCCAGACATCGTGGTACTGAGCTTGTAGGACCGGGCTGAGTGCTGCTGGGTTAAAAACCCGGGGAGGGTTTGAGGGGAACGTTGTCAGTCCTTGTGGAGAGGCCAGGAGGGAGCCAGCTGCTCACAGTGCTGGAGGATGGACACTGCTCGAATCAGGGTCATTTACCCCAGATTGAGATCATTTACATCAAATCAGGGTCATTTGCCTCAAACTGGGGATGATTCACCTCAAACTTTGCCTCTGCCCAGAGATCCATCCCATCCAGCCACTCACTGGGACCGGTGGGAAGGGACCAGTGAGGCAAAGCTGAGTCCAGTATTAACTCCTTAAATCCCCCAAGTCTGTGGGAGGCATTTTGGGCTGAGCCCTGGTTTTACCTCCCCACCTGGACGAGGCATTTCCACAAGGACACCGGGGTCACATCCTGCTGCAACGGAGCTGACGGGATGCGTGGAGCGCGTTTGGCTTCTTGAACCAAACCCTGCCTATCAAATTTTAAAGCAATATGAGGGTTTAACCTGCGTTTTTTACTTCATTTCAGTGCTCAGGTGGAGGAGCAGAGCGCGATCCTGCTCCGTGTTACACCTCCTGTGGTCCTGCTGGCGGGAATGAGGCGAGGACGCCTCCGGCAGCTCAGCCCCTCATCCCAGACTGGAGTGTCAGGAACCAGCCCAAACCTCGGAGCCTGAGATTAAATGTGCACTGCGAAATGTTTGTTATAATTAATTATGATAACTCTGAAAACTCTTCACATAAATAGACAGGCCCTTTTCTTCCTAATTTCACTCAATTTAGCTGTCGTTCCATAAATTTCACAGTCGGTTTTGCAAAAAGCTGCAGTTTCCAGTCGAGGGTGTTTTTGTGGTTTTTTTTTTTTAATTCTTGTTATTTATTTATTTAATTAGTAATCACTTTTTTTTTTTTTTTTTTTAATCAGGGAACTACACTTAATTCTTAGGGCAAAAAGCAAATCAGATGATGAAAGCTGAACCAGAAACCAGGTGAGAATACATAAATACATGGCATGTCGGGGGGGGGGGGTTGCCTTTGCTAGGTTGTGGTGGAAGATGCTGCCCCGCTCCAAAATCCACCCAGGCACCCGAAACTGCAGCCAAGAGCAGGATGTGGCCTCTCTGCTCAAGGCTGAACACTCCTGGCACGTTGCAGAACTTGCGCTTTTGAGCTGCCCCATCTGAAATGGAGACATTTTTTTCCTCTTTAAGAACCAAGGCGTGAAATAAATAAAACTCCACGTCCTCTACTTTTTCAGCCGGTAAGTGCTGCCCCCACTCCCCTCGCCTTCCCTTTATAACGGGTTATTAACCAGCCCTGAGCTGGGATGGAGTCACGATGCTCCCGGCCCTGCCTTGCTGTCCTCATGCCTCGTTGCTCGCAATAAATCACCAGCAGCCACAGGAAAGTGGGGGTTAACAACGCATGACTCCGTCCTCCATCTCCCTGTTCAGAGGCCTGAGGAGTGAAGAATGGTCACTTCCCTGCCCCGGGAAAAGAAGAATAAAAAGGGAAATCCAGGGGAATCAAGGAAGTGGGTGTCTGGGGTGGGAGAGGGCATCCTGCAAAATCCCCCCAAAATGCAAATGTTTTAGACACTCAAACGCTGTTGTCTCACCGATGTTCTTTGATGGACCCTTTGGCAAGATGATCTAACAAGTAGGGGAAAAAAAGCAGAGACTGAATAAATATCTCAGTGACAGAGTTACCTGGAAAAGAGGCCGAAACAACAAAAGACAATTATAGAAGAAAAACAAGGACATGATTTTCCTAATGTAATTTCAGTCACTTAGAACAGTCCTCCTGGCCTGATAAGCAAATCTTCTTACTTCTGTTTCAAGCTGCCGTCAGCCACAGAGATCAGATATCTGTTTCTCCTGCTTTTATTATCAAAAGCAATCCATATCAGTTCACTTTTCGCTTGGAATTCAAGAAGGAAATGCTTCCTTCCCGACAATTTCATATATTTATCCCTTTGGCTAAAGCCTTTGATTCCGAAAAGCGCAATTAGCAAGCGGCGGCTGTGCAGTTTGACTCCTAACCGGAGGAACTCCCGGCGCAAATGGAAAGCGGGGCTTTAATGAAGCACAGAGTTTCCTCTCGCCACCTCCCCGGAATTTATTCCTGCCCACGGTCCCCCTGAGCCGCTGTGCGGGCACACACGTGCAGGACTGGGCGGTAACAGCGGTGTCCTTGGCATCCCCCGCCCTCCCAGGGCAACGGAAAGCAAAAGCAAACTGTGCAGAGCGCAGAGTAGTCAGTGATTGCTGGCTGGTTTAAGGAGGGGGTTTGTGAGCACTTCCAGGGCTGGGGCAGCCACAGCTTCTCTGGGCAACCTGTGCCAGGGCCTCCCCACCCTCACAGCCAAGAATTCCTTCCCAATATCCCGTCTATCCCTGCCCTCTGGCTCTGGGAAGCCATTCCCCTTGTCCTGTCACTCCAGGTCCTTGTCTGAAGTTCCTCTCCAGCTCTCTCGGAGCCCTTTTGTGGGCTTTTGTCTCCTGAAGCCTTCTCTTCTCCAGGCTGAACAGCCCCAGCCCTCTCAGTCAGTCCTCATAGGGGAGATGTTCCATCCTTCTAATCATCTTTGTGACCCTACCCCCAGTCATTCCCCTGCAATCAATCCCTTCAAGTGATATGTGGGGCCTGACAGGTGCCTGATTCTCCCCCCAAGCTGGCATCACTCAGGGGGACTCCAAGGAGTCCCAGCAAGCAGGACCAGACCCAAGTGTGCCCCAGGATCAGTCCCCTGCTCCTGGCTGGTGACCACAGCAGGCAGTGGGGCAGAAGCTGTACTTGTAATTCAGTGTAAGCAGTCCTGTCTCCCTCAGGGTACCTGTCTCACCCCAGCTGTGCCCAGGGGGATGTGTTCCATCTAGGCCTTTGCCCCCTGGATGAGGAATTTGGTGGGATGAGTTCTCCCTGCACCTCCCCAGAGCCAGACTCATCCCCGGGGCTGGCACAGCAAAGGAACCACGAGGAGAAAAAGCCCTGAGTGTGAGCGCTGGAAAGAGCTCCCTGCTGAGATGATAACGCAGCTTTACCCTCCAGGAGGATGAGGGACCTTTGATTTACTGAGAGACGTGTGAGACAGGAGCTGAGTCAGGCAGGGAGATGATTTCAGGTGGGTGGGCGGCGGAGCGGAGCCGTGCGTTCCTGTCCGCATCACCCCCAGGTACCAGGCTGAGACTTCTCTAATAACTCCCATCTCCACAAATCCCAGCAAAAGGTGGGAATTATGATGGATGAGGTCAGACAGGATGATTGAACTCTCCTTCCTGGCCTTAAAACCAGGAATTTATTGAACTTCAGTGCGGCCGATGCCTGTAGCTCCACTGGGGTCTCCCTGCAGGTGATGTCCTCGAGTTGTTCCCTGTCAACGCTGCCAACTTTATTTGTGACATCTACAAATTGTCTGGGGCCATGTCTCTGCAGCAGTGACAGCTGACACCTTGTATCTGGGTGTGGGAGATCTGGGTGGGGGGGTTGGGAAGGGGTTGTTTGGGCTTTCCTCTGGGAGAGCTCAGCTCCCTTCACCGTGGGAAGGTGGGCAGGCACAGCTCAGCACCTGGGTATGAGACATCCCTTACCACGCCCCCACTTCTCTCCTGCTACAAAACCCCCTTTTCTACCCTTAAACCCCCCAAGAGGAGTCAGCCAGGAAAACGACTCCCCAGTGTCAGAGCTGCTGAGAGGTGGAGATAACCAGAGAATCACAGAATGGCCTGGGTTGGAAGGGTCCTCAGAGATCATTTGGTTCCAACCTCCCCCAGAGGCATGGCCATGCACACACGTGCACACACATGTACGTGACAGCCGTGCTGTGTGTGTCCCTGCAGGCTGTGAGCTGCCAGGGCCATGAGCCGGTGCCACAGAGCTGCTGTCACACCAAGGGAGAGGCAGAGCAGCAGCACGAGAAGGAGACAGAGATAAAAGGAGGAAGGAGGAAAACATGTTGTTCCTTAATTGCAGTGGAGGAGGGGGGAAGGCAGTGACAGCTCCTGCAGCTCTTGGTGCAGTAGCACCAGGATGGAGCTCTCTGCCTCCTTCCACTCGGGGAAGGCACTTTGGGGATGTGTATCATTGAATTTGGCCCTCCTTGGGGAGAGGAAATAATCAGAAAACGAGGAAAAAAGCAGCCCCTGCACTTCACACACAGTGTTGTCCCATCCGCTGCTCCGTGAATGTGCTCTGATTTCTCCTCTGAACTGAATCCCAGTGTTTCTGCATAGAGGAGCAAGGAATGGTTCTGTGTCCTGGCTCCAGCATGGGGTGAACTTGGGTGACTCTCCGAGCCATGGCTGAGTCCCTGTGGGTGCTGCTGGCAGCAGGGTGAGGTGCAGAGCCCGACCTGCGTGCCAAAACTTGGACACTGCTGTGCTCTGCAGCTCCATCCCTTCCTCCTGACAGTGGGACAGCCATTCCCCGAGGCCAGCAGAGCTCCACAGCCACACACGACACTGCAGGCAGACTCTGCACGTCCCAGCCTCAGAAAGGGAGGCCACCGAATTTGTGCAACGAGGTTTGTGTTAGGCTGAATTGATCCTGGGCTGAGGAGAAGGCAGATTCAGGCTGGGCAAACTGCCACACACGGGACTGGGGCTTCCCTGGAATAAGGACTTGGGGGCAGAGAAGTCTCATGTGAAAACTCTGGGTCCCTCTTGGCTGAGAAAAGACTTGAGGATGTTCCCACTCTTTGGGGGTCAAAGCAACTGCTACTGTTTGTCTTCCAGAACAATTGCTACACATACTGAAGCTCCACTTCCTGGGAAGTGGCTGGACATCTCCTGCTGATGGGAAGTAGAGAATATATCTTTTATTTTCCTTTGCTTCCATGCCCAGACTTTGCTTTTGCTTTTAATACACTGCCTTTATCCTGATCCATGAGTTTTTTCCATCTTATTTTCCCCCCTCCAACCCCATCCCGCTGAGGAGGGGAGGGATAGAGCAGCTTGGTGGGAACCTGGCCCCTCTTGCCAGCAGGCTGAGGAGCTCAGAAATGCAGAAAGAGCAAACATTTTGGTGCAGGCTCACACATCAACACCCATCTCCAGGCTTTCCATCCCTACCTTAGTAAAACAGAGCCCACAGCTCGAGCCCCCGTGGGCTGCACTGGGGACTCCAGGTACTACGACTGGTTTGTGCTGCTCTGGGGGGATAAAAAAGCGCTCCCAAAGTGTACAATACCAATGACTTTGTTGCTTTGTATGAGGCCACTGTAGCTTAGGTGGGAACAAAGGAGCTGGATTGTTTGCCTCCAGGATGGGAGAGCAGAGCCTGCAGCAGCAGTGACTCAGAAAAGGATTTAGGGGTCACGGGTGTATAACTCCCTCATCATGAGCTCCCAGCGCAGAGCTGCAGGAGAAAGACAAGTTGATGTGATCCTTGATTGAGCTTTTCTAAAAAAAAAAAAAAAAAAAAAAAAAAAGGAAGGGAAGGAAAGAAAAGAAAAGCTGAGAAGTGCTCTTGAGTCTGCACAGTGTGCAGGGGAATATGATGGAGCTAATCTGTCCAGTCGCTGGGGCCAGCACAGCTCAGCACACCGGCCAGCCCGGAGGGCAAAGGGGCTTCCATGGGGGTGGGAGACTGGGGGTCCCCTAGGAGAGGTTGGAGAGCGCTGGTGCAGAGGAATTGAGCTCCTCTGTGTGTGTCAGGCTGGAAATGGAGCCTCCAGCCTGTCAAGCAAAATGCAGGAGAAGCCCTAATTGCTGGAAGCTGAAAGCAACCTTGGAGGAGGACACGCTGCGGGGCAGCGAGGGCTGACGGGGAGCAAGGGACCAGGGATTTACTGTTGCTCAGAGCCTACAAAATGAGATTTGATATTGCTACAAACCAGAGGCTTTAATTCAGCTGCTGGAGGAGAGAAATAGCTGCGGTGTGTGCAGCTGGGAGGAGCAGGGGAGAGAGGCACGGTGGCCCTTCCTGACCTTCATTCATAAATCCCTCCCGCTCCTGCCCTCGGAGACAAGGCCGTCCCACTCTGCCCTCACGCTGTTCCTAACACTTGGAGCTCTGCAGCGAGGCCATGGCTATAAGTTACCCTGAGCCTCTTCCAGTTGCCTGCAGGAGTGGAGGGGAAATGGTTTCCCAGGGGCACATCTGGCCAGCTGTGCTCCCGGGTGCTCTGAGTGAGGCTGGGGCTGGGAGGTGGCCATGGGGGTCCAGGGACTCCTCCCTGAGACACTCTGGCCTGCCAAGTCTCCCTGAAGTCCTGGATCTGATTAGCAGGTTTGGGATCGGGCAGGAATTTTCCACATGCCAGTCTGGCAGGAACCACAGAGACTTTTTTGCCTTCCTCCGTTATCACAGAGTGGAAAACATCTGGGCATATCAATTACCCGTGACTGCAACGAGACAGAGCATCAGTAACACCTCAGGCTGCCTGAGACAGATCCCCAGAGCCCCTGTACAGCCCCTGAGCTGACTTTGGGGCCCATGACCCCATCCCACGTGGGGCTGGGGTGGTGATGCACCACCCACAGCACCTGCACGGGGTTGCAGGTGGTTCACAGGGCTGGAAAGTGGGGAAATAATCCGGAGGACTGAAGTCATGAAGTCTAACTGGGGTTACTGGGTTCTTCCTTAAGCTTGTGTTTTTTACTTAATGGCTCCTGAGTGCACTAATTGGCTTTAATTGCACTAAGCAGCCTCACCTGGGACCCCACTCACTCATTCAGCAGTGCTATTTAAGGCCAGGCCAGACTGTGGTTGGAGTTCTTTGCCCTCCAACTTTCATTTCCAGCCTCATCTCCTGCCTCTCCAGCCCCTGGAGGTTCCTACAGACACGGCTCTCACCATGCTCAGGTACCCACGATGTGTCCTGTGTGTTTGTGTGCAAACTAGGCCGTGTTTGAAAACATCTCCTGGTCACCGTCTGATGCCAAGAGAGTTGCCTGCTTCCCCCATTTATTTCCAGCCAAAATCTGTGCTTTGGGATAAATTAGCCTTAATATTCCCAGTTTCCCCCAGCCCAAGCCAGCGCTTGCCTGCATGGTCATGGCGCTCTTGTGTTAGTCATCTCCCAGCTCAGTGAGCACTGGCAAACACACAAAGCAAGGAGTGAGCTAAAATTTCCAAGTCATCACTCAGAATAAAATGTGACTTGTTGGGAAATGTCACCATGGCTGTTTTGACAGGCTTTTTTTTCTTCTGAGCAGAAGACTTGTCAAAACCAGCCCTCTCCCTCTGAAGATATCTTATTTTCTACTTTCCCAAATGGAAGGAGGGCTTTGCTGCAACAGCTCCTGACCCAACTTTTCCCTCATCCTGCCAAGGTCCTACCACCTCTTCTTGAGCTCAGAAGTTTCTCCTTCCAAGAGCCAAAGATTCAGCTTCAAGCTAAAAACTTTGACTCATTGGGAGGAACCTTCTTCCTTGCTGGAGGGATAAAAACCAACTGGAGTTCCCTGAGGTCCCCTGGACCAAAGGAGAGGAGCTGCTTGTGCAGGGTGGGGATCTCCAGCTGCTTCCCAGCCTGCAGCTTTCATCTCCTGGTTATTCCCACCCCCTTCCATGCCAGCCTCCTGCTTTTAATTACGTTGTAGAAAAGTCTCACAACTCAGCGATTCAAGGTGGCATTTGAGAGAAATGATTCCCCTTAGCGTAGCTGACAGCTAATTTGTGTAAAGTTTAATTACAGCGAGCATTAATTAACTGGCAGTGTGTTGCGATACTAAAGCGCGACCATCTGTTCTTTAAACCTCCTCCCCCAAATTTCAGCCCTAATAATGTCGGTGTCAAGGAGGTTGCTCGGGTGGACCCGGTGCAAGCGCAGCCGCTGTGGGAGGGTGTCACCCACCGCTGGTGACGGAGCACTGAGCACTGCAGGGTGAATCACAGCTCCCAGCATTGTCTCCGCGCAGGGATCAGCTTTGGAGGACGTGGTTTTGGAGCCCACGTGCTCCTGTATCGTGTGTTTCAGTGGAGGGTCAGCTCTTGCCTTGCCGTAGAGGGAGGATTGGTTGTTTGGGTCCAGCAGCACATGCCAGTGCTCTGTGTGGGAGAATTTGGTGTTTGCTGTGTGGAGGAATGTGTGCCCATGTGAGATGTGAGGGCTGGGAGAAAGGCTCCAAAGCAGCCACCGCTGTCGTGCTGTGGGACAGGTCCACCAGGATCCTCCCTTCTGGAAAAGCAAAGCTGGCACATTTTCCAGCCTGAAAAGAGAGCTCAGGTGTGTGCATATCAGTTTCCAGGTCCCCAGCTGTGTCCCACAAGGTGGGTTTGTAGTTGTTCCTGGCTTCAGTCTGTCCATCCCCTGAGCAGACATGAGTGGCCTTAGCATGTAACCAGCAAAAAACAAGCCCTGGGAGCTCCTTTTGGCGTGTTCTACCAGAGGCTGCTGTCTGGAGGCAGATTTAGTGCTGGAGGGTGAGTGGCACTGGATGCACTCAGGTTGCAGTGGGCTACAGCAAATCAGCCCAGCTCATCCTTCAGACAGCTCAGAACCTCCCGGGTAAAAGAGACATGGGGCAAAAACTGTACAAGCAAATGCCCCAGACCTCTGCCCTCAGTAAATCCCATCTAACCTCAGTGCAGCTGCTTTGATCTCATCATGTAAATCTAGATGAAAACAAATACATCTCCAGCGAGAGACGAGCTTGTCCTCCAAGCTCTCGGCCAAGCCTTTGGATTCAGGACTTTGAACAGGGCTCGGCAGCTGTTGGTGGGAGGAATTGCTCTGGTCAAACTGCAGCTCCCAGCTTGTCTCAGCTGCTGGTTTCAGGGTCAAACGGAGCCTTTCCTCCCAGTCCCCAAATGTGGCCCTCAGCTCAACGCTGTGGTTTGGGTCCAGCTTTTCCTCCCCCAAGTTCTTGAGTCCTGCCTTTGTGCTGGCTCGTGGATTGGACGGTTTTTGCTTGGTGCTGGGATGGAGCCTCTCTGGTGGCCCCTCATAAGGATCTTTAAAGCTGGGGAGCAGGTTTTGGCAGGGAGCTGGTGTGCTGTGGGTAGGGGGACGGCTTGGGATGTGTCAGGAGCCTGGAATTTGGGCCATCCGGGCTTTTGTCCCTGCTCTGACATGAGCTGCCTGTCTGAGCCTGATCCAGTGGAACCCATGGGAGATGCTGGGGCTGAGGTTCTGCTGCCCACCCAAGTGAAATGACAGCTTCTTCAGCTCTGCTGCTTCCACCACCTTCCTTGGGCACGGTTTGCTTCCAATGACAGGAGGCATGTGCTGTGTGACACCCTGGCAGACGTGGTTGCCACCCACACTGTGACCAAACACAGAGAGGGCTGAGCTAACCCTGGGGAGGGGAAAGGGTGAAGCCTTGATTCTGCTGATGTCAGTGGGAAACCTCTCTGGACTCCCAGGTGGAAGTGAGGGTGAAATCCCAGCTCCTAGAAGCTGTCTACAGCTCTCCTTCCACCTTCTTGTCGTAGGAACTGAAATCCTGGTCACACCCAGCCTGATTAGCCCAGGCTGGCAGTTCTGTGCCCAGCTGCTGTGAGCTCCCTGCCTGCTCTGGATGCAGAGTAAAATATTGCTTACCCTGCCACAACAGTCATTACCCTCATCCATTTCCTCATACAAGTGCGCTGGCAATTCCTGCAGCTCAGCCGACTGAGAGACAACTCAGAGCTCTGATTTTTGTGCTGCTTTCCCCCCAGAAATCTCGGTTTTGCCAGGCCCACTGCACCCAGACCTCGCTGCCATGCAGCCCAGCTAGCTGAGCCATTCCACACTGGTAGCTGCTGCCAGCATCCCGTGGGCACTCCTTACTTGCCAGCCTGGAATATGTTCCCTGTGAGCAATAGGATTGCACAGACTCCTGAAGATGACGTGCCTGGATGCAGAGCTGGGGAAACTGCAGCAAGTACAGCGGAGGGTGATTCCCAGGGGTGAAGGGGATAGTGCATCTCCTGCTTTGCTCTCAGGAATTTCCAGGTTTGGAGGGGTCAGAACCGGACTGCAGTGGGGGACATCTCCCTCCCTGTGCAGGGATGGGGTTGTGGGCAGACCCCTGGCAAGCAGGATTGTTAATTAAACAAAAGTTTGTGGGTGTATAAGGTGTCTTTATGCAAAACAGCCTTGCAGAAGGTTGCGGTGCTACCTGGAGAGCATCTCGTTATCGGTGCCATAAGCTGGAGATGGGGAGGAGGAGGAGGCAGAGCTTGGCAGGGTGAGGGATGAGCTCTGAGTGGGGACCTGGGGGAGGATGGGGGGGTTCAGCAGATTTGCAGGTCCCACATTAAGGGCAGAATCAACATGACTCAAACATTTTGGAGCTATCCATCCTGACCGTGCCACCATCCAAAGCCTCGGGCTGCCAGTGCATCAGCTCACCTCCCAGTGGAAAAGGGGAGGGATAAATCCATCCCGGAGGAGGGGGGACAGCGGTTCTCACCTTGGGTGTTCACAATTAGTTTAATGAAGCGGTTCGTGTGATATTGTTGCCCTCTATTGGGCCCAGCCTGAACGGCTGGGACGGTACTGATGTGCCCATGTGGGGTGAGGAAGGGTCCGGGGCTTTTCCCGAGGCTTTGGGATTGAAACAACCGTTCCCCGGCGCTGGGGCTGCTTGGAGAGGGAGCTCCTGCCCAGAGCTATCGGGAGCAAAGAGCCAGAGCTAATGCCAGACAGGGGTAATGAGCCTTGCCCTGGACTTCAGTGGAATTTGGATCAGACCATTTGCAGTCTCTGGGGATAAGTCGGATCCACGTCACCCTAGTGATGGGCTGGAAACACGCCCAAGTTATTTGCAGAGGGGGACTGGTCTGAACTCCCTTCTGCTGCCCTTTTCCAGAGCAGGAGAGGTGCCTTTGGGGCAGCAATGGGAGCTCCTTTAAACACTCTGCATTTGCTGGTGGGGGCCACAGCAAAGCCAGGAGTCCTGGCCAGGTTTCCCAGCCTGTACAGGATCACTGCAGGGACTCGGATGGGGAATGTGAAGGCACCACTTTCAATTCTTCCCTGACCTGCTCTGGCCTGGGCTCTTGCTGCAGATGCTCGTGGGGAGTCTGGCTTAAACCTGGGGGTGGTGAGGTTGTTTCTGTGGGGCCCCAGGGAGGCTCAGGCTGGATGTCACCTGCAGGCTGTGACATTGATGGAGGTGTACTCCCAGGTGCTGCAGAGCCCCTGGGCTGGCCGAGGCTTGGACATTGGGGGGGGTTTTCTCATCTCAGAGAGGTGTGTGTGGGCTGGCTCTGCGGGAATGCCAGCCCAGTGGAGAGAAAAACCTTTTAGCAGATTGATTCAGTATTGGTTTTGAACTCTTTCCCAGTGCAGGGAAGCAGAGCCTCACTCGTCAATGACAGGGACCCACACGCGGAGCTCGGCGGGGCTACACAGCTCCCAGACAGGACGTGCAGGGTGCAGGCAGGGCCAAGCCGGTACCCAAAGAGGTTCCTCTTCTCTCCATCTCTTCCTTTGCTGGTTGCCCCTGCACTGTCACACTGGTGGGATGCTGAGGGGGTTGCAGCCCTATGTGGCAGCGCTGCTCTGGAAAAGCAATGCCCCCCTGGAGCTGGGGAAGCTCTGCCACCCCGAAAGCAAAGGCATCGAAACAAACGGCATCTCCCTGAGCGCTGAATATCCACAACGAGAAGTGGCTGGCTCCTCTTTCTCTTAGCTGAGAACGAGTAGGTAGAGTTGGACTAGCTGGGAGTGTTATAAATGATGACATGCCTTTGAACTAGCAGCTGGGTGAATGTCTCATCCTACGCTGTCTACGTTCGTGCTCCCCTGTCATCTGCTCGCGAGGACTAATAGAGATGAAACAACCCGAGGATGGATTTCCAGGCGGAACGGTTCTGCCAGGTGTCTCCTCGTGCTGTAGCGAGGGGCTGGGGGAAAAAAAAAAAAAAGGAAAAAAAAGAGGAGGGCCACAGTGCCAAAACCTATCTGGGGAAGTGGAGGGAGTTACAACAGGGCATAACTGAGGCCTTGGGAAGGAGGAAACGGCGTAGCTTGGCCTGGTGCTGCAAAGGAACACGCTGTCATCGAAGCCTCACCAATCCTGCCCCAAAGAGGCGTGGAAAATGTGTGCCTGGTGGCAGAGGGGGAGCTCAGGTGCTGATGGATGGCTTTGTCATGCTGCTGTTCCCCCCTGGCTGGAAGGGCCAGCCGTGGCTGCAGAGGCACCGTTTGCTTTGCCGCTTGCAAAGGCTTTTTTTTTTAAAAGAGTTGAATAAATATTTGTACAAATAGCACTTTGAGCACCATGCCTCTGCTCTAATTCCGTGAAATTTGCTTCAGGGAGCACTTACTCCTGCAGTGGGAATCTCAGCTGTGGGGACAGAGACTGGACACCACCAAATCTGGCTGGCTCTGCCTTTGCTCAAGGCCAAGTTCTCCCAGGACTCTGTCCTAGAATAATCCACACCAGGAAGGACTTGGGGAAGGTTCAGTGGCTGGAAACCTCTGACCAGCAGAGTCGAGGCTGGTTTTATTACCTTCCACATGGTCCTGTGTCCTGGTATCCTGCTCATCACCAGGCAGGGAGTTTGCCAGGGGAACATTAGTGATTTCCCTGGGAGCTGGGGATGCTCAGCCCTGGCTGGGCTGCTCAGGGCTGCTGGTTGTGCTGTCTCCGTGGGACGAGCCTGGGGAAAGCAGTGTAAAGATGCCAGGAGGCAAATAGGTGGAGCAAACAGTGCAAAACTGGACACAGAGGTGAACAGGGGGGCTACTCTGGGCCTGATGGGGTGTCAGGGGGTGCCCAGCTGTCACAGCAGCACTGGGCAGTGCTGGTTAGACCAAAGCTTTCCTGGAAAGGTCAGGTTGAGATGAAGATTTTTGTATATATATATATTTCATTGACCAAAGCAAATGCATCTCAAATACTAATTAACTGCGTGTCACTCAGCCAGGGCTATTGCTGGGGTTATTTTTCTTGCTCCAATGACAAATATGGCCAATTAAATCAACAGTATCTCTTTTCTTGCATTCATTTTCTTTCTCCGTCACATACTTGAAGGAGGGCAAAATCAAACTGACAGCGGAAAGGGTTTCAAAATCCAGTGAGTATAATGCTGGGAGCCTCTTTCTTTGGACTGCAGGGCTCTGCTGAGGCTCTTCCCCCTTCCTTCTCTTAATCAAAATCTCCATCTTCAGCCTTGGTTTAGCCTGTCTCCAGTCTCCCTGTTTGATTTCTACCTACTGACCTTCCACTTAGCTCCCTGCTGGCCTGCGGAATGTCTCCTTATGGGAACTGCACACCCAGTCCTGTGGGCTGAGAGCATCTGGCCCCTGTAATCACTGGTGCTGCCACTGGTTCAGGTGGAGCCAGGGCTTCCCACAGCCCCTAACTTGAAGTTTAACAAGATTATCCCTTAGGGATAATCTTTACTGTGCTCCTGAAGAGGGTGAATGATTTTCCTTAGAAGGTCTAAAGAGCTGAGGGGAGGAGAATGGGAAGGATGAGGAGCTCCCATCATGTGAAGAGAGGTATTAAAGGCACAGTTTCTGTTAGACCAGCTCTGTGCTGCTCAGGGTGGCCTGGGCTGATGCACTGCTCCTCTCCTTATCCGGGTAAATGTGCTGATGAATGAGGCCAGAGCTACTTATCAAAATCAATCAGGACTCCAGTTAATTAGGGCAGTTGGGACCAAGTTGGTTTTTCCCTCTTTCCCCCCGCCTTGTGGTAGAGGGGCACGAAGGTCAGGAGAAAAAAAATCTCCATCCTTGGACTGCTACAGTAGTTTACACTTAGTCAATAAACAGGAGCAATCAGGAGATGCTTTTTGGAATGGATAAACAGGGAGTCTTGGATGTGCCCCGTTCTCCAAGCACCTCTGTTCCCTACCTGTAAAGTGATGATTTCTCATCTCTCCTGGGCATGGGAAGGCAGGATGGCTCTGCTGCAGACAGGGCATGGGCAAAGAATAGTCTTCCAGGAGGTAATGCTGCTTCTGCTCCTGGTTTGGGTGTCCCTGGCTGTTTTTCTTTTTTCTTCCCTCAGACTCTTGGACTTCACAGAGCCATTTATAGCCCCTGATTTTTGGGGAGAGAAAAAGACACTTGGCTGAGCCAGCAGAAGACAACATTTTAATGTCTTTTTTAGGACCACTGTCACATGCTGGCCTTGGCTTTTGAGGCAGGAAGTGCCTCTGTGAGGGATGTTTCCCAACACCTACAATGCCAGGCCAGCAATACCTATGTTCCTTCTTTCCCAGCGCTACAAGTGGGATGTGGCACTGGGGAGACTTTTTACCCTGTTGGTATATAATTTCCTAAATTTTTTGGACTAACATCCCTGCTGTTTCAAGAAAGCAGTGGAGAGATTTGTGAAGAAAGAATGTTTTTGGGTCAGGGAAGGAGTCTTGTACCTGCTCACGCCTCATCTCTTTAAGGGAGGTGTGGAATCAATCTTTGTGATTAAGTGAGAGAGCAGGGAGCTTGAAGCCTCTGGGACTTTGCAGTCTGCTCAGGTCTTGGTGCAGAGGCAATGGGAAGAGCTGGGTCTTTATTTTCCAGGGATGTTTGAAAGGGAAAAGTACCCAAGAGCAGAATTGTTCCGGTGCAACAACATACACGGAGCGAGAGTGTGATCTGTGCTGTTAACAAGAAATTAACAAAGCAACACAGCAGAGCTGTGTCTTGCTCCTTGTGACCTCAGCATGGGAACACCATTTATTTCCATCAGGGTGAGGTGTTGGTGCTCCCAGTTTGGGTTTGACTCAGCCCCAGCGTTGCCAGCTGGGAACGTCTGCGTGTCAGGGTGTGCATCAAAGGCTTGGACCTGAGCTCAGGGCTGCTGCTGTAGAGAGGATTTGGAGACTCAAAGCTACTTTTTTTTTTTTTTTTCAAAGCACTGATCCCATTTCCTTGTATTCTTAAGTAGCTTCAATCCATCTTAGTGCATTACAGAACTGTGTTGATTGTTCTACTGTAGTCACTAATAACCAGCCCTGCTCCACAGATTACCCCGGAGAGCTGCGTTCCTGGCTGAGCTGTACCAGCCTTCCTGTGGGCAAGGACTCCGTGGGATAACTGGATTTGTTGAGGCACACGTGAAGCTTTCCACGGGCGGCAGACAAAGGGGAGCATCGGGGATGTGGGCAAGGGGCAGAGGAGTGTGAGGAGATGGGATGGTGAGAGGGAAAACTGGGCATCAGAACTGGGGTGGGAAAAGCTGAGCTGGAAAAGGAGGAGGCTGAAAAACAGGCTGGGTGAGAGAAGGAACAATAAGGTCTAAGGGGAGAAGGAACAATAAGGGGCCAACTCTGTGTTCTCATGTGTTCAGGATGTTTGGAGAACAGGGAGTGAAGCTGCTGATGCCTAAATCTGCCTGAAGGTCAATGCAGGAGCCCTGAGAGATGGAGCTGCCCAAGCCAGACCGCATCCCTGCTGTGAGGGGGACAGGTGGCCTCTACACCACTGGTAGGGAAGGTCCTTCAGGTGAAGTGGAGGCTCTGAGTGATGCCTGCAAGAAAACACCATCCCAAAATACGGAGGTGTGTGAGGTGGGCACTATGGCCCAAGGAAGGAAAGTTTCCATGGATGTTGCAGCCCTTGGGGAGCAGAGATTTCTGGCCCTGTGGGCAGGCATATTCTGTCCTTCATCTCCATCCCAGATGGATTTTGGAGATCAAAGGTAAGGCTCTCTGCTGCTGTAATGCTATTGATGTCAGGCGGGTTGTGCCGTAGGGAAGTTGGCTCTCTCCTTTTAATTACGGTCGGAATTAAACTTGAGCGTTCAAGGCTGGAATTCCTACCTTTGGCCTGCACAGGATCTATAGATCATTCAAATCTCACTTAAACCCTCAAAGTACTTTTTATGTGTTGTTGTCAGGGCTTAGGGCTGGCTCTCTGCAAGCAGGAAAATGTCATCAGTGGATGGTTGTCTGTAGGTCGCATATGGGGTAATCAGCCACCCTAATTGCTCCTGGTGGGCTATAAATTAAATAAGGTGACAATTAAATTCACCTTGATGTTCTGGTGGTGAAGTCAATAGTTCCCAGTACTGGATCACCAGCTGCCTCCCTCTGGGTCACAGTCTGGTGACTCTCCCAGCAATATACTGAACCATGTTTGTGCAGGAAAAGCCTGCAATAAAATGTGCAAGAAACTGCAAAGAACCTCCTGATAAATGAGGTCTGTAAGTCATCCTTTGAGGCTGTGCTGGAACCTGGTTATTGCTTAATAGAGTAGGTGCAGTGGAGCTTGGTTTATGGGGCAGCAACTTGCTAAAGGGAGGGGAGGGCTCCTGGCAGCTCAGTTAAGAGCAATGTTTGGGTGCTCCCACGGGGCAGAGGCATCAGTGGAGGCTCCACACGGTGCTCTGGTCAAAAAGGTACCTGTGGATCATTCTTGGCTCTCTCCTTATGGTTTTCATGGGTTCATTAGGGCTTTGGCTGCTCCAAATTGGTTGGACCCATGAGACCGCAAATGCCTTCTCCCTCACCCCCAGTTAATCTTTTTCTCCACAGTGTTTGTATCAAATATTTCAAGTTATCACGTTTCTGGCATAAATTTGAAGCTCTGCATAGACCATTTCCCTTCTGCTCGAGCTCTGGGACACAGAGAAATCAGGGCTCCTTTCCCAGTAGCTGCTGCCTCCTCATCTCTTGCTTTTCTGTGTGATTTGGTGACAAATTAACTGCCATTACAGCAATCTCTGCAGAAGCCACGAATCCTTCTGGAAGATTTGCCTGCACCACCTCCCAGCACGGCCTTTCCCAGACTTCATCTGCTCCTTCACCTCCCTTAACTTCCCTCAGCTTCTCCTGGTTCCCAACCAAACTGCAGCGCTGTTGAATTGGGACAGCCACATCCCTGAGCTGCTGTGGGATATACAGGATTTAGGATATGCAGTTCCACACTGTGCTCACATCAACAGCTCTACCCCAGCAGGACCCAGACCCCTCGCTCTCCTTTTCGCCTCTCCTGTATTGTCTGCTGGGGTTTATTTTAAACACTGGGACAGTAGTACCTCTGGAGAAGTTAATAATCCTCATTGAGGCTGCCAGGGCTTGTGTCCCACCCTGGCAATAAGGCAACCTCGCTGTGTTAGGAGTGCCATTAATGCTGATGGAGGGCTGTGGATCTGACAGCTGGAGGGCTGGAGGTCAGGTTCACTGTGGCATACATTTCAGATTTCAGTGCAATAGGCTTTGATAACATTAAATGGAGTGAAGAGCTTCTCTCTTACCCAGATTCTGTTCCCTTTTTTTGTCTCTCCTTTTTAAATTAAGGCAAAGCAGTGTTGCGTTGTAAGAAGGATCTATTTTTCTACTGACCCATTTCAGTAAAAATTCAGCCCATCTAGAGCATATGCTGCTTATGAAGATGGGAAGAAATTCACAGATATTAAGGACGCTGTGTGATCAGCTCATCTCACCTCATGCATAACACAGCCTGGAGAATTCCCCCCAGGACTCTCCTCCTGAGCCCAGCACTCTGCAGCTGGATGACACTGTGGCTTTTTGTGTGATTATCCAGAACCATCTCAAGGTCTGGCTCAGGGGTCTTGTTCAGTCACCTCCCCTTCATCAGTAGGGTGTGAGACACTTGCTGTGGGAGGCAGCTGCTGCTTTGGCCCCTCGTGCCACCAGCACAGAGAAAACACTGGCTCTTCAGCCTGCTCCGTGCGTTTGCGGCATCTGTGCTTTCTCAGACCTTGGGTGAGGGAGAATGAGGCAGTGAGAGAGTGCTGAGATGGCTGGGAGTGCTACCAGCACCTTCCTTTCCTTCCTTCCCCTTGAGGATGTGGGATCACCTGTCTCAGTGGGGCCATGGACCCAGGGGAGCTTTTGGGTCAGCTCCGGATGCTCAGCGGTGGTTGAAGACGATGTTTGTGCAGTTTGGCTAAGCCAGTCCTGTCTGCTTCTAAGCTGCTGTCAGCAGAGTTACTTCCAGAAGGCAATTAAAAGCACTAAACGACCTTCTTGCCGCTAATCACCCATCCAAAGGACCCGTCTCCTTCCTCAGGGCGAGACAACTGCCTCTGCCTTCTCAGGTGCACCAAGGAGCCTTGTGCTGCACTGGAAGTGATTCACAGCTCCCAGGAGGCTGCACACCCTGCAGAGGCAGGCGCTTTTCTTGTGAACTGACTTAAAAATCATTTTTCCCCATTTGTTCCACAAATGAAACGAAACAGCTCGGTCTTGAGGACTTGCAGAAAGACTTGTTTCCATCAAGCCCTTGGAAACGCTGTCATGTTTCATTCCAGGAGAAATTGCTTTGAAACTTCTCCACTGCCAAAAAAAAATATCCCAGACTACATTTTCTTCTCTTCCTCCCACCTGAAGCTGTCTGGATTGCCTTGGGGCAGGAGTGATGGATTCAGGTCCGCTTTGTCGATGGCCAGCACATGTATTCATGTATCTTTGCCAAGCCCTTTCTGAGAGGTTACTCAGGTATCTTTAAAATATCCCTGAGTGCTGTTATTTTCGGAAGTCACCAAGGTTTCTGTGTTGCGGAGATTTTGCTTCTCCGCTCTGCAGCATGACTTTTTAAGACAGTATTTTTCTAAATTCCTGGCCTTCTGAGTTTTAATGTAACCAGTAAAAAAGAAAATACTCCCAGGCAAGAGGCTTACTCGCTGGTCAGTTGTGTCATCCTGTTGCTTAGTCCAAACGGTGATCTGATGACTTCCCACTCCTTGGATACTGCCCAGAAGAAATAGGATGGTTTATGTTTTGAGAAGAGCCTTTGATTTGGCAGTTCAGCCTCGGTACAGCTGTGCAGGTTTGATGTCTTGGTCAAAGCACATTAGAGCTGCTCATTTTCTTAATTTTTGGCATTTGCTGAAGAGGGTTTACGCCTTTCTTTTCTACGAGATTAAATGCTAATAGTGGGTTTTTTGTTAGTGTTCCCAGCTCTGTATCCCCATATGCAGGCTGGGACTTGGCTGGCTGCCCCATCCCCGGTGGGTGTTGGAGCCACACGTCCCAGCCTGGGGAGCCAGTGCTTATTTCAGCTCGTGCTCCTGCTTTGAGCAGGCTTGGAAATGAATTCAGAGGCTGCCCAAATAACACGCCTCTACCTGGTGTGTCTGGAGAAGAGATGAAGATCTGTTTGCATCGTGTTAGTACATAAATCCAGCTCCCCTTAAGGTGCTTCGGCATATTTGGATAATGACCTGGAACAACCTGGGTGGCAGGAGGTTACATGTACCTGTCACGGCAGCCTCTGGGAGCGCGGGGGAGATTTGCCAGCCAGCAGGCACAGGCAGCCAATTACGCCACGCTCAGAAGCTTTTCATTCTCTTTTTTTTTTTTCCCCCATCTCCCCAGCTCCACAAAGCGAATCCTGCTGAAGAGACCTCTGCCTCCCGCTGGCATCACCTCCTGTCTGAGGAGACAGCGTGCAAAGTGCCCTCAATATTTGCGGCGTGTTTTTTTTCTGCCACTGTTGTTAAAAGCTCTGCTGTCCTTTGCAGGGGACTGTGCTGAGCTCCCTGAGCTTGGGAATGATCTGTGTCAGTGCCCTGGGGGCTTGTGGGGTCTGTTCTCACTGCTGATGGGAGCAGGGAGTTGCTTCAGCTTTACTCTTTCATACCCGTTATTTTTTTGCCCACCTCTCCGCTTGTCAGGCTGGGAAATGGTTTGTGCTGGCTGCAACACCCGGGAGAGAGGCCTCACCTGGGATTTTGGGGCACTGGCCTTAGGAAGAACAAAAAAGCAAGAATCGGTGTCTTCGTGGGTGCCTGTGTGTCTTCTTTCTGGGCTGGATATGGGGCCAGGTGTCAACACAAGACTGTGGGAATCGTGGGAACACAGCAGGATCCTCAGGTGGATCCCACTTCTGTGCTCTGACAGGCAGATCACAAGTCCTGCATTTGTCTCCCTGCTTATAAATGTGCAGCTTTGTCTTGCAAGCCCTCTCATACCAGCTTAACCCAACCATCGTTGAGACTGTGATGTCAAATATGTCCCCTGAAATCTGGTGTGATGAAAGTTTCCTGCAGCACTTGAGCATTGTCTGGACAAGAACTCAGTGTTTCTGTGGAGAAGTCTGACATCTGTCCCTTTCTCGGGTTGCAAAGTCCTTTGCAACCTGGAGCTGAAGATTCCTGGTGAGTGCAGTTGGGTAGCTCTGAATCCAGATTTCCAGGCTGGTCCTAAAGGAAGGGTAGAGGAGTCATGGAGTCACTCTCCACCTTGGCCATGATCTGGAGCCACAGCAGGATGGAGATCAGAACCTGTTTCTGTCCTAGAGGCTTCTGCAGGTTTGGAGGATAGAACACACTTGTCCTTTGTGTTGCCTCCAGCTCCTAAGAAACACTCTTACCTTGTCTCTGCAGACCTGTGGCATCACCCAGTGACTGTGGCCCAAGGCTGGGTCAGATAACATTACTACCAGCCTGCCTAAACTTCTCCCCTTCCCCTTTGGTCTGTTCCACGTATGTAGCTTCTCATTTCATCTCCCTCTGGCTTCTGTCATTTGAAATAAGTCAGTTGGTAACTGTCACTCAAAATGGCAGGAGCTGAAAGTCTCTTTTTGCCTGTGTGGCCTCACTCTGCCATTGCCCAAACTCCTGAGGGAGCAGCTCAGTTGGCTGCAGGGGGTGATATGTTGTGTCTTGCTGGGCTGAGCTTGTTGGATTCCTGTCCCACCCAGGAAGGGTGGGTGGTAGATGACCTTGGGAGGGACTGCAACTTTTGTGTTGGAGCTTTTCGCTTTACTTAGAAACCTCAACTGCTGGAAATCAAATGGCTAAGAGAGTCTTTTGCTTCTAGCTACAAAAAACGATTTTAAAATTCTGGTAACGGTGGAAAAGGCTGAAAAAGGAGTGGAAAGCATAAGGCACAAGTGTTGTCCCTCCCTCACAGAGTGTTTGACAGCAGAAGCTCCCATCTTTCAGGCAATTCCCAACTCAGATGGTGACTGCTCAGTGCCCAGAGGAATGCCAATCTGATGGGAATGCAGCAGCTCTCCTGGTTGTCAGAACAAACCAGGGTTGAATATGCAACGAACCCAGACTGGTTCAGAACCACAAATCCCTAAAATCCTGTACCTTTTAACAAACAACCCTTTTTGTTTAATGATCCACTTGAGACTAACCCTGTGGTTTCCAGTGCAGTTGTGTTGGACCTGTAGTTAAAAAAATCGCTCATGTACCAGGCAACTGATTTGTTACTGGCCCCCTTGGGCTCAGCTTGAGACAGATTTCACTGGGAAAAGAGCTACAGAAAATGTCAGCAGACAGTGTGTATGTGTGCCAGAGACTCCCAGCAGCTGTGATTTCAAATCGATTTTATTTTCCCCTCATCTAAAGAGTTTTACACTCGCAGGGAGACATTTTGATGTATTGGGAAACAAAACAAGGAGAAGGTTTGGGAAGGGGGAGAAGGCAAAGGCTTTCTAGTAGAATGAGAGGTGAGGAAGAAAATGGGGGTGCACTGGGAGGCTTTTTGAAGGTGCAATTTTGGCTTGTTCTTATGCTCCCTGTGATGGCATCCATTCTCGTAGTGTTCTTTAAAATCTTTGCCTCTTTACCTGCACTCAGCGCTCTATTTCTGCCTCAGATCAAAGCCTTCTGTACTGTCAGTGACCTATATGAGGGGTAGATCTGTCTTTGGGATCGGACAAGTAGCTGTGTGAGTTGTAACAGATGTGGGATCAAGGAACTTCTTGTATTCTGGCTGCTCCAACACCGCCTCTTATATCCTCGAATCAGTAAGGCAGGAGGGAACAGCCACCCTGGACTGCTCCTTTGGGAAAAAGGAGAAATCAGGTGTCTGCAGTCTCCAACCTGGATTTCAGTAACCCAAAGAGATGCGGGCAAAAGGACAAATCCTCTCCAAGAAAGATTGGAGGGCAGGGAGGAGGGGAATGGGGTGCAGAGAAGGCTGCAGGGAGCGAGGAAAGAGGAAAAGCTGGAGTCTGGATGGACAACAGGGTACCCATCTCCCACCCCCAGGCAGTGTAAGACAGGAAGCCCTGGCTCTTGGCCTCCCCTGAAATCCCTGAACGCTCTTGCAGAAGGAAGGAAGGAAGGAAGGAGAGCTGAAGGCTTTGGCCAAGATGGTCTTCACTCAAAGAGTCAAAGAGGAGCCCCGGTTGCTCCAGTTTTCTCTGTGCTTTCCATTTGCATCATCCATTTGTTTCCCTCCTCCATCATCCTCCTGGAGGTTTTGGCTCCTGCTGGCTGAGGTTAAGCCAAGGATCCCACCGTGGCTGTGCCAGGCTGTCTCCACCTCGATGCCCCTTCTCACCCTGCCCTGTTACATTCGTGTGTTAAATACATTGCACATGCTCCTGGCCGTATTTTTGACCCATTTTCTCTGGAGTCTCTGCAATCTACTTTGTCGGAATAATTGCAATTTATTTAAATGTCAACAAGCCACACGTGGGAGACAGCAGTTGTGTGCAAGAGCAGAGCAATTACAGGGAACGGGTCCCTTTTCACCACTTGAACAAAGATCCAAGCTGGGAGAAAGGAAAAGATCATTTGCCTCTATTAACTGATCACTTACCCCATGACTCCCAAAGTCCCCATGTTCCTTTGTACCTCTTCTTTGGGGCCATCACTGAGATATAAACCCAGCTCTTCCTTTGGCTTGTTCTCCACAGAAGCATCTGCTCAGTCCAGAGGAATTTAATGGTGATTTAGACCCACATAACTGCTCACAGAATCTAATTCTGGTCCTGCCCAAACAGCTTAAATTGTAACAGAGACGCAGAGGAGCCTGACCTGTGCGGACACTATTACAGCTCCAACAAAACATACATTACAAGCCCCAGATCCAGCAGTGATTTAACTTGAGTAATAAGTGTAGATGGTTTTTTGCAGCAGCCTGGCACTGGGATGATGTGAGTTTGTACATAATCAGACTCCTTGTCCTTTATCTGTGTTAGGTTGGTGTCTCGGGTCTGCAGGCCCTGCCACTGCTCAGACACACAACAGGCTTTGCTGCCCTCGACAGCCAAAGGCCAGGAGCAGAAAAAGCCATCGGGGGGGTTAAATGCTTTGCCCAAGACATCTTAGCAAAGTCTCCCTGGTTCTGACTTGGTGCCCTTCTTATCAGGACATGCTGCTCTTTTGGGGTCAGGCTGTAGGGTGAGTGAAGACAAGGCTCCCCGAACCAAAACACCGGTGGTTGCTGTGGAGGAAGATCTGGGGCCATCTAGTGACCTTCCAGTGAAAACTTTGTGCTTCCAGTGCTCCCAGTTGCTCTTGAAAGATATGTGGGACACATTTCCTCCCTGCTGCTGACTGAGCAAGTCCCCAGCTCTGCAGTGAGCCAGCTGGAAGGCAGACCTGCACCCTCTTAATGATTTCTTTTGCTAGGAGCTGATTTAGAAACTGGTGCATGTAACCACCTCCTTTCATCTAGGATGAAAGGGAAGGATAACCCATGTCCTTACAGAATAAAGAGCTGAAACACTCAGGGCCACCACCCGAAATGTGAGCTGGGCAGATGAGAAATGGAGAGGTTTGTGCCTCACTGTTTGCCACCGTGGGAGTGGGATGAGGAGCAGGTTTGTGGGCTCTCTGCAAGCCCTGCTGTGTCACCATTCCCTACACGTGTCTCGGCATCATGTGCTCCTGTGCTCTACCAGGTGCCTCTCCTGGATTTCCCAGGGGTCCAGGCAATCCCTCCTCTGTTATTATCAAGTACAAGCACAATAATCTGGACCCTAATGCACACAAAAGATTACAAAGCAGTGTTTTATGGACCTGCTACAAAAGTACCCATAATCTGCTAATGCCCACAATTAAAAAAGGCAGCTGAGCAAATCTGGGCCATTGCAAGTTAGTGCCCATGTCTGGAAATGGGTTCCAGCTGTTGGCCTTGCAGAGGAAGGAGACATCTTTATTAAATATGGATGCTGGAAATTATATCTTTTCTAGTTTTGGCAAAATGCCTTGCAAAGCTTGGGCATAAAGCAGAGACAACTCTGTTTAGTAACTTTTTGTTCTTTTTAAACTATCTGCATGTAAAAAACGAGAAGGGTGCTTGTTTCATCAACAAATGTTCTGTGGTAAAAATGAGCTGATAACTGTGGTGACTGGCCCAGGTCTGTGCTGCTTTTGGGAGGGGGAACTTAAGAAGCAGAGGAAGATGAGGAGCCTCAGGATGAGATGTCCAGGGGCTTGGAGAGAGCTGGTTGCTGCTTCTTATCCGTGATCGTGGTCGTCAAATCTTCTAGTGTGAAGCAGACCTGGATGTGATCAGCTGCCCAAACTGGGCAGAGCCAAGGATGTATCCTCAGTATTCCACTTGTCCTTCCAGTCTCTATTCCCTAGTCTTATATTTCCATATGCTTTTTTATTCCTGTGCTGTGTCACACTTCCCAAGAGGCACTGACCGGAGCTTGAATTTGTCAGAGAGCAGAGGAGAGAGCTGCTGGCAGGGTCTGGGTTTTTCCCGGTGTTCGGATGAGCTTTCCCACGTTACTCCTGCTTGTTGCGTGCCCTGGGGTGGATCAGCACCACGGTGGTCACGCCGTACAAGCAGAGAGGGCAGGTCTTGCTGCCGAGCTGAGCCCGGTGCCAGCGGTCAATGCACTTTCCGTGGTAGACGTGGGAACAGGACAACAACTTCAGCGCCCGGCCGGGCTCACAGGCCTGCAGGCAGATGGCACACTCAGGGTAGTTGGCAGCCCCCCAGGCCACGCTGTGGGGAGACTTTGACCGCCCTCCCGTGCTCTCCCTCTGGCTTTGGTGACCCTTCCAGCACCCTGCAAGGAGCTGGATGCCTGTTATCGCGGTGACCAGGACGCTCGCGGCCGTGCAGAGGGGCAGGATTAGACCGCAGGAAAGGAGGTCTAGGCGGTGGGTGAGGTGCCTGCAGCCACGGTGGGTGAAGCTCCACACGGTGTCCTTCCAGAAGCAGTGCTCATCCAGGAGCATCACGTCCCCTTGCTTGGCCTGGCAGCTCTTTATCCGAAGCCCCACGTTCTCCTCCATGGCGAAGGCCACCACCGCGGGCCCTCCTTCGGCCTCCCCGTCCGCTGGCGGCCGGTCCCCAAAGCCTGACGTGTTGGTGGCCACCCCGTGCGCCCCTGGCTGAGCGGGACGGGCTGTGGCCATGCGGTGCCGGGAGCTGAGGGCGGCGGGAGCCGTGTGGGAACGTCCACCCGCCGTCTCTCCCTGGTCGGGGAGCAGCCCCAGGAGCGCGGCCACAGCCACGCCACCCTGCCCAGCGGCACCGGCGCGGCTGCTGGAGGCCAGCTGGAGGCCCAGGAGTGCGGTGGCCACGCAGAAGGGGGACAGGAGTGGGTGCCACATACCGGAGACAGGGTGCTAAAGGGTCTCGACCCCAAGGGGAGGCTCTTGGCAGGCTCCTTGAGGCGGCCGCTGCCTTCCAGCAGCTTCTCCAGAAGGGCTGCTGCCTCACCAGGCACCTCTGCCTTCCCCTCGAGCCTCTTCTGCGGCTCTCCAGCTTCTCTCCCTCGTGGCCATTTCCCTCCCACCTTCATTTCTCCCCTCCCATGGCAGCCCTGACAGGCCCTTGGAGCGAGCGGCTGTTGCTCTGAGGGGGTTGTTTCTCAGAGACCGGTGTTTTTCATCTCCTGAGAGGGCCCTGGGGAAATTTGGGTGTGTAAAAAAGGAGGAGATTTGGGCAAAAACTTCTGCCCCTGTCTCGTGCCCCTTGCCCTTCCTTCATGCTGCATCAGTGAAGTCACAGCAGCTTTTCATCCCATTTTCCATATGAAGTTACCCCATGATGGTACAAGCAGTTCTCCAGAAGTGGTTCCTGATCTTCTCTCTCTTTTGTCTCATTTTTCCATCACTTTGCCTCTCCACTGACCTCTCTCTGTCCTGAAGCCTGTGGTGTTCACCGGAGATATTCACCCCTCACAGGACTGGGAACCCCAATTTCCCTATCAGCCACAACTCTGGTGCCCTTCACTCTTGACGTCTTCCCACCCAAATTTCTTTGTGTGCTGTTCCTGCAGCCCCATCCCTCTCTCTGGGGGTGCTGGGGCAGATGTGTGCCCGCCCTGCAGAGCCAGTGGAACAGCAGAACCAGGAGCCAGGGTCCCTGGGGTAATCTGCAAAGTACAAGTTGTTATTACTCACTACAGCAGAGCAATCAGCGCGGGCTCTGTAATGCACTAAGATGGATTGAAGCTGCTTAAGACCAGAGGAAAATGGAATCACTGCTTTGCAACAAGGAGTTTAACTCCTGCAGTCCACTGCTGATGAGTGATGAGACCTGAGCAAAAGCCCAGATTTGAAAATTACTGGCTTTGGGGAACGAGATGGGGCCGTCCAAAATCAGACCTGGATCTCAGCTTGGCACGGTGATGTGCCAGGTCTGCCTGGTGAAGGCAGTTTTGCTACACGTGCAGCTCTTTTCCTGCTAGATGTGGAGAGGATCCTGACATTTCACACTGCTCGGGTGTGACTAGTGCCAGCACACCCCTCTGGGTGCCCTCTTTTTTGTGACAGCTACACCACAGGTACTGACAGCCTCCTGCAACAATCCCAGCAGGGCAGTCGAGGGGTTCCCAGGCTGCTGGAGGAGCTGTGGATGAAGCTTCTCACCAGCATTGGAGCTACGTGCAGGACCCCAGCCAGCACATCCCCGTGTCAGGATTTAATAGTTAAGTGATATAAAGTTCCTTTTGCAGGTGCTGTGAGAGGCTGTACAGCTCAAGCTGCCTTGTTTATCCTCGATGCCAGTCTGTCTTGGAAGAGGACTTGGAAAAATGCCATGAGTTGGAAACACAGTAGGGCACAGCTCATTTAGACTCCAGGGGCCAGCAGAAATGCTGTAGGTATTGGGAATGGCCCAAAGAGGTCCTTTCTAGGACTGGAGAACTTGGTGCTTCAGGAAGGAGTTGGGATTTTCAATGGGGAAGTTATAAACGAGATGGTTCAAAGGTAGAAGGAAAGAGGTGCTTAGAGAGGGAAGGGATCAGCGCAGATAATGCCACCCAGAAACAGTCACTGAGGAATAATTTCCCTGAATTATTCGTGACAGTGCTGATCACTGCTTTTGGTGTCCCTGAAAATGTGATGAATTGGGAACCCATCCAGCCCAGCACAGGCTGACTGGGCTCCCCTGTAGCTTTGGATTCCATGTTTGCTGGGCCCGGTGTGCCCTGTGTGTGTTCAAGTTGTTCAGAACCAAAGAATTGCAGTTTTCCTGGCTGTTGCAGAGAACAAGAGGATCAGAGTTGTGCTGCTTGTTTATAAATGGTGGTCCTTTGTGCAGAGTCAGATTTCTCCATGTTTCCATCCCAGATATGGGCCCTTGCAGCCAAAAGACAAAGCAATGAGCTTCCAACAGCTTTACAGTCGTGAAGACGCTGATTTCTTCTCACGTGCTTCTGGGGGATTTTAGGTAGTGCAATAAGGAGCTCTAGGTTATTACATCTTTCTTATTTCTTCCCTCTGAAGAGTGAGTCCAGCTTTCCTCCTGCTTTGCCTGAGATGAATAGCAGATCCTCTGCTGTTACATTAAGGCAGCTTTAAACATATGATAAACTAGCTATACAAACCTTTGTCATCTCGGGCATAAAACAACCTCTAACTGCTTAGGATTAAGGAGACACTTGTCTTAAATCAGCCAGTTATTTTAAATACTTCCCTGTTAGCTGTCAGATGCCCTGACTGCCTGTTATCACACCAGGGGATTTGTGTTAGACTTCAGCGCCAGACTCTGCTGTGAGACTGGGGCCTGAGGTAAGGAGGAGCTGAGGCTCCCAGTCGTCTCTCCAGCAGCTTGCTGTGGCAAAGGGAGATGAGTCTGGTGTGCCAAGTGAGGAGCCAGGCTGCAAGGACTGGCCTGAGAGACTCTGGGAAGTCTCAGAGGGCTTCCTTGGTTGCTAAGAGAACATAAGCCGAGTGTCTTGCACTTTTGGGGGAAGAGGAAAACCAGGGAGCTTCAGCTGGTCATAACAACACAAGGTTAGAGAGGAGCAAACAGCCAGGTGCGTGCACACGGGCTTATTAAAAATATGGATTTTCTTTAATGCTAAATTATCACACTTTGCCATAAGATTTTGTTTGGTTTAATTTCGCTGGTCACAAACTCCCAGGAGGAATCGCTGTAAGCAACTGCACTCTGGGACTGTAGGGTCAGGGGTTTTATTAGGGAAGGTTCCTCAGCTCCAGGATGAAGCTGGCCCTGAAGAGGGCCCTGCCCGCAGCTGGGAAGCAAAGGGAAAGCTTTCTGCAATTTCCTTTTCACTCCCACATCATCACTCCCTCCTGGAAAGACCCGAGGTCTGGAGGGGCGGGAGGCTTAAACCGCCGGAGCATCCGCGCAGAGGTGTCAGGGATTTACCTGCCCTGACCTTCAGGTGACTTCAGCACCGCAGGTTCCCCCCGGTAACGAGACCCTCGGGGCCGGGGCCGGGGCCGGGGAGGCTCCGCGATGCCGCGGAACCAGCCCCGCTGTGACCTCCCCAGCGGAGCGCGGCTCAGCTCCTTGGTTCTTTCCCCTGCCGCATCAGCTCCAACTGGCTGCTCTGCGCCGTGAAAAACCCGAGTTGCCTTGGAGCCAGCGGGGCTGCGGCTCCGTGAGCTTCTCCCGGGCCGGCGCTGACCCCGCCGTCGCCTCCTCGCGTGCTGCGGAGCCGGGCTGAGAGCACCGCCTTCATTAGCAGAGGTCCATCTCCTCCCCTTCACCGTTTCACCCGCTGCTGTTGATTAAGTTTCTCTTTGCAGCTCTTCCAGGAAGCCAGGGGCCTGTTGTTTTGGAGATGGCCTTAATTTGTTTACCCGTGCATATGTTCTGTCTTGTACGATGATGCTTCGCAGCTGGGCTCGAGCAGCCCACGGCACAGGGGAAGCAGCAGGTTAAGTTTAAACCGAAAGGAAGTCGCTGAAATCTGTGCGGATCCAAGGGTAGGCACCCCCGAGATTGATGTGGTAAAAACACGGTGCCCTATTGGCTTAGATAGCATCTTTAGTATTTATTGCTGGTTTCCGTCATAATGTAGGCACAATAAGAGTTTGCTTGCACAGAATATCAGTTAAGCTCAAAGATTTAAAAGTTGAAAACCCCCTGCCTTGGGTTTTACTCTGCGAATGGGAAACTTCCCCGCACGTGGCAGGGGGTTGGGACTAACACGATCTTTAAGGTCTCTTCCAAACCAAACCATTTATGAATTTAAATGCTCTGAGGAAGATGAAGAGTCAGGGATTAAGGTTGAGACTTGCCTGCTGGACAGGACTTGTGCTCTTCAGAACCAGACACCTGCCAGAACTGGTTTCAGAAGTGTTGTCTGGCCAGGACAGGCAGTACAAGACACTGTTTGAGGAGGATGCTCACACACATACGAGGCTTGGATGATGCATCCCTGGGGTACCTTCTCCATGCTTTCCCTATGTTTCAGGATCCTGCCCTGCACTCTTACAGAGTCCAGATCTGCCCTCGACTCACTGAGGCACCAAAATCTTGGTTCAGCAAAGGGGTTCAGCCCCCACAGTGGCCCTGGGGAGCTGGAGAACAGCAGATCCCTCTGTGCTGCTTTCCTACCCCTGTAACCTGCAGAATCTGGCTCTGTCAGAGGCAAAAAGAAACTATTTGGATGTTTTACTGCTACTGTAAAGCTGTTACTTCTTCCCCACCGGCCCTTTAGGACAGAAAAAGGAAAAAAAAAAAAAAGCCCTGTTTAATTTGCCAGCTTGCAAATGGCTCCTAAATAATACAGTTGTCTTTGGCTCAGTCGATCAAAGGGCTCTGCCCATGAGGACAGGGACACTTTGCAGGCTCAGATTAGTGTTGTTTCAGAGGAATTGGATGCTTTTTTTTGTTGCTGTTTTTAAATGATTCTCTTTCCAGGTTGAAGCTGAGCCAGAGAACTGAATGCATAGAATCGATATTTTGCAGAACTGATAGAAAATTAGCCAGGTTTAATAAACTTCATGCATGGCTTCCTATTGTAGTTGTATATCAAAAGGAAAATAAATATATTGACTGGATCTGCTTACAGTAGCATCTCTAAGTCACTCTGGGAAATAAGGCAACAGCACAAATGGTTGTGGGAGACCATGCCGAGTAGGGTAGGAAGGGATCATGCTCAGGACATTTGGGTCCCCTTCTTGCTCATTTACCACATGACCTTGAAATTCAGGCCAAATTTTCGTGCATGTCCACAAAATCTGTTTTGCTTCTTGGCTCCGGGATTTTGTTTGAGATGCGGAGGTGGATGTTTAGTAGCTCCGTGTTCTGTCCTCATCCCCCTGCACCAGTGAAGCTGCTGGGACCTGGTTGTGCTCCATTCCTTGGAGAAAGATCCTAACTGCCTTCCCAGATTCTTTTTTTTATTATTATTATTCATGGCTTTTCTTTTGGTGGTTCCCCTGCAGTGTGGCACTGCCCCTGCTCCTCTCCCACCTGGTAGTGGTGGCTGATAAGCCCTCTGAGATCCATTGCAGCAAAGCAGGGTAAAACAAGAGTAAGACTCAAATCTCGGGTGGCTCAACCTTTTCGGATCTGCAGCTAAACCGCATCATTTTCTTCATCTCAGCGCGAAAAAGAAAGTGTCCACCTCTGGGCATGAAAAGAATCTCCAGGGCTAAAACTTGCTGTTTACACCTGGAATCAGCAGGGGAAAGGGGTGATTGAGTCCTCTTAGACTGGTCCTCTTGATGTACAGTTAAAACTGAAGGGAGAGTCAGACCCTCTGAGTTTCTTTTCCTTTTCAGCTGCAGCTTGCAGATGGGGCATCACTCTACCCCTTCGGCAGCTCTGCCGCTGTCCCTTGTGGATTTTATCTCATCCCTGAACCCAAACATTTTCCCTGGTGGTTTTGCTCTCTTCTCTCAGGTAACAAGTGACAAGAGCAGAGGAAATGGCCTCAAGTTGCCCAAGGGCAGGTCTAGGTCGAATATTAGGAAAAATTCCTTCACTGAAAAAGGGTGGTCAGTCATTGGAACAGGCTGCCCAGGGAAGGGGTGGAGTCACCATCACTGAAGTGTTCAAAAGGGTGTGGATGTGGCGCTTGGGGACATGGGTCGGTGGTGAACACACCAGCACCGGGCTACGGTTTGGACTTGATGACCTTAGAGATCTTTTCCAACCTGAACGATTCTGCGCTGCAAAAGTAGATCCAATGGCCGGTATAAATCAGCAGAGCACCCAGAACTTTGTTGGAGCACACAGAGGTGGTGCTGGGGGAGGATCTGGCCCCTGTTATTTTCGTTACTGATCTGTAGCTGGTTCTGCAAGCCCATTGAATGGAGACGGCCCCTCCCTCCCCATAACGAGGTGAAAGCTGGAGCAGCTTTCCAGCCATGCACCTGCGAGGGGAAAATAAATGGGGAGGATGAGCAAGCCATGGGTGGGTGTTATTGCCCGGGCTGTTAAGCACATAACGTAATTTATCGCTTAAGTAACCTTGGAACAGCATCCCCTGCGACGCAGCCGCCAGTCTGCCACGGGCAGAGAGGCGAGCGGGACGTGGTTAAGCACCCACCTGCCATCATTCATCATCCAGTTAACCCCACAGCTCAGCCTCACTTCAAAACCACGCATTTCTCTCTTTTCCCCTCTCTCCCCACACCTGCCTGCCACCTCCAGCCATCACCATCCCTGGATTTCGTGGCTGCAGGGAGACGCTGGGGAGCAGCATCTGGGCTTTGCTCGTGTGTGTGTGTTGCCCACCGGTGATGGAAGTGAGATCAGACAGCCGAGTGCGAGGAGCAGAAAGGTTTCAGTGCTGACAGAAAGCACCAGAGCAGGGCCAGAAATGTGTCTGAGAACTGCAGATGTGAGTGTGAGCGGTGGCAGGGAGTGCAGGAGGGAGCACTCTCGGGGCGTCAGGGACGGCGTGATGCACATCAAATGTGTGTGCACTGAGGCTCGGGCGGGTCTAAGAGGGGATACAGTAATGCCTGGGCGAGTAGGGTCTGATAAGTGTAAAATTCGAGGAGTGGGGGTGTTGGTATGTATATAGGAGGGCAGAGGAGGTGCAGCAAGGGCAGGGATCAGACACCCTGCCCGCTCCACCGTGGAGCAGCACCTGGTGCAGCTGGAGCAAATTCGACTCACTGTGCAAATAGCTGCTCACAGATCTGCATTCAGGGCAAGTCTTGTGTTTATGCCACAAAGATGAATGTGGGGGTTGATTATTATTTTTTTTTTCTTCTTTTCCTTTTCCGTTGCTTTTTCTGACTCTGCAATTCCCACTGCAGGAATGCTGATGGGCAGATGAAAGGTTGGCTGCTGGGACTTCTCCAGCTCAGCTTCACAGACCTAATGCATGTCTGAGCTGCTGTGCCCTGTCTCCAAAACCCATCCTCTGTCTTGTCTTGCTGGATGCTCTCTCTAGTTGCTGCTATAGTACTTGAGGTAATAACAAAGCCCCAGAAACGTTGGAATTTCCCTTTTCTCCTGAATGGAGATCAAGGGGAGAGTTCTGTCCTTACATGTAGGATAATAAGCAGCACAAGTTTACTCTCTGTCTGTACACAGTGTGTGGAAGTTGGTTGTTATCTGTGTTTTTCTAGAGGAAATGAGCCAGTGTTGTCAGGAGAACGTTTCGGGGGGGGATGTTGTTTTCAAGAGCAGCTTCAGGGCCCCAGCTTCTGATCTGGGCTCCAGCAGAAAATGTCCAGTTTGGTACTACTCATTCCTGAGACAAAAATTCGGTCTCTCAAAATTTTTCTTTTAATTTTCCCAGTTTGGAATCCTTTTAATTTGAGAAAAGAAGAAAATAGTTATAAGTTTCCACACCAACTCGTTTTCAGAATCTAAAGAATCCTTTTTGATCTGAGGTTTTGGCTAATTAAATAGGAAACCCTTTTGTCTTACACATTATGAAACATCAAGGTCTCTTTTAAATCCATTGGTGTTTTTATCAGTCTCTGAAATTCTTGGGGAATAGATAAAACATCTCCCACCCAGCTCTGCTGTGTCACTTAATGTGTGAGCAATCACAGTGTGACATACTCACCACGGAGCGTATACAAATTGAATCTCTACGTGTGGTTGTCAGGAAACAAAACATGCTCGATATCTGTTTCAAAGACAGTTTTGATTTTCAGCAAAGCTTTTTGTGGAAAATGTGGCAGCAGAGAAATAAGAACGACTCCTGCAATTTGGAAACAGGTAAACAAGATGTATTAAAAAATCCATGCAAACCCCACACGGTCGTCCCTAGGGATGATTTCTCACATGCAAATGCATCTTCGGCAATGGGAGGAATGAGACCAGATCCCACTCTCTGGGTTCTCAAATCCCACTGAAATCATTTGCAACTAGATCAGGCTGGGGGTTCATCACAGCCTCCGAATTTGATGCAGACACCAGCTGAGGCTGCAGGGCTCAGCAGCAGTTCGAGCCTCCTTCATCTCCTGGGTGGTCCCTAAGTCAGAGCCCTCATCTCCACTTTCCCCCCTCCTTTCTCAAACGAGGCATTTGCTGATGTCATTGTTTAATCCAGCCAAGGATCTGCTCCATTTTCCATGCTCCAAGGTAATTTTGGCGAGCCTGCTCTGTTCTCACATGCCAGTTAAAAAAACCCTCTCTCAGGCAGGTCTCCTTCCATGGGGCAGTTGTGATCCCGTGAGGTTTGTGTGTAATAAATCTCCTTGCCTGTCTGGTTTTTATTCTGGAGGAGGCTTGTGGTGTAAAATCCCAGTCCTTCTTCTGTGTGGAAGCAGCTGACAAACAGCTCCTCTGGTAATTCCTTTCAGATGGGGCCAGGCCAACATTTCCCCAGCACATGGAACAGGCCTTTTCTCAGCTCTCTGGTCCCCACAATGTGGTGGGAGAGGTCCCACTGTGGTATTTCAGAGCACAGAGGAGCTACAAGGCTCAGCAGAGCTCAGCAACACCACTGCTGAGAAGGTACTTCCACATGAGAAACACCACCCTGGAGTGAAGAGATCCTGGGCACAGCCAGAGTCACAAACTCTTCAGGCTTTGGGTGGCCCCCATTTCTCTACCACTTTGGAACACCCCCATAAGCACTGACATGTCTCTCCACTCTGCCCCTTGACAGTTCTCTGCGAGTGACCAGACCAAGAGAGGCAGGAGGGGGTTGAAAACTGTCCTGGGAAGATCTCAGCTCACTGTTGGAGCCAGTCCAGAGGAACCCATGAAGATGGTTAGAGGGATGGAACCCCTCTGCTATGAGGAAAGCCTGAGAATTTGGGATTGTTCGGCCTGGAGAAGAAGAGGCTTTGTGGCCTTTCAGTACCCGAAGTGCCTACAAGAAAGATGGGAGAGGAACTATTTACAGTGTCCTGTGGTGATAGGACAAGGAGCTTCCTACTGCCAGAGGGCAGGATTGGATGGGATATTGGGAAGAAGTTGATGCCTGTGAGGGTGGGGAGGCCCTGGCACAGGTTTCTCAGAGAAGCTGTGGCTGCCCCATCCCTGGAAGTGTCCAAGGCCAGGTTGGACAGGGCTTGGAGCAACCTGGGATAGT
>JAWMRA010000079.1:248536-268956 GCA_035584735.1 Pseudotriccus pelzelni | reverse complement strand
TTTTTAGCCATCAGCGCACTTGTAGCAAGCATGGGTAGAGCCCTTCCCAAATCTTCGTTCGCGAAGCCTAGCCATGAGGTGACAATGGCAAGATGGACTGGAGTGTTTATTCATATGACAGACAAGAGGTGCTTCAAAGAGAATACAGTAAGCTTCTGGAAGGCCAGTAGTTGCCTCAGAGAAAAACTGGTTGATCGGAGAGATCTTTTCCTTCATGCTTTTGAGATTTGGTACCACCTTGAAACACAGCTGCAGCTTTTGAAAATTGATAATTTCAGTTATTTTAATATCAGACAACAGCGAGAAATATTTTCTTGAAAAGATATAACAGTGTGTTGTCTTTAATTTTCTGGCTGTCATGGTTTCTTTCCATTTAATAAAACTACTAGAGCGAATAATCTTATTGGGAAATTAACATTAATAACAGAAAATATTTACAGATCGCTCTTTAATCAATTCTTTACATAAATGATAAAAAAAGAATTCATTCTGTTGGTGTGGAAACAAAGTCAATTATATAACATCATACTGCTGGGATTCAAAGCGCAGAATGAAAACAAAAATATACCTAAAATTAAATACATAAATCCATATTTAGAAGCCTCTGTGTGTGCCCTAAAATTTGTCAACAATACAGAGGTTCCCTGTGGAGTTAGCAATAGAATTCTGGAGGCTGTTACAGCACAGGTTTGAGTGAGCTCCTTCTTTTCTGAGTAGACTGTATTATTCCCACAGATAGTTTAGCGAATGTCACTACTGTAACAGATGCCCTGAAGCTTATACCTGTCTATTAAATAGTTTTATAACTTTTTGAGGAACAATATTTTAAGGAAAACTCATTGATATTTGTGTTCCAGTCATGCCATTTTGTCTTCCACTTTATTATTGTTATTATTTATTAGTTTATTTGTTTATTTAATAATTTTTAAGGGCAGATTCTTTACTCTGAGGGTGGTGAGGCCCTGGCACAGGCTGACCAGAGAAGTTGTGGCTGCCCCATCCCTGGAAGTGTCCAAGGCCAGGTTGGACAGGGCTTGGAGCAACCTGGGATAGTGGAAGGTGTCCCTGTGGAACAAGACAAACTCTGACGTCCCTTCCAACTCAAACCAGTCTGGGATTCTGTTTGATGGGACAAGGAGTCACTGACTCCATTGGCATCAGGGAAGCACAACCCCAGAGAGCTGACAGTGTTGCTGTAATGGAATCACCACATCAGCTTCCTGCCCTGCTAATATTTAAAAAAGAGAATTCTTTACTGAGGCTGCAGGACACAAACAGATGCTCCTGGCTGATGATGCAGGGCAGAAGAGACTGAGTCTCCCAGCACAGCCCCTGTGGTCAGAGGCTGCCAGTCTCATAATCCCCTGTCAGATACCATGCTCCATCCTACAGGACTTCAGATTTTAGTCCCAGTTTATTCCCATGGGGATCCTGGTCCAGGGCACTTGGACTTGCTCTGAGGTAGGGATGCCTTTGTGTTCATTCACATCCAGGCAATGCCTTTCACCACCCGCCCCTCCTGCAGCATTCATGATCAGTGGGGACAGAGGGATCTGCTCTTGTCCCCAACTTCATTTCCTCAGGCTGCATGGGCCACACACTTTAGGTTTTTAAACCAGGCAACATCCCTCAGCACCCTGCACCCAAAAATGCTCACCCTATATGACAGGAACCTGAAGCAACAAGTGAAATCTGGCCCCGGAGCCTTTCGGGGTGTCCCTGAACATCTGCTCTCCTTGCTCTTCCTTCTGTGCTGTGGAAACCTCCCCCCCGCCTTCTAAAGGGGGGAAACAAGGATGCAGTCAGTGCCTGGCAACCCCCCAGCTCTGCTGGTACACAAAACCTGCCCAGCTGTTTGCCCGAAAGCAGCACACGGCGGGGTCGAGCCGCCTGCCGTGGGTGGGCTGGGGAGAAGGCGCCAGCCTGCCAGGAAAACAAAATCGGGAGCAGAACAGCAAAAAAAAGTTGGTTTTCTTTCCCTTTTTCTCCCCACCGTGCCCCCCCTGGCACAGCGTGCGATCTCTCCATCATCTCTCCGCAGCCGAACTGTACCGAGGCAGGGGCTGTTGGTGTCGAGTGGCTGTTGGTGTCGAGTTTGCTGCTGGGGAGGGTCTTTTCGGGTTGTGAGGGAAGCAGGTCAAGCGTGTGAGCGGGTGGCTGCCTTTCAGGCAAGCTGTTTTGCACAGTTCCCCAGCAAAGAGATTTCCCTTTATCATAGGGAGTTACTAGAGTGGCGAGAGCTACAAAGCAAGGATTTGAAAGCGTCTCTGAGTGTTGGAATTGAGGTGAAGTCCTCCTGCTTTAGGGCACAAGCTCAGCTCTAACAGAGGGGACAAGATGGAAATTTTCCTTTGAGAAGATTATGTTATAACTTTCAAAGAGGCATTTGATTTGATAGGAGAGGATTTGCATCTTTGCCTGTAACAGCTCACACCGTGGGCAGTTGGAGATGGACCGGCCAAGCAAGGTCTCAAATACCTGCTTTCTGCTCCACAGAAGGGCCATGAGCGAGGAGTGCAAGTGATTCATTTATCAGGGATGGTGTGTCAGGGTCCAGCTGAGGATACAATACATAGCACGGGTCATTTTGAGGATGCTTTTTATCAGACAGGGGGAATATCCCTCCCTCCCACTGCTCCATCTCTCTGCTCCCTATCCCAGCACGTTCCCAGAGCAGCCTGGCTGCTCCCATCTGCCAGAGGGGCTCAGGGTGAGGAAAAATCCTGAGGTTGCACTGCAATGGCCCAAAATGCCCAGCCACGGGGAAGGACAGGCCTGCAACCTCGTGGTCAGCGTGGGAGACTTGCCCTGCTCAGTCTGGCTGTTCCTGCACCCCTGTGTTCTAGCAGGACACAAAATGGCACAATCTCAAGGCACTTTTCAAAAAGCGCTTCAGTAATTCTCATTATCCCCCGTGCAAGGACCACGGGCCAGCATTCAGAAGAACTTGGCTCCCTTTCAGGCCAAAATCTCTGTCTTCTGTTGATGCTTTCTTTCGGCTGGAGGAAGAAGGAGGTTGAGTTTTGCTTGGATTGTCCCTGGCAAAAAAAGAAAGCACCCACGCTCTCCATGTGCTTTGCAGACTGATCCAAAGCCTGGTGGATAAATTCCCTTTGACTTCAGCTCCGTTTGCGTCTCGGCCGACGGTACAAAGTGGTTTTGCTGCTGCACGGAACAGCTTGTGCTGCTGCCAGCCTGGAATTGCAATGACCTCATGGTACTGGTAGTTTCGGTGAGCTGTCTCATCTCCTTCCATCCCCACAAGATGGTTGGTGAGCTGTGCCTGCTACCTGGTGATGGGAGAAGAGGCAAACACAGACATAACCCCACCAGGGTCCTCGCGAGCTGCTGAAATTCCTCCTGCCCAAGGATGGAGAGCGAGGCAGGCTCGCCCACGCAAATTCCTGCCCTTTAAAGTCTGCAGCTGTTCTCAGGCAACTAGAAAAGTGATTCCTTTTTTTTTTTTTCCCCCACCAACTCAACTCTTGCAAATGTTTCCTCCCGTTTCCAAACCTCGAGCCGTCACTTGGACGGTTTCGCTCCGGCAAACAACAAAACGAAGAAGCCGATCTGCAACCAGGATGTTGCTTCTTGCAACGATGCTCCAAACGAGGCAATGACGTTGGATAGCACGGAAAAGACTTTTCCAGAGGGCAGTGGGAAGGACGGCAGCAACGTTGGTGTTCTTGGCTTTGCCTGCTCAGCTCTCCGCGGGTTTGTTGTTGCGGTTTCTCCCAGCAATCCTCCAGGCACGGTGAACTCCTCCAGGCTGGATCTTTCGGCTTGAAGGGATGGGATTTTGGCAGAGTTTTCTCTTGGAGCTGGAGCAAGGCTTGCTGGAGTTGGCACACAGGACCATGTGTGCCACCCATGCTGTAATTTCCGTGGTGGGGCCGGCGTTAGGGATGGGCCCTGAGATGTTTTTCTGCTCATGGCAAGAGGCATATCTCGCCAGGCTGCCTCTTGCCTTGAGCCAGCGTGTGGATTTGTTAGCTTTCAGCGAGTTATTCCTGGTCTGTGCTGCTCTGAGGTGATGAAAAATAGGCCCTTCTGGGTATAAAAACATTTTCATTTTCGAGCGTTTGGAAAGCAGCGCCAAGGATGACAAAAGGAAACACCCATCCCAAGCAAAGGAACCCTCCAGTATCATCTCTGGAGTGTTTGAGAGCTGGGCTGTGCTGAGAGAGGTGTGTTGGCCTGAAACCAAGGAGGAACATGGGCTGGAGGAGCTCTGGGCACCAGCACCCCTGAGCACAATGGTGTGGCTTGGGCTGCAGCCCCTGTCACACCTCACTGAGGCTAAATTGTGCTAATTTGGTACCCGGGGATCAGAGAATCATAGAAAGGTTTGGGTTGGAAAGGACCTTAAAGATCACTCATTTACACCACCTTCCACTAGACCAGGTTACTCCAGCCTGGTCTTGGGCACTTCCAGGGATGTGCAGTTGTTGGACCAAGCGATGTGCTGACTGTGATGTGTCTCTCTCTGTAGGGTTTACAAACCTCCTATAACTCACCTTATCTTGCTGCCCCACGCCTGTAAACGCCCCTTCAGTCTCCCCCTGCCTCAGTTTACCCTCTTCTCCCACAAATTAGACAAACCCCGCCCCAATAAAACCCTCCTATTGACTTCATCGGGGCTGTTTTGAGACTTAATTAGCAGTCTGCAGAACGCGCTGAGATCATGGATGAAAGCAGCTATAGATATGCAAAGCAGCATCATTATGCAAAGATAAAATTTCGAACCTTTGTAAAATAAGTGTTGAAATGAATGTATGGCAGCGTGTGCCTGGCTCTGCTCAGCTCTGGGCCCTCCCGTTCGTTCACCTGATAATCCCAAGGGAAACGGGATGAAAATGAGATTTATGGGAGAAGTGTGAAAATGCAGAGGCAAGGTCTTAAAATCAGATTAACAATGAAAAAAAAAAAAGAAAAAGAAAAAAAGAAAAGAAGAAGCTGTGAAAGAAAAGAAAGAACTTCTCCTCCTTATCTCTTTGAGGTCCATAAACTCCTGTGTGCACGCCTATGAGCTGCAAACTAAGGGAGAGTCAGAATCAGGTTTCAAATTACTCATGCTTTATTTATTGTATTTAATTTTTTGCACTGGGGAAAAGAAAAAAAAAAAGTGAGGAGGATGAGGAATGAATTTCAGGTATAATTTAAAAAGAAAAATGCCTGAGAAGGGACACACTCCATCAACTAATTAAACATGTAACAGAGGTGCAATATTCCCAATTAACTACAAAGTTGTGCTTCCACTTCTAATTGCTGACAGTTTCTTTTGGTGCCTGTGTGCAGATTAATTGTCTTCAATGGGAAGCTGGTTGGCTTGATAATGTAGTGTTTGAAGTGGAGGTGGTAATTACTTTGATTACGTTTGTGGGTTTTTTCCAAATGGCAGCTGGAGGTTGGGCCTGAGGTTGGGAGTAAAAAAGAAAGATGGGGGGAAAAGGTGAAGTTTATTTTAGGCGTTTAAACCTGGAAGAGCAAAACTTGGGGGGTTGGACTAGATGACCTCTGAAGGTCCCTTCCAACCCAAACTAGTCTATGATAGGACCCACGAGCTGCTTCGTTCAGACACGGCGAAGACAGAGGGAAGGTGTGGACAAAAGGAGGGCAATGGAGCTGGGGAAGGGTCTGGAGCACAAGTCTGATGAGGAGAAGCTGAGGGAGCTGGGGGGGGTGGTTCAGTCTGGAGAAAAGGCTGCTCGGAGGGACCTTCTCGCTCTCCAGTTCTCTGACAGGAGCGGGGAGCCAGGTGGGGCTTGTCTTCTCTCGCAGGTAACAAGGTGACAGGACCAAAGGAAATGGCTTTAAGTTGCACCAGGGGAGGTTTAGATTGGATGTTACGGAAAATTTCTTCACCCGAAGGGTTGTCAAGCTCTGGCACAGCTGCCCAAGGCAGTGGAGGAGCCACCACCCCTGGAGGAATTCAGCAGCCGTGTAGATGTCGCGCTTGGGCTCGATGATCTCAGAGGGCTTTCCCCACCTCAGCGATTCTGCGGCAAGCTGAGAAGGGCAGGCAGGGAGCCGGCAGAGGTGCAGGCAGAGGTGTGAGGGCTCAGAGGCGTCCCCGGCGCTGTCTCACGGCAGGAGCCGCGTGTGATGGATGGGGCGGTTCGGCAGCCGCAGATGTTCCCTCCCCGGAGCCCTGCAGCCTCCTGGCAGCCGCCGAGGAGGCAGGGAAGCAGCCGGCTCCTTCCCAGGCATCCCGCCTGTCGCTTGGGCCACCCTTCGGATTTTTTTAGGTTTTTTTTTTTTTTTTTCACTGGCGTGGGAAAAACCACGGGCAGGAGCTGAGCTTTGCGATTCAAACCCCGGCTCCCCATCTCCCTGCCTGCTCTTGGCAGCTGAGAGGTCTCCTCGCTGGAGCCGAGGGATTCCCAGGCTTTTATCCTCTCCTGGCTGTCAGCTCTCTGGTATGAGATGAAGTCACCTCCTTCCTTCCTCCTGCCCAGTCCTGCCATTCACGGCAGCCCACCGAAGCCCCCCCTCTTCCAGGCTCTGTCCTGCTGGGGAGCATTCCCTGCCTTCCCTCCCTGCTGCTCTCTGTCCCTTTATCTTTGCTTTCTCTCCTGTTTTCCAGCTCTGGAGCCATTAGCAGAGCTGAGCCGGGGCCAGGAGGAGCATGTGTAGGAATTGGATAAGGAACAGGATCCACTGGCCTGTGAGAAAACTTGGCCAGCTCCCGTGCCAAGGCTGTCTTCATTAGAGCGGTGCCAGCGTGTGCCAGGCGGAATGGGCAGCAGGGCAGCACCTGGGCCCCAGTCCCTCTGGCCACACAGCCTCACCCTCACCTCCTGCACATCCCTCTCCTGCCTCCTCTTCCCCCCGGGTCTCTTCGCTTTGCCTTGGCCAGCTGTGTGTGCACAGGGCAGGGACCCGGGCGAGCCACGAGGCTCCCTCCTCGCCGGGGAGATTGCCCGCTCATCATAATTAAATTGGGAGGCAGGAATCGATTTCCCGGGGGCGGAGGTTTGACAGAACCTCTCTGTTTGCCATACTCTGTGAGCGCCTCACACTCCAGTGAGCCCAGAGACAGTGACCGAGGCTCTGGCCCTGTCAGATGATGGCAACACACGGATTAACTTGCTGGAGCAAACCAGGGGTTAAACAGCCGTGCTGGGGAGGAGGGAGGTTTATCCTCGGGTCTTTGAAACTGAGGAGCAATGGGCAACTGTGCCAGCAGTCAGAAAGGCCAGGTGCTGCCTCTTGGATTTCCTCAGCTGCCCACAGTGATGAGGTTGTAGCTCTGGACCCTCTGGAAGAGCCCTGCAAGAGCTTGTACCTCCCAGCAAGGGAGAGCTGCTCTTTGCTCCCTTTTAGATAATTAGTGTAAATGGGGAAACCGAGGCACGGGCTCTTCATTCAGCGTTTGCCAAGAAGAACTTTCTCTGATGCCGTTTTTTCCCCCGATTTTTCCTCTTTCCCACCTTGCTTGAGCAGGAGGAGCATGTCAGGGAATTCTAGGTGTGTTTTTTCCCATGTGCCTTGTCCCGATCTTCCTGTCCTTCCTCTAGGTTTGCCGTGTCTTGATGGACTCATCAACCCGCTCAGATGGGGACTGTAAACCTGCATGGGGGACCCCAACCACGGCACACCCTAAACCAAGGGAGAGTGTTTCATGAAGTGAACACCAACAAACCCCCCTCTTTCAGCAATGCATCATCACATGGCTGTTTTAATGTCACAATTAAGGCGGATGATTAGATTCTGTATTTGGTGGTGGTGCTCCTGTATCCCTCTGCCTGGGAAGCTGAGTTTCCGTGGTTACCAGGTCCAGGGCTCCGAGCAGTAGAAAAATTAGAATCATTATAAGACGGGGGGGGTGGGGTGGGGGGAAGCCAGATCAAAACGATCTGAAATAGCTCATTTTGCAAATCGGGCACTCCCAAATTTAATATCATCAAAAACCTCTATTGCTGAGGTGTTACCCCAGTGCCCCTTGGAGCAAGTGACAGGGAATTTCATCAAGCACGGTCGTTGGGATGGTGTTGCCAGCTCAGGGCAGGGTTTCTGATCAAGGGGGAGGCTAAATCTCTTTTGATTTTTCTTCTTTTTATTTTCTCTTTTTGTCATAATTTTTTAGGTTTTTTTTTTTATTCTTTTTTATTCATTTTATAACTTTTTCATTTTTATCAGTCAAAAGTTGGAGTCAATGGTTTCGGAGGTCTTTCCCAATCTTATGATTCTGTGATCTACTTCTTAATGGGAAGCTCTTTTGTAAGAAAATTGGCAAAACTGAAACAAAAACAAGGAAAAAAACCCTGCAGCATTTCCAGCCTGCCCAGATGAGCCAGTACCAGCGCTGTGGGACCTGGGTAGTGGTGTCTGATTAACCCAACTCACAGCACAGATTCAGCTCCTGAAACAGCCCCTGGATTCCCAGGCATGTTGGGATCCCTCCATCCCAGCTCTCTCCCTTGCAGGAGCACTTTTAGCCTCCAAGGGAGTCCCTTGCACAGCTTTGCAAAATTCACTGTCTGAACCTCCAAACTGCAGCAAACCCCAAATCTCCTCCCTGTGGGCTCCAATTCCATCATCTTGGGAGGGAGGGGATGCAGGAGGCTGTGCTTGGCCATCCTCCTCCTCTCCCCCATCATCATGACACAGGGGAAGGAGCGGAGTTCTCACTCTCACACAGATGGGAGGGTTTTGGGGTGGATTTTGGGGAGAGGCCACTCCAGTGAAATCTGCAGTGGGATTTCCACAAGGACATGGAGTGACAGAACAAAGGGGAATGGCTTCACACTGGGAGGGCAGGGTTGGATGGGATATTGGGAAGAAATTCTTCCCTATGAGGGTGGGGAGGCCCTGGCACAGGTTGCCCAGAGAAGCTGTGGTTGCCCCATCCCTGGAAGTGTCCAAGGCCAGGTTGGAGCAACCTGGGCTAGTGGAAGGTGTCCCTACCCATGACAGAGGGTGGAACTGGATGGGTTTAAGGTCCCTTCCAACCCAAACCATTCTGTGATTTGGTGTGGGGTAGGTTTAGACCCCTCAGCTCTGCTAAAGCCCGGGCTCTGGGACGAGGGACTGCCTGGGTGTGGGGAGGAGCTGCAGCCCCTTCACTTCCAGAGATCAGCCCCTCCTCAAAGGTCCTTTTGAAGGAGTCGCTGCTGCTTCTGCCTGGAGCAGCTGGGGGCTGTGTGAGGGGCAAAGCAGCCCCGCAGGGCTGAGCCTGGCAGGGATAAAAGAGCTTTAGTTTCACAGGCAGGGCACAGGAACTGCCTGCCCTTTGCCCCTGGGCCTGCCAAGGCAGCGAGGATGGGATGGGAGGTACCAGGGCCAGCCCTGTGCCCTCTCTGACTTGGGGGTGGCATCTCTAGGCGAGAGCTCAGCAGCTCCTCAGCCATTGCCATGGTTTCCTGGAGCATCCTCTCGTGCTGCTCCGAGAGCAGGAGGAAAGGGATCTTCTCACTACAGGAGCCCTGCTTGGTGTTTTTCTCCTCTTCTGTTCGGAAGCAAAAAAAAAAAAGAGACTTTTTTATTATTATTTTGTGTGACATCTGTAGTCATGAATTGGGCCTATAAAACACTGTGTAGGAGACTGTTCCTCCTTCACTTGATCTCCTTTCATTCCCAAGAACATTTTTCTCATCAAAGCTTGCAGATTTCAGACACGCCATAAGATATTTTTAATCATCTTCTGTCACGAAGTTTCCAAGTTAAAGGAGCCTGTGCCATGCAGAGAAAAGTCTATTTATTCTCCCTTGTTTAAAATACCCTGGCAGTCATTTTAATTACAATGCCTTTTCCCTACCCCTCTTGGGATGCACAAATGTATTTACACAATTTACAGCTGAAGTGGTTTCCTTCTCCCATCCCCTCACGCCTTCCCCATCACCTCCTTCTTCCCCCCATGTGTGTAACGTGCACAGTTTCAAATATCACAACTTGGCAAATAAATATTACAAGATTCAATAAGAGGGAGCTGCATTTGCAAGTCTGAGGCTAATTTAATAAATGATGGCAGGAGCTTTAAAACATGTCTCCTATTTAAAGAGCACAACACCGGTCTTTGGAAGGAGCTGTGAAGTGGGCTAAATCTTTTAAGGGCTTTAAATGAATCCTTTTTATCTGAACCTCGGAAAATTAAAAGTCTCCCAAGCTCGTTTTTTTTTTGTGCAGCTTCGTCAGAGCAGACGTAAAGCAAACCTGCGCCTGGCACCGGGCTCAGCGTGGGACACCGAGTGACGTCTTCGGATTCAGCCTTTGCAGGGGAAAAGGAAGTAAAATTTGGGTGGAAGAAGATGTAAACACCCTTTATATATTTATAGGAGGAGGGAGGTTGAAGGATGCCTCGTGCTGACGCGCAGCCTTGAGCGCGTGCGTGGGCTGGTTTGGAGATGCTGCCGTATGGTCCAGCCACGGCGATGTTTGGTCCCAGCTTGTGCAGACAACTGGGACCAGCTGTTGGGAAAAACAGGCTGGTGCGTGGCAGAGCCCAAAGCAGAGGTTGGGACTTGGCTAGATCTCCCCATCTCCCCTTTTGCCATTTCCAAATCCCCCCCATTGCCAGCCGCGCTGCCTTTATCTCCTGTGTCTGCTTGTTCTCCTGCAGCTCTTCCAGCCTGGAGGACCCTGGGCCACCTTCCCTCCCTCCTTCCTTCCCTCCCTCTCTCCCTCCCTCCCTTCCTCTCTCCGTGCAGAAACACAGCTTTAGAAGATTACAATGGACCCTTCTGGCCTTGAACTCTATTAAATCAGTGTAAGTAGGAGATGGCTTTGGCAGGCTGGACTGGCTTGGATTACACCTCTTTAGATCTTCTGCTTATGAGATATTTCCAAGATCCCCTTTAACCAGAGCTTGCTTCCTCTGGAAGCCTGAAGTGGTCCAGTTAGGATCTTGGCTGGCTTTAATCAGAGGTAATTAGATCTCAGCAGCAGGGAAATAAACGAAAACATTTAACCAATTTGGTATTTTTACATCTCTCTTTGCTTCACAGCAGCAAGTCGTACTGCAGAGGGGGAAATGCAAGCACAGAGCAACAAGATGCCCTGAAAAGAGTCCCTGGGAATTAATCAGAGAGCAAGGAGAGCAGTACAGGGTCTCCTGGCAGCTTCCAGCCTGCCAGCACTTGGTATAGATGGCCACACTCCGGTAAAACTGGGTGTCACCGGCTCATCCCGGGAGGATTAACCTCTCCCTGTTGACATCCCTGCTGGGGAGCAGCTTGCTCTGGTCTGGAAATGACTTGTCAGACCAACACCCACCTGCTGTGCAGAAGGGATGTCCCCCAGCAGTGACACCACAGCCCTGCTGGGCGGATTCACACAGAGGAGGAGACGGAAGGGGCAGCACCGCCCTGTGAGTGCAGGGAGCCAACGGTGCCTTGAGGCTGAGAGTTCACCCTCAGCAATCTCCCCTTCTGGGGCTGTGGAAGGCTTTGCAGGGCTCAGCACACACCCCAAGCCCTGTCTACACCCACAGAGAGGGAGCTGAAGGAGATGAGCAAAGGTCTCGTCCCACTGTGACTGTAAAGGGTTGAGAGTCTAAACTGCCTGATGGGAAGTTGTAGCTGGCGTTGTGCTTGTTCCCCAACTATATTACATACTTTTTTTATTTTATTAATGTTTATACGGCATTGATTAAGGCATCAGAGAGTTGAGAATGGCCTGTTTTGGACGTGGTCAGGATGCTGAGGAGCTCATGAGGCTCCGTCCTGAGGCAGCCAATCCCCCTTGGCCATTGTCACAAACTTCATCTCTGGAGGGAAATACCCACAATTATTATATTTCCCCCGTTCTCCTGCAAGCTCATACCTCTGGAAACCCTTCAATACACCAGGTGAGGTGGAGGGGAAGGTCTCCAACAAAGCCAAGTTGCTTTGTTAGGGTGCATGAGTTGTTGATGATGCTCAGCAACATCTGCCCAGGGGCTGCAGCTCCACAGGACTGGGAGAAGTTTACAGGCACTGGTTGAGCTGGTGTTTGCTGAGAAGTTGAAGAAACCCTCCTGGGATGGTTGCTGACCAGAGGTGAGGAATGAGCTATTTCTTTGCTTGAGTTTGAAAATTAGAATGACACCACTGGGAAGGAAAATAATAGTTGAGAGAGAGCTTGTAAGGAAAAGCAAATCAAAGTACACCAAGGATCTGTCAGTAAAGAAGCTCTTTCATGCCACGTTTTAAAATATATTTCTTTTTTTGAATTATACTTCGTATTTTTCATTATATAAGATGAGGCATAGGAGCCCCAACAGCACGTGGTCTGGTGGGATGTCTAAGATAATAACTGAGTATTTTCCTGCTCTAAGGGTCAGGCAGGAAACAAGATTTCAGCTATTACCTCCAATGTTTCACAGGTATTTGAATGAAATTAATGTTACTCAAAGAGATCGTAGCAGCCTGTACAAAAATCAGGTTTCTGGAAGGGCTGTGCTGATTTTGGGGGTGTTATTGGTGTGATTAGTGATAGTGAGAAGGGTGCAATCTGCTTGCTAATCACGAGCTTTGCAGCCTGGTTTAGGCAAGGGCTGCTCTGAGAGGGAATTTATGGAAGGACATTGGGATCTTTGCTTCTGTGCTCTACAAATGGGAAAGAAAGTCATCTTTGCCTTGTAAAGGAGTCATGAACGGTCGTTCCCCTCCTCGTGGCTGGTTGGGATATTTCTGCCAAGGGGGAAATTTTGTTAGAGGTGGGGTTTTGCTGCACCAAAGTGTCTATTTTCATTTATCTTAGAAGAGTTTGGATTGGAAGGGACTTCCAAAATCCATCCCTGCAAGGGGCAGGGACAGTGCCTGCCGGTTAATGTTGATCACTAACCAAACAAGGAGGGGGATCTTGTGAAGATGTTTGTCTTTTATGGAGTTCACTGTAGTGTTTTGGTGGCTCTTTTTTCACCTCATGACCACGAGATGGGGGAGGCCCCAGTGAAAAGCCTGAGGGGCTGAGCCCAGGATGGATGTTTTAATATAATCCTGTGTCACATGAGCTTTTAAGAGGTTTTGGTCTGTAGAAGGAAACAAATATTGCGGTGGTGAGAGGTTCTGGGAACCAGCCTCACTCCCTGGAGCTGCTCTGACCGTCGAGGGCCAAAGGCAGATGCCACATTTGCAATGCTGTTGAATCAAATTCCCAAGGAGCCTTTTCCCCACAGTGTCATTTTCTGCGCCTTCCCCGGAAAGCAAGATGCCACTTTCTGCTCAGCAAAGGCCAGGACTAAAAAACCCCTTGGCTTTGCTGATGGGGTTTGGTGCAGCCAGCACCAAACACTCTGGGGAGCTCAGCTCCCTCCTCCACTCCTGCTGGGTGTCCCATCACACACCAACACAGAAATTGGAGCAGCCCCAGCTCCATCCCTGGATTCTCACTTGGTGCCGGCCAGGGCAAAGCCTGGTGGGCCTCATCTGCAGGAAACCTGCTGTTTAGGTAAACATTTCTCTTCTAAGTCAAAGAGGTGGGACTGGAACAGTTCCCAGTTGCTCCCAGTTGCCAGCACAGAGTCCTGGGGGTGAGAGGTGCGAGGTGGCTCCTGCCAGGCTCCCACAGGAGAAGGTTGTGGAGCTGCAAAAGCGACTGGTTACTTAGGGAAATCCCAAAGGATTGGATATCTGCTTCCAAGCCCTGCTCCTGCTCTGTAGGAGAGCTCAACAGAGCTGACAGGGAAGAGAGTCCCTTGGGAAACAACATCCAGGCGCGGCTGGACGAGGACGAGGACGCTCTACAGGGAGATTCGTGGGAACATTCCTCCTCTCGTGGAGCCCCTGCCGTTATCACCTCCCGCTGCAGTCTGGCAGCTCCTCTGTTTGCTGCACCCGCTGCTGTGGCTTTCTCACATCTCTAATCTGATTTAGATAATAACCCCGGTCGGTGTGAGGAGCTGTGCCGTGTGCCTGGGGGGATTCGCCCACTCCAGATCCGCTCCCCGATAGCTGCCAGTGGAGAGAACCAGATCCTCCCCCTCCCCTGTGTTCTAAGGTTGGCTCTGAGCCTCTTCAAGGTGTTTTTTCAATGCTCTGTGTAGTGAAAGAGAGACCAGGGCTGGCAGGAAGCTGGTGATAGCAGCAGACTGTTAATGCTCCCTGGATGCATCCAGTAAATACATCTGTTTTGTGTGGGCAAAGTCACACATTGCCCACTGCTGCTCCAAGGGCTGGTGGCACCATCCTGATCCTGGTTGCTCCATGCTAGGGTGAATTTGGGCTTTTTTGCACATGCCTTGTCCCCCAGTCAGAAGCTTTGCCGGGGAAGAGTTTAGGGACCTCTCCTGTCTGTGGGATTTCTCCCCCAGAGTGTCAGACTCGCTGTGCAACCACAGTGGGACTCACCTCCACGGACCATCTGCTTTCCAGGCTTGCTGCGTTGCATTTGGTGCTACGTGTTTCCCTGATGGGAAAGTCTTGGCCAGAAATAGAACAGCCTTTCCCCGAGGCTCCCCATGCTCAGGGCCGCCTCATCAATACAGAGAGAGTCAATCCCTGAGTGTCGGGAGGATCCCCGAAGAAATTCAGGTGGGGGGTTTTTTCTCCTCTCTGTTCTTTCACTCCTTCTTGTGAGGTTTATCAGGCTGGGTTTGCGAGACGCCAGCACTGATGGGAGCAAACCTGAGCCCCACCAAACCTGTTGCTTGTGTGAGCAGCAGAGTTGTGATCCCTTGCTGTGGGATGCAGAGCCGTGTGGGATGCAGGGCTGTGTGGGATGAGGCTGCAGTCCACATGCTGCCGAAGCCACTGTGGCAGTGTTCAGCTTCCCAGCCATGCCACGGGGAAGGGATGGGGCTGGAGAAGCCCATCTGGAGCAGGGCAGCAGCCCCTGCCCTCCAGCAGCAAAATCAAGCGTGTTCAGCCCTGGGGACCCATGTGTTGAACAGAGATTAAAAGCCCAATCAGCATCTTTTCATCTGCTCCTCCATAACCACCATGACTCCATGACCTGGCCAGTTGTGCTGCATCTCCTCCCAGCCCTCTCTCTCCACCTCTTCCCAATGCCTTGTGTGGGCTGCTGATATATTTTTACTGGTCTCTTTTATGTAAAGCTCATCCCTGCCGTTCACTCCTGAGTAATAACCAGGGCTCTTTGTTCCGTGGCACAATGGAGTGTCCCTGGACAGCCCTGGGGACACTGGGAGATGTTTTAAAAGGTTAATGTCTCTGTTAGATTACAAATCGCTCCGAAGCGTCTGCTGTCACTCACAGAAGGGTGGAAATAATCACCTGGATCCTTTAACTATTAAGTAAGCCTGAACAAGATGCACTTGCAGCCCTGGGAAGATGCTGTGTCGGCGCTGCTGCCTCTGGCTACCGAGGGAATGATGGTTTGGTCACCTGAGCATCTGAGCAAGGCAGGTTTTGCTGTGCTGCCTCTCCCAGGGCTGCTCCCCTTGCTGGCATCAAGGCTGAGACCCTCACAGGGTCCACATCAAGGTTTGCAAAGGGACTCAAGAGCTCTTCAGGTGCTGGAATGTTGCTGTGGGATCCCGAGGGCCCTGGCTGTGCGCTCCGGCATCCCATCACTGCGTGGGGACAACGCGTGTGCTGCGTGTTGGGCGCGCGGTGTATCTGCCACGCACATCTCTGGCACAGCCACAGAGCGTGCCCACGGCTGCTGGGTCTGGTTGTGCACCCTGAGTACGGGTAAGGATCTTCCCTCCTCCCTGATCATCCCAGTCGGGGAGGGAAAGGCAGAATCAGGGAATTAACTCGCAGCAGGGGACACCCGGCTCTTCTCATCGCCGGCTCTCCAGCGATTGGGATCCCAGCCCTGAACCTGGCTCTGCCTCCCAAAAATAGCCTTGCAGGGAGGTTTGTGCTCAGGGTTCCCTCCCTCGGGATGCCTCATCCCTCATGGCTGTGCTGCCTGGAGGGGATGAGTTTCCTTCAGCAGCTCAGGCAGCCCAAGACCCCTTCATATCTGTACAAGTCCTGCAGCCACACTGAATCCCACGGGCTTTCTTGTGAGCCCAGTGTGGCATTGCCAAGGTGGCTGCTTGGTACCCACCTCTCTCTGCCCACCATTTGGTCTTTGAAGCACTTTTCCTGGCTGACACCAGCATCCTCTGCCCTGGGAACGGATGCAGGGAGCAAACTGGAGGTGACCTCTGTGTGTGACTTGGATCTGTTCACTCGTAGGTGAAAGCAAATTGGCGTCAGAGCGCCCGAGCTGGGTCCAGCTATGCAAGAGATGTCTGAATCCTGACAAGGGGCTTCCCGCTGGGAGTGGGACCCCATGTCCCGGCCACTGAGCCTCAGAACCTACTGCCAGCCCGGCTCCCTCCCCCTCTTTCATCTATTGGATGTGCGAGGTGGTGGATTTTTCTCTTTTTTCCCGGATGCACCCAGCGCAGCGGTCTCTGCACGACACCAAATTAATTAACGTTGGGCAGGCAGAATGCAATTAACTACCCTGGACCCTGGCCAAGGCAGGGGCAGCATTCCCTGCTCCCGCGAGAAACAACCCAGGAGCTTTCCGGGGCAGGACCTTGCTCTTGCTGCACCGCTCAAGGGCAAGAGGCTGGGATGTCCCTCTGGAAATACTTTACTACCCCGCAACCGCACTCAGATCCCATTCCATGTGTGATCCCACGGCTGCCTCTTCCCTCATCCAGCCCAGGGAGGCAGCAGGCAGAGGGAGACGGCATCTGCAGGAGGTTGCAGCACAGTTGGCAAAATCCCGGGCAGAAGTAATCAAGCCATGGTAGCGTTTCAAGGACCAACTGGCTGGATTTTATTTATTGCTGCCACTCGCTGAGAAAATGGACTCAGGAGGAGATTCCTGGGCAGCTCCTGTTAAATAGAGCATCGCCTGACAGAGCTGTGATTGAGCTGGGGCTGTTTAAAGGGGTTTAGAGGCCGCCAATGCGGAGCATCTGCAGGCGAAATGGGCAGCTTTGGCAGGTCGGCTACTTTGAAAGTCAACTAAACTAAAAAAAAAGTAAAAATAACTAAAAAAGACCTTGCGCAGAAACATAGAGCAGCTGAGGAGAGGGAGGGGCTGCAGCAGGGAACTGATGGATTTGGGGTTGAGCTGAACCCCACTGCCTGTGCATTCCCCTGCAGTCCCAGCCCAGACTTGTGCTGGGCTGTGTCACACATCACCTCCTCCTCCTCCAGCCTTTCTGCTTTCCTTGTTGTCCATCTGTTCCTCTGCATGGGGGTAAACAGCTTTGCATCCAGGATGTGTGTGCTGCTGCCTGAACCCTTTTTGCTCTGTGCTGGGGTGAGGTGAAAGCCCAGGAGACTCTGAATAACAAACAGGGCTGTACATCCACACGGTGCTTGGGGTACCTACGAACAAAGAGCGGTGCTTGGCAGGGCATGTCACCAATGTGCCACTAGTGGGACCATCCTCCCTTTCCACAGTGTCCCAAGGATCTTGTTGGATCTCAGTTCCCAGCCTGGATAAGCACCCTGTTCCCCCCAGAGGAGCAAAAAAAGATACCTCTGCTCAGCTCCGTGCCTGGGCCAGGCCTTCCATCAGCCCGGCATCTCCTTTTGGTGATCCAAAGGCTTCCTCAGCATGTCAGCATTTCATGGGCTGCTGGGTCCCCAGGAGCAGCCCTGCACTTCACACGTTACCTTCCTCCTCCAAAGGGCAATTTAGAAGTGTGAGAGTCCAGATTAAAATGTCAAATACATCTTTCTTTGTTATTCTGGCTAAATGCTTTACTCCACTGAGGCCGACCTGTCTCTCCTCTCAAGTGTTGATTGTGAGCTCCTTTATACCCAGCCCTGGCGCAGCTGGTCAGGTTCTTACGTGTTTTTAAGATAAAACATTTTGATTTACCAAAAAATGTTGAATCTGCCCCTGTTTCAGCCAAGGCTCAGCTGTCTTCCCACAGCATCAGTGCCTCAGCCAGCAGCCACCTGGTTTTCCCCCCCCGTGGATAGTTATTCTCCATCCATGGCATGGGGAACTGTGGGAAACCGTTCTCTTGCATCCCGGCCAAAATTTCATCTTTGAGAAGCTATAGATAGCAAGGGCTGGACCTGATTTTTAAAGCATCATATTTCTGGGAACATTCCCATCAAAGAGTTTATTGGCAAGGTAAGCTGGGCCAGGAGTCTCTGCTTGGTGACAGTTTATATGTGTTCAGGCTCCTGTGACAGCCAGAGTCCTCCAGACAGTTGCAGTGGACGTGCAGGGAGGTTTTCCTTAAAATCCCTGTGATTTTAGATGTTATAAAGAGCACTGGTGAGATCAGGTTTCCCCAGAGGAAGGCACACATGGAGCCCCAGTCCTCGCCAAGCACAGGGAGAAGAACTGGTGTAAATCACGATGTCCCCCCTTCCTCTCACATGGCTACAAAACTTCCAGAGGTGGTGGGAGCATCTGTGTCCCAAAGGCAACATAATATAAATGGGACACGGCTCAGCTCCCCTCCATCCCCATCAGGCTTTCCTGGCAGGGCAGGGAACCCCCCAAGACCCCACAAATGGGTCCCCTTAACCCTTGGAAACAAGGACACACAGGTTTGCCTTGGGAAGCCCAAGCTTCTGCCTGGTGCCAGAGAAATTTTTTATGTGCTGCTCTTCCCCAACGCGACACAAGATTAATTACAGCCATAAAAACATTAGGAGCTTTCTAAATATTTTATGTGAATAAGCACACACAATATGAAGGTTTTACTTGTTGCGTTTTCGCAGAGGACATTTTGTTTGTAATAACTAGGGAACCTGACAGGTGATTTTATTTTTAGTGCTTCTGTCTGCTCTGAAGGACTCCAAACGTGGAGAGGAGACAAGGGCAATGCAAACCATGCTCAGAGTCCCAGGGAAGGGATATAGAGCTAATGAGGAGGGGATTAAAAGAAAAGAATAGCAAATTTCAACCCCAAACCTCACTGCAGTTGCCCTTGGGAAGCTGCCTCCCATCCCTTGCTGCAGAGGAGATCTGGCCCCTGTTTATCTCTGACTGGGAACACTGGTGGGGTGGGAAGCAGCTCACAGGCAGGGGATGCTCAGCAACTGATGATTCAAACCGACATTTCAGCCACGGCTGTAGCAGGGGCTGCACGTGCCAGCCAGGGACGGTTTGTGCTGGGCCAGTTTGTGCTGAGGATGTTTCACCTGCTCACTGCTCCCGGCTATTTTGTGATCTGTAAACACCAGAGGCCATGCCAGCACTGGAGGGCAGATTTTTGGCCCCTATTTGGGTTGCTGGAACTCAAGAGGAGCCCTCTGTGTCACAGGGATTTTTCTGTCCGTTTCAGTGCTGCTGGAAACCGAAAATCAGATGGCGTTCATCAGGTTTTTCCTAGGGTGACTTAGCGGCTAAATCAGCCTCTCAGTGATGGAAAAATGTTGGGCGATGCTTGATGTTTCATCCATCACTGCCACCCTCAGAAGGAGCCCATGCTCAGCACTGCCAGGCGGGAACATCCCGGCCCACGGTGCCGCAGGAGGAGGTTTTGCAAAGCTGCCTGTGATGGCTTTGTGCCAGCAGCAGATCCCTGGGTAAGGCACCAAGGGGAAGCCTCCAAGCTTTCTTAAGCAGCCAGGGAGGGTTTGAGGATCTGACTTGTCATCTCTGCGTCTGAGAGACTGGGTCTTGCTCACTGTTATCCGGTGAGACAGGACTGCGCGAGCAGCTCCTGAAGCCGGATCTGGTCCAGCCAGGTAGGGCTCATTTGCTGCCTGGGTTGCTCAGGAACCTGCCTACACCTTCCTCCTTGTTCATGCCTGGCTGCAATCCCAGGCAGAGCAGACTTGGACACCCAGCAATTACAACAGGGAGCGCTTCTCTCCTCACTCTTCCTCTCTCCAGCGATCCCATCCAATTTCCTGGCGTTGCTGTCGCAGCACAAGGCAAGAAGCCATTAACAACTGGGTCTTTACGTGCCTCATTCTCGGTTTAAATATTGAAGAGGCTTCGAAACACCTCCTCATCCTGGCAGTTGACCTGAAATGGTGTCTGTTGCACGATGCAGCTGTTGCTTTTCCTGGAAGCTGCCGCTGGTTTCCGACTGCGGAGCGAGGAGACGCTCCCGAGCCCTGACACACGGCAGGACCTGGGCTTTGTGCTGAATATTTCATGCAGACACATGCAGACACATGCAGACAGAGGCACCAGTCTGTTTTCCATTCTGATTTTCTCTGCTTCTCGAGGTGCATAAATGATGCATATTGTTTAAGCTTCCCGGTTTTGGAGGGGGGAAGAGTGACAAATGCCTTTTGCCGCCGCTTGCCTGAGCTTGGGGTGACACAAACCTTGTGTTTTCAGCTGCCTGGACAGTACTGCAAGCAAAGCAGTCTCCTGGCTGAGCCCTGGACAGTCCTCCTGCATCACCCCTGGCAGTCAGGGATGACACAGGGACCAGGATGACCCTCCTGCATCACCCCTGGCAGTCAGGGATGACACAGGGACCAGGGTGGCCCTCCTGCATCACCCCTGGCAGTCAGGGATGACACAGGGACCAGGGTGACCCTCCTGCATCACCCCTGACAGTCAGGGATGACACAGGGACCAGGGTGACCCTCCTG